>JABSTQ010011326.1:0-578005 GCA_013358835.2 Ixodes persulcatus | reverse complement strand
CTACTGCGTGAAGCACCTTAAAGACCCCAGGCTAGCGGTTTTACTGCACTGGCTAAATTGCTCATCTACAGCTTGGAGACTCGTCGCCCGTAGAGGCAGACCAAGTTCTAGACTGTATAAACATACACATAACCCCCCCCCCCCCCCCCCCCCCCCAAATTGGGTGGTTATTTTTTTTTTTTTTGACTCAGCGGCACTGTAGCCTGATAGTGTTCATAAAGGCCCTGTCACACTGAGGCAACACGACGGTAACAGCAACACAACACGTTGCCCCACAGTCGGGCAACTTGTTGCTCGCTCCCCGTGTTTTTCGACATACCTGTCACATCGCGGCAACAGCACGACAACATGGACGACAACTAAAGTGTTGCCTCGGTATGACAGCCCTCGGCAACAAAAACAGCAGCAACTTGTGTTGGACAACGTGTGTTGCCCTGATCGCTGGCTGAGCGAATTTCGGGCCGGCAACACGACAACATAGTTAGCTTCGATGGTAGAGCTAGTTCCCTATCAATAACGTCTTGCTCAAATAAAGGCTTGGAAAACGTTATTTAACAATAATTAAGGCTGGAGTGCAGCTAAAATAATTTGAGGAATATTTTTACTGCGTAATTACGGAAAACAATTTTCGAAATGGTCACAGCTACGGTCGTGACCGTTCAGACTGGTTTTGAAATTAGAACTGCCGAGGAGACCAGCTCACATTACTAATACTGAGATAAAATGGCATGCCTACTCACCCGGTGATAAAGTATAATAAAAATAATCCAGAAAACAAAAGATTGAAAAATCGAAGCATTAAAACGACCACTCTAATCATGATTGTTGATTCTTGGAACTTGACAAAAACAGCCGCTACCAGACACCTGATTTGTTTCAAAAATACCCAGGAGGTTTTGGCGAATGAAGCTATCACTTAGCAGGCGGTAGGCAAATAGACAGCGTTGAAAAATATTTATTCCACCGATTGTTATGAGGGCCGATCGTGTTGGTGTCGCGGTTTTGAAGCACTGTCATTCAGCTCAACACCAGGCTACAAACGACGTTTTGGGGTACTGCCGGTGCTAACTCAATTTTACAGTAGAAATAGGAATTGCATGAAAGAAAGAACCGGACAGAAACACTTCATACGGTGGCGTAAATCCCGAACATAAATCAGCGATGTCACTTTCCTTGGTTAAGGCCATCTGCTTTGTCAGCGAATGAAGAACAGTTTGATAAAATAAAGAGCGGAAAATACTCCCCGTGTCAAGTTTTCTAATCACAGTCACTGGTTGATGTCGTACCGTGGTAATTTCCGGCCCTTCAAAAGCACTAGCACTTGTAAGAGTCACATTTCCAGCGATCCGCGCCTCACACGAACGATGGTAAACAATCAAGATGGCGGAGTGTTCCCCGTGTTGTCCCCGCCACGACCAACTCTAGTCCCCGCCGTCAGCGCGGTGTGACAGGGTTGTCGGACAACAAATCGGGCAACACGGTTGCCGGGCGGCAGCAACTTGTTGCCGGACTGTAGTTGTTACCTCGATGTGACAAGGTCGCCGGCAACACGATTTCCCCGTGTTGCCGGATAGAGTTGTCCAACTCGCACCAGTTACCCAATTAATGAACCACAGGCAGCAGTAAAGCACGTGAACAATAGGCAGTTTCATGATACTCTTCAAACATATGATTTCGGAACTTTTCAAAAGAAATGTCATTAAAACGACGGTCGTCGCACAGAGCTTCGCATAAGTCGACGGAGCGGTGCTGGCGGGGCCGGAGAACTCCAGAACAAGGCGGTGGCGCCCCCTACTAGCATGCAGAGAAGGAGTAACCTCTGCGGCCAGCATCTGGACTCTGGTTACCATGCGCTTTTAGAAAGCTTGTTTTTTGCATAAAAACAAATAAACAAATTGTTTTTCTAAAAGCTTTTATTGGAGATAGGTGCAAAATGGCAAACACGTGATGATTTTTAAAAATTCGAGTTTACGAAGTTTTGCGGTACAATTAATATTTTGATTCTAAAACCACGAATCACCGGAGATTTTAGGTAGTGCGTCCTGACCTGGGTGCGTGCTGACTTCTGTAGTAGTTCACGATACGCCTGCTTGCTATCGGGTGTTGGCATATCTACCGTATATGCTTCGGCGCCGAGATTGCTGTTTAAAGCCGAAATAGAAGAGTGACTGTTACCGCTGCAATCCCTAAACGAGTTCACGCAGCTGTGCGGTCACCCTTAGGGGTGAAGGCGGGAGGAATGGCGGCGCTGCAATCGCCGACAGTTAGCTTCCGCCGTACGAATATATATATATATATATATATATATATATATATATATATATATATACACACGCTCAATAGTACTAGCTGCGTGGACTGTAATACTATTCCGCGTTGAGCTGCCGGAATAATTACCAAAAGGCTGCCCAACTGTTTTCAAATTGTTGCGAGACAAGAGACGAATACCCGCAAAAATAAGCAACGCAGCAGTGGCATGACGGACTGTAGCAACAAAAGGAAGACATTGCTGCCCGGATCATGCGGAAGCACTGTTGCGAGGAGCGCTGCCTCGTCATGCAGTGCAAATGTTGAGAAGATGCATGCGGCAGCAGTTGGCGAAAACTGATGTACAGCTGCAGTCCCGTTGTGGCGCGCAACGTCTGCCGAATAGGTTTGAGCAACAGTCAACCAACAATGGTGTCCATTGTTTCCGCAACAATTCCTCGAAACATCTATCCCGACCTAGCGCAAAACTGTTGTGTCGTACGGTTGGACCACCTTTGGAAAGCAATGTTTGGCGACTGCATTCTGCCAGTATAAACGCAATCTGTTTTTTTTTTTTTAATCTGCCACGGGAACAGTTTGCTAACTGTTGCGATAACTGTTTGTAAGCTTTGTTTTCCGAAAGCAGAAAGTTACGTTGCCACAACATTTCGGAATCAAAGGTCCCGACGCTACCGCAACATCAGTCGAATAGTAGCAAAACACCAGTTCTGCACTCTCGCAAATGCAAACGTGACGTTGTTGGCGGAGCTTCTGTTGCGTGATAATGTTTCGTCTACAGCTGCGCTGGTCTTTTCCGCAATGTTTAGCAACATCAGGACAGCACAGATTTTGCTGGGTAAAAGCAATGCTTCGGTAACTGTTGCGAGCATGAGACAGTCAACGGTTGACCGACACAGTTGCCGCAGTGCTTTAGCAGCGGACACTTCTGCAGTGTTATGACTGTTGCTACAACATTGTTGCGCGATTGCAATACAACTGTTTTCATGTTGCGAAACATTGTTGCGCCGACTGTCTCCACAACATAAATTGTTACCTGGGTACCTATCTGCTACCAATCAAAATAGTCAAATCTCGATTCGATGCGCTAAGGTCGCAACCATGGCTACGTTTACATGAATGCGATCGTAGCGCATCGAATCGAGCAGGGACCAATCGCACGCAGCCTGTCTTCCAACTTCTTCCTCTTCTACCTATCTGCTACCAATCAAAATAGTCAAATCTCGATTGGATGCGCTAAGGTCGCATTCATGCCTACGTTTACATGAATGCGATCGTAGCGCATCGAATCAAGCAGGGACCAATCGCACGCAGCCTGTCTTCCTACTTCTTCCTCTTCTACCCTACTGAAAAAAATTATATGAACCTATATAAGAACTGATATGAAATATCCAAAAACTGATATGCGACATATGAAACTGATATGAAATATCCAAAAACTGATATGCGATATAAAAAACTGATATGAGATAACCAAAAACTGATATGCGACATATAAGAACTGATATGCAACATTTGCCAACTGATATGAATATGTCCAATAAACATATCAGAAATAAATTCATATAATTGTTTTTTCGTATACGACGTGCCGCGCGGGAAAACAAACACGTGGCTTGGAACCGCAGAGGAGCGGCTTGATTTCCTGGTTTTCAAATACCTACGGCATGAGCGTTTACTTTTTATTAAGAGATTCATCCCCTGAGCCGTTCAAAATACTCTCAGAGGTATGACATTACGGAAAAAAATCCAACATGTTGAGAATAAAATGTATTACTTAGGTGGTCACCGAAAAGTTCCGTACTTACAAAACGACCTGTATAAAAGGCGGAAGCGCAGAGCTCAGGTGTAGTTATTGGGTGTGCTGTTGTATTATGTTTGCTGTGCCGTGTATGTGTATGCGCTCAATGTATATGTTCAGCTGATGCCAGTGGTATGCTTAATGTATCTACATGGTAGCGTGAGTAAATAAATATATTTTTGTAGCACATGATGTGGGCGATACCTAGCGACACCTAGCCTAGTGTAACTGATATGCAGCGTATGAAACTGATATGAAATAATAAGTTCTGATATGAAAAAGGTGTCCAATAAACATATCAGAAATAAATTCATATATTTTTTTCAGTAGGGTACCTATCTGGTACCAATAAAAATAGTCAAATCTCGATTCGATGCGCTAAGGTCGCATCCATGCCTACGTTTACATGAATGCGATCGTAGCGCATCGAATCGAGCAGGGACCAATCGCACGCAGCCTGTCTTCCTACTTCTTACTCTTCTACCTATCTGGTACCAATCAAAATAGTCAAATCTCGATTCGATGCGCTAAGGTCGCATCCATACCTACGTTTATATGAATGCGATCGTAGCGCATCGAATCGAGCAGGGACCAATCGCACGCAGCCTGTCTTCCTACTTCTTCCTCTTCTACCTATCTGGTACCAATCAAAATAGTCAAATCTCGATTCGATGCGCTAAGGTCGCATCCATGCCTACGTTTACATGAATGCGATCGTAGCGCATCGAATCGAGCAGGGACCCATCGCACGCAGTTTGTCTTCCTACTTCTTCCTCTGCTACCTATCTGGTACCAATCAAAATAGTCAAATCTCGATTCGATGCGCTAAGGTTGCATCCATGCCTACGTTTACATGAATGCGATCGTAGCGCATCGAATCGAGCAGGGACCAATCGCACGCAGCCTGTCTTCCTACTTCTTCCTCTTCTACCTATCTGCTACGAATCAAAATAGTCAAATCTCGATTCGATGCGCTAAGGTCGCATCCATGCCTACGTTTACATGAATGCGATCGTAGCGCATCCAATCGAGCAGGGACCAATCGCACGCAGCCTGTCTTCCTACTTCTTTCTCTTCTACCTATCTGCTACCAATCAAAATAGTCAAATCTCGATTCGATGCGCTAAGGTCGCATCCATGCCTACGTTTACATGAATGCGATCGTAGCGCATCGAATCGAGCAGGGACCAATCGCACGCAGCCTGTCTTCCTACTTCTTCCTCTTCTACCTATCTGGTACCAATCAAAATAGTCAAATCTCGATTCGATGCGCTGAGGTCGCATCCATGCCTACGTTTACATGAATGCGATCGTAGCGCATCGAATCGAGCAGGGACCAATCGCACGCAGCCTGTCTTCCTACTTCTTCCTCTTCTACCTATCTGGTACCAATCAAAATAGTCAAATCTCGATTCGATGCGCTGAGGTCGCATCCATGCCTACGTTTACATGAATGCGATCGTAGCGCATCGAATCGAGCAGGGACCAATCGCACACAGCCTGTCTTCCTACTTCTTCCTCTTCTACCTATCTGGTACCAATCAAAATAGACAAATCTCGATTCGATGCGCTAAGGTCGCATCCATGCCTAAATTTACATGAATGCGATCGTAGCGCATCGAATCGAGCAGGGACCAATCGCACGTAGCCTGTCTTCCTACTTCTTCCTCTTCTACCTATCTGGAAACAATCAAAATAGTCAAATCTCGATTCGATGCGCTAAGGTCGCATCCATGCCTACGTTTACATGAATGAGATCGTAGCGCATCGAATCGAGCAGGGACCAATCGCACGCAGCCTGTCTTCCTACTTCTTCCTCTTCTACCCTACTGAAAAAAATTATATGAACCTATATAAGAACTGATATGAAATATCCAAAAACTGATATGCGACATATGAACTGATATGAAATATCCAAAAACTGATATGCGATATAAAAAACTGATATGAGATAACCAAAAACTGATATGCGACATATAAGAACTGATATGCAACATTTGCCAACTGATATGAATATGTCCAATAAACATATCAGAAATAAATTCATATAATTGTTTTTTCGTATACGACGTGACGCGCGGGAAAACAAACACGTGGCTTGGAACCGCAGAGGAGCGGCTTGATTTCCTGGTTTTCAAATACCTACGGCATGAGCGTTTACTTTTTATTAAGAGATTCATCCCCTGAGCCGTTCAAAATACTCTCAGAGGTATGACATTACGGAAAAAAATCCAACATGTTGAGAATAAAATGTATTACTTAGGTGGTCACCGAAAAGTTCCGTACTTACAAAACGACCTGTATAAAAGGCGGAAGCGCAGAGCTCAGATGTAGTTATTGGGTGTGCTGTTGTATTATGTTTGCTGTGCCGTGTATGTGTATGCGCTCAATGTATATGTTCAGCTAATGCTAGTGGTATGCTTAATGTATCTACATGGTAGCGTGAGTAAATAAATATATTTTTGTAGCACATGATGTGGGCGATACCTAGCGACACCTAGCCTAGTGTAACTGATATGCAGCGTATGAAACTGATATGAAATAATAAGTTCTGATATGAAAAAGGTGTCCAATAAACATATCAGAAATAAATTCATATATTTTTTTCAGTAGGGTACCTATCTGGTACCAATAAAAATAGTCAAATCTCGATTCGATGCGCTAAGGTCGCATCCATGCCTACGTTTACATGAATGCGATCGTAGCGCATCGAATCGAGCAGGGACCAATCGCACGCAGCCTGTCTTCCTACTTCTTCCTCTTCTACCTATCTGGTACCAATAAAAATAGTCAAATCTCGATTCGATGCGCTAAGGTCGCATCCATGCCTACGTTTACATGAATGCGATCGTAGCGCATCGAATCGAGCAGGGACCAATCGCACGCAGCCTGTCTTCCTACTTCTTCCTCTTCTACCTATCTGCTACCAATCAAAATAGTATAGTCAAATCTCGATTCGATGCGCTAAGGTCGCATCCATGCCTACGTTTACATGAATGCGATCGTAGCGCATCGAATCGAGCAGGGACCAATCGCACGCAGCCTGTCTTCCTACTTCTTCCTCTTCTACCTGTCTGGTACCAATCAAAATAGTCAAATCTCAATTCGATGCGCTAAGTTCGCATCCATGCCTACGTTTACATGAATGCGATCGTAGCGCATCGAATCGAGCAGGGACCAATCGCACGCAGCCTGTCTTCCTACTTCTTTCTCTTCTACCTATCTGGTACCAATCAAAATAGTCAAATCTCGATTCGATGCGCTAAGGTCGCATCCATACCTACGTTTATATGAATGCGATCGTAGCGCATCGAATCGAGCAGGGACCAATCGCACGCAGCCTGTCTTCCTACTTCTTCCTCTTCTACCTATCTGCTACCAATCAAAATAGTCAAATCTCGATTCGATGCGCTAAGGTCGCATCCATGCCTACGTTTACATGAATGCGATCGTAGCGCATCGAATCGAGCAGGGACCAATCGCACGCAGCCTGTCTTCCTACTTCTTCCTCTTCTACCTATCTGCTACCAATCAAAATAGTCAAATCTCGATTCGATGCGCTAAGGTCGCATCCATGCCTACGTTTACATGAATGCGATCGTAGCGCATCGAATCGAGCAGGGACCAATCGCACGCAGCCTGTCTTCCTACTTCTTCCTCTTCTACCTATCTGCTACCAATCAAAATAGTCAAATCTCGATTCGATGCGCTAAGGTCGCATCCATGCCTACGTTTACATGAATGCGATCGTAGCGCATCGAATCGAGCAGGGACCAATCGCACGCAGCCTGTCTTCCTACTTCTTCCTCTTCTACCTATCTGGTACCAATCAAAATAGTCAAATCTCGATTCGATGCGCAAAGGTCGCATCCATGTAAACGCAGGCAATATGTGGTGGTTGTGCCTGTGCACCGCGGTCACGCACACGTGAGGCGGCACGTGCGGACTGCAGCGACTTTCTGCTGCCTGTCGACTGCAGCGCCGCGATTGTAGTCTACATGCACAGTCTCTCAATTTCCCATTGTCGAGTCGCGCCGGTTTAAACACTACCCCGTATTCTAGTATACTTTACCATAGAGGGTATAAGGAGTATTCACTGGGCGCCATATTTGTGGGTGATGTCTAGAGCGCATGCTCTGAACGAGCCCACATTAATAGGCTGCTAAGACCGGCAATCTTGAGGATGCGAAGTGCACGTTACAAAAGAACTGTGGAAGCTCGCCATCAGCACGCGCTCAGCAGTCGTGCACACAGCTATGGCCGCCAGTGAATACTTCCTATACACTGGTAGCTATATTTGAGGGCGATGTTTAGAGCACCTGCTTAGAACGAGCTCACATTAATAGCATACTAAGACCGGCAGTCTTGATGGTGTGGAATGCATGTTGCGAAAGAACTCGCGCACACAGCTATTGCCGCCAGTGAATACTCCTTATTGGATCAAATAAGGGCCTGCCCTACGCATGCGCCCCTCCTACTCTTCTGCTCTCAGACCGAACAAGCGGTCATCCCTATGTTTTCGTAATTATCTCTAACTTTAGCGTGGGCGCTTGTTCAGTATTTTACATGTGTTCGTTTGCTCACCTTAGTTCATCAGAGGTTCTGCGAGGGAACCTCAAATAACGAGAGGGAGACGTCGTCAACGCAGAAGGCGACAGGATTCCGACTCTGATGAGTAAACACAGCAGACTGATGGGAACGTGTGCAGGCAGAGACAAAAATAGCGCATGCGTGGTTTGTCCGGCCAACAAGCAAGTTATTCATAGGTGATAATGCGATTAATGCAAAGGTGCAAGCGAGCTGGTGAAGAATGACGATAATAGTCCCTGGAGAAGGGGAACAAGGGTTCCTGGTTAGCTCAGTTGGTAGAGCGCTCCACTGGAAATGGAGAGGTCCCTGGTTCGATACCAGGACCAGGCGAATTTTGTCGGTCGTGCACCAGTCACCTAGCTGTGTTTGGAGATTTGTGTTTGTCCTTTGTCCCCTTTGTTCTCATTGTTCTCCTTCTCCAGGAATTATCATCGTTATTAATAGGACCGTGCAACACCTGCGCTTTCCAGAGGAAGAGAAGCCGCGGACACCAGAAGATGGCAAAGCGAAGAGTTAGACGTCAGATGTTTAGACAGCCGGAGGTCGGTCTGCCTATACGATGGGGACGGTGGTTCATGATGTGGATTCAAATGTTATCCAGCGCGGTACGACTGCTAGTCTGGAACCTTCTTATAACGTGGATCAGTAATACACGACAAGAGAACGGGGCGCAGAAACTTTGACGCGCAAGAGGTTTAGACTTAGGTAAACAGTTAGTGAGTAAGCGAGTGAAAATTTATTTTTATTTTTCAAGAAGAGGATCGTCTCGCTTGACCGAGTTATGCTGAAGCGAGAGACAATCAGCAAGAACGGTTCCCTTGGACTAGTTTTAACACAGGTGTTCAACTTACCGGCATGTCCAATCTCGGAGTTATTACTGTATTTGACTAGGCTGATCGTCTAATCTTGTTCTACGTTTTGCACAAAAGAAAAATCTTAATGCATATTACTGCTATAAGATGATTCGAAAGGGCGTTCATATTTGACGCACCGCTTTACAAAAGGGGCGTGTATTCTTTAGCATTCTGCTTTGTGAGTTCAGATATCTGAACATGTGGTCTTCTCACCTTTGGCACGTTGTCGAGCTCCATCCAGATGACTTTTTCGGGCGACAGGGGCTCCTTCTCAAGGTTGAGCATCACGTGACCCAGGCAGTGCCGCACCTTCCTCCGGTCGATGTCGTAGACGGACAGCCGGAGCGTCCGCCGCCGCACCTCGGCTTCCTCAATCTGCAAACACCGGACATTCACTATGGTATTACGCAGAATGCGTAGTTTTGTAGGGCTAGGGTTTCGTAAAAAAGAAATCGCCTGGCTTAGACATTCCGTCAAATAAAATAATGATGGGGTTTTTTTAACGAGCAGCACTTTCTATCGGAATTAGGGTGCATATTTCCCGACTAAATTTAGCGGGAACATCGTGGAGTTACGTCACATAACTCTGTGGCATCACGTGGCATCGTACTGATTTTCCCGCCAAATTTAACGAAGAAATTGACGTTACGTGACGTCTCCATTTCACCTGACGTAATGGTGTCACCTGGCGTCCATTTCCCCGCTAAGTTTAGCTGGGAAACACATTTCACGTAACACCATAGGACGTTAGGGGACATTGTGAAGTCGTGCGGTTCGATCAACACTAACAAGAAAGTCCCGTGGATGGTTCTTATATAAAGATATCTCTTTAAAATATGAAAAGAGTGGAACGCGGAGGTGTAACACGCTAAATTTGAAAGACTCCCTAAATGCAGGGGGAAACGTTTTTCCGTTAGATTTAGAGGAGAAAGTATACTCGTGTTAATTTATACACAAATTCAGGTTTCCCTTCTAAATTTAACGGGGAAAGGCCTCCGGCCGAATTTAACGGGACGCAAGTTGGCTAATGGAATCCAGCGGGACTCGCGGGCTCAAAAAAGCTCATAAATAAACACCCACCGTAGCTCAATCATAGAGTTATTATAACGTACGCTAGAGGTTCAACTGGTGCTAGTGTCTATGCGACTTCCGTGACGCCAAGTGAAGCAGACAGCAACCAGTCCACTTTTGCGGTGCTCCTGTGCATTTCTATGGGGAAACGCGCGTGCATTTTGTCTCTTTGCCGGAAAATAACATGGAACAGTTTGGTTATTTGGGTCGTACCAACAGTACGTACCTTGATTAACACTGTAAAAGTGTGATTGCTTTAGTTAGCGCATTTTTCTTTATCATTGAACGATGTTTAACTTCGCTACATTTTAGTCCCAAACGTGTGTTCCGCAGCAGGTATGTAAAAACAAGCGACGATTCAAAGCAAAATTACAATCGAAATAAATATAGAGTGTGTTCAAGGCTCGCCAGCTTTCCGGTGACGCTTCTATATTGATAATATGCCAGTCCTGTCACTATATGAAAATGACCCCGTCGTGCATGAGCGGATAAAAAATTAAAAAAAAGTAGAGAATAAAGTACATGGGCTATGAAAAGTGTCTCTTTGTATTGTTTTCTCTGCCGGGCAGCTTTTATCGGGCACTTGTTCTCAAAGATTTCGAGCGTGCGGGTGATTGCTTGAACGTAGAACAAACATCTTCGCTCATAGCAGAAAGAATAAAACGGCACTACTTATTTATAGTCGAATATATTGCGTGGCCTTCAATTTATTTTGATCGTACATGCACGGGTAGTTAGTGATCCACTGTTAATGCGCAGTTCTTGCCGTCTCCCTTAACTTTTAGATGTCCTTCGTTCGTTGGGCACGTATATCCCTCATGCTGAAAAGCGCCGACGTCGTGTTCGCGCTAATAGTGTCCGACAGTGCACATAAATACACGTACGAAGCCGTTTTAGCACCGTTTTTATTGCGATGAATTTGAAAGGAAAACGCCGTAACTGACCAATTATTTCGTCGGCCTGACTGAGAAATGTTCCAAGCTACCTAGTACGTACGAATTATTCGGGATATTCGCTCTTATAATCGAGCGCAGGGAGAAAATGCACTAATCTTTTCCCATAAAAATGCATTACCGGAAGTCAATTTTCGACTGGTTGCTGTCTGCTTCAATTTGCGTCAGCACACTAGCGCCACGTGAACCTCTAGCGTACATTATAATAACTCTATGAGCTCAATACATGATGCACATCCTGTTTATCTCAACACAGTAATGCGTTCGCAGTTTAATAAAAAAAGAATGGGACTGGATTAACACGTTACCGTGTGTACTACAAAACGAAGAGCGTGCGATGCTCCACTATATATTGTGGCCTTGGTGACCAGTGAAAAACACAATGACGATGGATCTGGAGGCGCATAGTATTAAACCCTCAAGGGGTTTCACAGTGACGGACACTGTGGAGAACGCGACATAGCACAAACACGTGAACGTCAGTTAATATTTTTTTTTGTTTTCTTTTTTCTTTTCTTCAGTTGAAAGATTCGTCAAGTTTACCAGCACCTCTTGCGTAATGATTCGTTCTCCTATCGAGTCAGCTTTTACATAGACTTTGAAGTTAAAAGCTGACGTTCCGCGCTAAACTGCCCAAGGAAAATGCGAAAAGGAAAAAAAAAAATCGAATGTCATGTTTTCGCGAACTGCATGTGTCGTGCTTGGCACATGCGATAGAGCTATAGTCAAAACAGGAAGTGGAAGCCCCGCACTGGATGGCACAGGCACGTTTATTTTTGGGTTTATGATCGACGGTGTTGTTGTTGCACTCGCAACAAGCATAAACACACCAGCTGCTGTTTCCGAAACGGAAGAATATGTATAAAATAATACGCAGCAAAAGTTAATCACTAAGCAGACGTCTCAAACACTAATAAACTACGGGGATGCCTCGTTAATATGGACACCGTTAATATAAATGCCATAATATGCGGATTTCTTTTCCTATAGTGCCGAATTTAGGAACCGGAACTATGCCAATTTCGGCCGAAATTTGGACTATATCTGGGGCCTATCGTTTCTGAAAGGTATTAGTCTAAAATCGGTAATATTATGCAAGAAAAATCAATGTAAAGATTGCCGCGGTACAGTGCTCAAAGCTAGTCCGATAAGCACACATTCCCGTATATCTCAGTTTCCCTCAACATGGGTTTAGCTCATATCGCAAAAACAAAAAAAAAATATTCTTTATATATAGACACAAGTTTGAGGACCTAAGTGGGTAATACTATATACATGCAGCACTTTGTCTCGTTATTATAACAACTTACATTATTGAAGAACGGTAAAAAGCGCAGGCGAGCTAGTGAACGTAATCCACAGTAACCCTGAGACGTAGGAACAATAAAAAAAAAAAACAGACAGAACAGCGAAGACTTCGTAGTTCTGTCACTTTTTTTTTTATTGTTCTTACGTCTTAGGATTACTGTAAACTTACATTATGGACGATTGTTTTTTGTTGTGGGGGGGGGGGGAGGTGTTCATAATGACCGTATAACACATGAAGGAAGTTCTTCGAGGCGCCATGACGCCGCCAGAGCTAATGGGGGAGGCTTTCGGTTTGGAGGGACATGACCGCAACGATGACCAAAAACGAACAAAACCAAAAGACGCATTTAGACAGAAAGAACTCCCGGGAGCTTTCCCATCGACCACGACCTCTACTTCCGGCTTCACCTAATGCCCTTTGATTGGCGAGCTCCTCCTTATGTTCCGATGCGCGAAAGACGCATTTTGGAACGCGACTTTGAGTGACTCCTGCGACACGTCAGATGAATGGCGCCGTCTCGCTGCGCCAGCAGAAGACGTCAATCGACATGAGGGAATTATCCGATTCCTCTAAGGCATCTCGGCTAGATAGCCAATTCCCAATATAGAGACACGTGGAATAAAGTCTTTTCATCACAAAGAAAACGTATGTCTGTCTATTTACCAGCTTACAGTTAGAGAAACGATTTGTGATAAACGCAGCGCAGATACGTGGTTAGTGCCGTACTCCAGAACAAATTATGGAAATCGGAAGGTGCAAAGTACTCTTCCCCGTCTCTTAAATTGTTTGAGGGAATTAAACATAGACGTTTTGACTATGATAAACAAATATTTGCTTTCATTTTTTGTTGAGCCTCTATTGCTAGTGTAAGTGCATGGCGTGTGGTAATTTTCACTGCTTTTCTTTTTTTCCAAACGAATAATTATACATATACTATTTCTTTTTGTGTCTTAACAGTTTTGTATGCTTTGTCTCTGCTGCTGCTGAGGGGAGATGAAGACCTGTAAAGCAACTGTTCTGTTGCTTTTTTCTCTCTTTTCCCTCTTTAAATCGAGAAAAATAATGAATTTTGATCGATCGACTGACTGAGTGACTGAAAAGTTTCGCACAAATTAGGCGTGAGCGCTACGTGTCTACACATCGCGTCTCCCATTTGAATTTGCGACTCCAGCGAACTATGGGGGGCGCGCCGGTCAAGCAAAATGGTGGAATGACGGACGAAAGGAGGTCGTTTTCGTCATTCAGCACGCGGACCACCATACATTTCTTGCACTGCAGCGTAAAATGGGTGCTACATATAAAAGTAAAGCGATTTTTCGACAGTAAAAACCTTCTGCTAGTCAGTGCGTAGGAATGACATGGCGGAAGCATAAAAAAATTACTGGACGCGATGTTTGTTTCTATGCTGCCTACGAGAACCAGTCGAAACGACCTCTTCTCTTGAGTTTCTCGGCGTTGCCACCGCGCGGCGTCGATTTCGCCGAAGTCGCCAATGCGTTTCTTGGTTAGCGCATTATCGCATCGCCGAGAAAATATTGCGCATTATCTCGGCAATGCGGACGTCTAGCTACGTAGTCATATTGAGCATGCAGTAAAATGTTGACTGCCAGCCTGCAAGAGCAGTTTTTCAAACGTCGCATGGACAGAGGCTGTCTTCGCGCACTTCCTGTTGGTTTCGCTCTAGCAGTGCCATAGCTAACGTTCCTGTTAGATGCACCCGTGCATCGTGGCTTCTGACATAGACACAGCCAGCACGAGTTGACTGACAACGCGAACCAGGGGGAAGCGTAGCCGCGAGGCTCGGAAGGGCCACCACGTGAAGTCTCGTCATATCCGCTCAGTATTCCATGATTATAATGCAATTAAATGTAAATGTGCAAGCGAGCTGGACAAGAATGGCGAAAATTGTTTTCCTTCTGCGGGAATTATTTTCGCCAGTATATTACGTTTAAGCAGAAAGGAAGAAAAGTATACGCGGAGCCCAAGTTCGTCTGCTTCCTGCATACGGGTTGCGATGATGTCAGAACGCCGAGCTCCTATTGGCTGATTGAAAAAAACCAAAAAAAAAAAAACATTCACTTTGCGCGATTGGTTTTGCCGGTTCTATAGCAAACGCACAAACACGACGGGCGTCACGACGATGCACTTTTGGCGCTGTGTGACTGGCTCCATCGGAGAGTCTGCGGCCCAACTTTATGTAAAAAGGAGTATGGTCTGGGTTGTCTGCATGTTGGGCCAAGAGTTAGGTCATTTACAATCTGGCTGTTCGGTCGATGGGGTATGTCCCTGCGGGACACCCGAAAACCGATACCCCTGACTCCAGATTGAGAAGTGTCGGTTTTCACTCCGCAGTTCCAGTCTACCCGTATCATATATAGGAGGCTACGCCCGCACCCATTGTTTCTTGAAACGGCACTGTTACTGCCGCCTGCCAGACTCGATGTTTAATGCCGTATTTACTCGAGTGATAGCCGCACTATTTATGAACAAGGCCCTTCCGTCTGCTTTCCCGCAAAGCACATATAGAGCCAATCATCGCGTTGCGCATAAATAACATAGCGAATAACAAGATCGAGAATACGATTTTCCATGCAAATGCAATCTTCACAGATGGTATCTTTGCTCGAAGACGTTATCTCTGTCCTGTAAACCGCTGGAATCATGCTGTCGATCGCGGTGATTGGCAATCCGCGTGCTCCGCGGAAAAGCGAACCCTCAGGTTTTTCTCATAAACAGTGCGGCTATTATTCGAGTTAATACTGTAGCTGGTCTCCCTCGGGTCCCCATCAACGTGGCTTGACTATTATGCTCAGTGCGAATATCTTCATTATATTGTATAGCCTATTCGTGCCATCTTTGTCTAGCCAGTTGTCGAACGCGTTCTGATCATACGCAGTATAGCTCTCTTCTGCAGGCCATCAGACGCCACGCGGGCGTCCACAGCCCGGTGACTCAGCATTTTTTCTTTGGGCAATAGGCGCTGGAGAGTTGTACATAGCCCACTCCTGTTTATGAAGAACGACGCTGCGTGCACCTTTTCCACCGAAGAAAGGGGGAGCTCATCTCGGCTGTTTACGGAAGGAGCGAAAAGGTGAGAACATGAAACGTACAACCTAAAGGAGAGCAGGGTTACCTGAGCATGACGTTTACATGCTCAAGATATAGTGCAGCTTATTATTTTGCGCTACACATATTATGCCTATCTTCTTATTCGCTCATTTCTTTCGGTAGACGCCATAACTGGGCTCTTATGTGGCCCGTGTCAAGAGGTAGACATGCGAGTCTTCTCCATAAGCGGATGCACGGTTTACGCGAGGGAAAAGCGTGTTTAGTTTCTCAAATCTGGTGCAGTTGGATTCTTGTGGCTTTAGTTTACAAACGTGGAAAAAACATTCGGAGAGAGTTTCAGTTCTGTCAAATACTTTACAAGGAAGGATACATTCTGTTACGTTGATTTGAATTAGACAGCGCGCCTACAGCGTCACGTCATCTCACAATTCGATGTGCATGGGCACCTACAGGCCCGAGAAAACGCGTGCGCATGGTGCTGTTCACGCTGTCGTGCAGTCGCGCGGCACCGCCGCCGGAGCACCGACACACCAGGATCGCCCAGACAGCTGGGGCGGCTGTTCCAACTACGAGGGGCGTTCATAAAGTTCATATTATTGTCACGAAGGAATAGAGATTCAGCAATCAAACTCGAGTAGGAGTTGAGACTTTCTCTACATATTCGCCACCAAAAGTTACCCACTTTTTCTAGCGATGCACCACATGCCGGAGGCCATTGTTATAGTACGTGTGGTTTTGAGGGTTCAGGAATCGCTCCACTTCAGACTTGGTCGCCGTCCATGAAATGCTTTTCTCTTATTTGGCCACACTGGAAGCGTCTGCGCCATTTAACCAGTGTCATAAACTGGGGTGTTGTCCCCGAACATCGCTCCCAGATTGGAATGAATATCCTTGGCATTTCTTCCCATCAAATGAAAAAAAAAAAAAAAAAAAAAAAAAACGGATGACTCAATGTGTTTGGCACCGACGGGCGGTGCCATTTTCGTTTCGACTCCCTATCGGCGTTCCGAGTTACTATAGCATGCGATGTTTATACTGTGCGGAAACTAGAGGGACAAGCGCTCATGTTGACGCCTGTTTTGTTACGGTTTTTCAATTTTTTGTGCCGATAATACGAACTTTATGAACGCCCCTCGTATCGTTCGAAATGCCCACCACGATAGATGGCGGCAGCCACCCTTCTCAATTCAAATGGTGAAAACCCGAGGCAGCGGCACATTTGCACCGCACCCGTTCCAACTACGCAAAACCTGTCGCCGACAATCCCATTGGATTTTCGCAAAGTGGGATGCATTCCCCTAACAAAGAATTTAGTTCTGCAGTAGAATCTGTGTCCTTTGTCCTTTTAAAGTGCCTTAAAAGATATAAAAATGCCAACGCGAGGTGTCATGCTATCGGGGATGCGTAGGAATACCTTAAATGTAACGGTTTCATCGAACTTGGGTGATAGCGTGCGCCGTTTCACTTCGGTCTGCCGGAAGCTGTCATCATCTGGGAGTAGGTAGACTCGAACAAACGGGTCTCGGGGAGCATTGTTGAGCCCTCTTCCTGCATGTAGGCAAAACGAGAGAGAGAAAAATTAAGTTCTAACAAACGTGCGCTGTGGCCACGGGCACACACAAATGTCAAGGCCTATACCAGGGCCACCAGGGCCGGCTTGCTAGAAACGGCATCTCTGCTGAGACTGGGTGAAAGAAAGCACTTCCAAAGCCAGCGTACGAGCTGAGCGGGACTCAGACTGCGTCTCAAGACGCTCGCGCGCCTCAGCTCTTGCAGTGCTTTCTTTCACCCAGTCTCAGCTGAGACGCTGTTCTAGCAAGCCGGCCCTGGTGTTTCAGCGATGACTTTCAAAACGTCCTAAAAATTAAATAGTTGAAAAAAAAAATTTCCCGGTACAAACGGTTAGCCACGGTGGACGTCAAAGTTTGCAAAAGCACACTAATTAGCTAAATAATTGCCTAAAATTTACTATTTAATTTTTTAATTAGTGAAAATAAACATATTATTCTAATATGAAACACACTAAGCATCATCCAAAAATACTAAATCAATACTGTGAAAAGTTGGATGTGTTGGTGGTACGTGTTAACGGTGAATAAAAAAAAAAGCGGTATAAAACAAATGACGAGAAGATGATGTGCACACACGAAGCCCTGACTCCCAAGTGATTTATTTAAAAGAAACACAAATCGAAGTAGAACGCGAACCATAAAATACATCAAGTCATCCGACCCCGACACGTGTCAACCCTGCTCAGTGTGTGTACTTCATCTTCTCGACCTTCGTTGTTTGGCGCTGTTTTTGGTTTTCACCGTTAACACTAAATTAAATCTTTTTAGATATATTCCGATCGAAGAGACCATCATAAATTTTTGATGGTCCATTAAACTTTCTTGATGGCCCATCAGACCTTTTCTTGACTGCTCAACAGACCTTCTTGGCGGCCTAACAGACCTTCCTGATGGCCAGTGATGGCCCAACAGACCTTGATTGACCATCAGCGGGTTCAACAAGCTTACTTCACGTGTCTGATGGACCATTAGGCATTTTCTAATGGTGACTGACGAACCATGAAAGGATTATGTTAATAGCTTACAGACCGCCAAAACGTTTCTGGTGGGGGCTGACGGACCACTAAAACGTTTTGATGATTCCGGATAAGACCATTGAGGATGTCTCGATAGACCATCAGAACGTCAAAAAGGCTGATGATCTTTCTTATGACCTCGTTCCGTGGTGGAAAGAACCCAACAATCTTCGGGTTCCAGCAGTGGACGAGAGAGGACGACAATCATCTCACGTCACCACCCGATTCAAAAAGTTCAGCCGCATCCATCCAGCCATCCATTCATCCATCGTCACGCATGCGTGAATTACATCCGATGCGGAAAGCTGACAGCGGCCTGGCTCGATAACGGAGTGGTCGGTTTCTTAAAATCCGCATCAACATTTTCCCTAGGATACTTGAAAGGGCACCAAGACGCTGACCCAGGTATGTTTTTGCAAGTATAAAACAAATTGGGTTGTTTGTATGTTTATACAGCCTAGAACTTGGTCTGCCTCAACGGGCGACGAGTCTCCCAGCTGTAGATGAGCAATTTAGCCAGTGCAGTACAACCGCTAGCCTGGGGTCTTTAACGTGCACCACGCAGTAGTGGCACACGACCGCACGCCGGTACGATGCTCATCCAGATCGAAACGGGCAGGGGTGTGGATTGAACCCAGGATCCCTGGGTTCTGCAGCGCGAGCTTTCGCTCCACGTGCTCCGAGCTGGTGTGCGCTAGACCACTCGGCCACCGATCCCCCCCCCTTTTTTTTTTTTTGCAAGTATAGCTTTGCTTTACATTGTGTTCTAGTTTGGTGGAAAAGCAATTTGTGGATCCGCTTTTTATGTAGAGGAGATGAAAGAATATGCCGAAAAACGCACTTTGCTTGAAAGGAAAGTTATTTACTATAGGCGGACGTGTAGTGTGTACTAAATCTTGCCACGAATGACGATCGATGAGGCGACGAATCACTGAATGAAACTGAACGTTTAATCGGGCGAACTTGTGCCTAAACAAAATAAGAGGGAGCGGGAATGACAGTCGTCAATGGCGGCGTAGCGGCAGGAACGAAAGGAGGCGGAACACTGACTCCGGCTCGCCACGCGGAGCCCGGATGTACACGCATGGGCTTCTGGAGCAATATGCGTGTTCAGCGCGTAGAACATCCGGACCTCGAGCAAGCAACAAGGCTCTCGAATTTACCAGAACGCGACATTTACAGCAATAAGAAAAAAGTACTTCCGCTCCCAAAACGCGAACCTTAGCCCTTTGCGTGAGAGCCAAGCACGATAACCGTTCGGCCACGGACGCGCTTGCTCGGAGAGGAGCGTGGCATTATGTGCGAGAAGAACAAATAAACGTTTACAAAGCCGCGAATGCGGTCGACGATGGGGACCACGCAACAGACACCGCTAAAGTTGCACGTTGGGGAGACTCGAAAGTAGCGAGTGGATTAAAGGGGTACTCCGGCGTTTTCTTCATAGTCCCGGATTTGCCTGAAAATGTGTCAAACACACCAACAAACATCGCTGAAAAAGTACCGTAAATATTGGGCCAAAATAGTGTTTTTATCGCGAAATTACCGCATTTACTATTTTGGTAATCAACGTGTTGATCAAAGTAAAAGTTGTAGCAGAGTAGGACACGGACCCGTATGGCAGGATAAAGCCACTTTACTTTGGACCCGAGAACTGCACTGCGAAGACCGTTTTTCATACGCGCCAGGATCCGAATCTCCCGATTCACTTGAGCCCAGCACGCTCCAATCTCTCGAGTCTTTCTCGTCTTCTGCGCTACTACATTCCTCTCTCCTCAGGCGAATGTGAAGACATTCGGTGCTTTGCGTAGTGTGATCGGATACCGACGAACCGCAGTGGACTCGGACGCGTGAGGTGATTGTTCCAGAGCCGTGTCCGATGCATCTGCTTCTACTTGTGGCAGATCAACTGCGCAAAAGTTGTCCGCCGGCGTTGGCACGTGCAATGCGGTCCAATCTTCTTCGCAGATTCGTTTCTTTGCTCTGATTCGCGTGCACCCGGTGTCGCTTGTGATCTTCAGTCACTACTTTATAACTCTTCCCTCTTGGCTGAAGATCATACCTTTGATCCAGTGGTTTGTCTTCAACCTATCCTGCATCCAGACTTTCTGATTTATCTGAAACGTCCGGTCGCGACTTCTCTTGTAGTAGTGGCTCTTTTGGCGAGCCCATTCACGAGAAACTTCGGACGACTGGCCTGACTTGATAAAATCCATCGTCCTTCTGTAGTGTCGCTTGTTTAGCATCTCGCATGGATGCTATCTCGTCGTAGAGTGGGGTGTCACCCTATACTTTAGGAGGAACTGTCTCAGTCCTTTATTTTCCTCCCTCTTCTTGGCATTCCGCAAGGCAGACTTTAATGTCCTCCGGTGGCGATTATATCATCCAGGTAGCATGCCACTGTTTCCCAGGCCAGCGGTGACTTGTTCCATGGTTCGCTGGAACTTGGCAGTCGCTGATGATATGCCGAAAGGCATCCGGTTAAACTGGAACAATCCCTGGTGAGTGTTTATGACGAGATACTCCTTTGTATCCTCTTCCAGCTCCATCTGAAGATACGGCTCCGACAGATCCAGTTTCGAGAACTTCCACCCTCCGTTGAGTTTCGAGAAAAGTTCCTCGGGTCGTGGGAGCGGGTACTGCGCGACGTTCAAACGAGGATTGACAGTCCCGCTGAAATCTCCGCATACCCTCACGGATCCACTGGTCTTCGGGACAACGACCATCGGAGTGGCCCACTGCGCTGTTTCCATTGGAGTCAATACGCCGTTGGCTACTTGTCTCTTCAAGGTCAGACTCTGCCACTTCGCGCAGTGCAAACGGTAGTGGTCTTGGCCGCATGAACCTCGCGATGACATTCTCTTTGAAGTGAAGTTGAGCCTTGATCTTCATGCACCGACCAAGTTCGTTTCTGAATAGTACTGCGTATATAGTCAGCAGCGTCTTGAGGCTCTCTTCTGTTTCGCGAGAGCTACGAACAAGTTGTGAGATCCGATTTCAGTGCTCTCACCCATATCCTCCCCAACAAGTTGACTTAACTTGTATTAGTAAAAATAGCCTCTAGACTGTACTTCTTACCTTCAAATTCAACCAGAAGTTCACATTGGCCCTTGATCTTGAAGGCCTCCTTGCTGAAACTTTGCCGTTTGTACAGAGTTTCGTTCAGCTTCGGTTTTTCGAGGCGATGCCAAGTCTGAATGTCGACAAAGGTGACTTGTGAACCCGTGTCTTTTTGGAGTTCCACTCGCTTGCCTTCAGTCTGACATTCCAGAAACTCGCCATCTCGATCGAAAACGGACTGAACCCTGGTGATTACTTGCACCGTCCCTTTCCTTGTTGATCGGGATTTGCCGGACTGTCCTTTCCTGCACATCTTGGCTAATGTGCACCTTGGTTCTACAAGCTCTGCAGTCTTCAGACTTGAACTGGAACTTGTCTTCCACATGGTTTGTATTCCCGCAACGGAAACATTGTCTGGCAGACGTTTGTAGATCTATCTCTCACCTGACTGACTGCGATGGGTGATTCGGCGACACTTCTCAATTGACGGGACTCTTCTTCCACTCGAAGAAAGCTTTCCGACAATCTGAGTGCAATGTCGATCGATAACTCTTTCTCTTAGACGAGACGTGCTGTCAAGCGTTGATCTCGAAGTCCAATTATAAAAGCAGTGAGCAACGAACATGCGCGAGCATCGACTTCGTTCTAATACTCGCAGATGCAAATGACTGATTGTAGTCGTGCTAGGAATTCGGTTGGTGTCTCACGTTCATCCTGGCGTGTTGAAAACAACTTTGCTCGTTCAAAGTCCTTGAAACGCTTCGGCGAAAAATGAGTGTCCAGTGTTTTTGTCAATTCCGCATACTGAACTTCACTGACCTGCCTCGGTTGAACCAGAGAGTGCAGCAGCTTGAACGTCTCGGACCCTGCAGTGATGCAATCAGAAAATTTCTTTTTGTGGCATCATCTGTCGTTCCGGAGATGTCCAGAGATGCTTGGAACCTTATCTGGTATAAGTTCCAGTCCTCTTTTCCCGGGTCGAATGGTCCTGGTCCCATAAACCGGAAGACGTTCGGTGTTGCTCGCTGCGATGTCTCGCCCGATACATTCATCCATCTTGAGCCGTTCTCCAGGATTTCTCCAGGAACCCTCGTCGCCAATTTGGAGCAGAGTGGACACGGACCTTACTCGTCTTCTACGTTTTCTCGTCTTCTACGCTACTACAAAAGTCTCTACTGGCAACAATGAAAAAGTGACGTTAGCGGAAAAGGGGGAGGGGGGGGTGGTTCACTCTTCGGGCTGTAGACTTTGTTCCCTACTGATTACAAGCAGTTTCATGGTTTCAAATTAATACTTTGGAAGCTCGCTCCAGCACTCGCGCAGTAGAACGAAACAAATGCTAGGCATAGTCCATTCTTAGACTACTCTCTCGACCTGCAAGCCTGCCTTCCTCTGACGTCCCGGCACTGAAAAGCGCAGGTATATTTTGAATGTTGGTTTTGGCATAATTTTCACTTGTCAATTTCACAATAACTATTTCGAATTTTGCGATACTTAATAGCATGCCGGAAATGGTAAAGGCCGGTGATTCCGAAAATTGGGGAACTGAGAAAATCGCCGGAACACCCCTTTAAGCGCATTTCTCTTCTGTTTTCTTTTTGCAGTTTAATGAATGACTCAACATTCAATATGTTCTAAATATAAATATTGACATGCCATAACGAAAATACAAATTTTGCTTTCAGGTTTTCAAGGGGATTTCTGAACGCATCATGATTCTTCGGATGTTCCTTTTCGACTCAATAATGGGCACGAAATAAAATTCATATTTTTTCTGTAATGCAATCTCTGTCTTCTACCGGTACATATATGTGATTAGAAATGTAAACAAACAAAGTAAACCAACAAACCTATCAAATCATTAGGCTGTCAGGTGTCCCAAAATACGACAGACCATTAAACCACCATGCCATCAAATCATTACAACCCCAGGCGATCAAATCATCAGACCATCAGCTTGATGGACCATCAAAAGTTTTCTGATGGTCGCAATTTCCAGGAATAATGTAGCATTTTCCGGCAACAATGTGCCAGCCACGACGGACGTCAAGTATTGAAATATCACACAAATGAGCTAAATAGTTTACTACAATTTACTAATTAACTCTTTAGTTAGTGAAAACTAAACATGTGATTCGAACAAGAAACTTAAGCATCATGGAAAACGAATAAACTAACTATTTTTTAAAAATACATAAGGCAGGATCAGCATTTTACGGCATAAAATCGCACAATCTGAACGCGATTCTTGGTTTCGGTTTCTTATCGTAGCGCATCTTTGCGCCCGTGGTCCTGCTCCCCAGTGGCCGAGTCGCGCAACACACGTGCGCCATACTACCCTCCCTACCGACCATTCTACAATGGGGGGCGGGGCGGTGGCATCGTGCCTCGATCGCCGAGGAGCAGGATCGCGGACGCAAGGATGCCCTCCGAAAAGAAACCAAAAGCTAGAAACGCGTCCAATTGAGGGATTTCATGCCGTAAAATTTTGCCCCCGCCTTTATGTACATGGGCGTTTCCGAGAAATGAAAACCGTGTTTATCGGCCCGGATAAGCAAACTATATGCATCGCAGAAAGCTCAAACTCCGTGAGAATATGACGCTGGCGGTAGGGATAGAACTCGAACGTCTGAGGACGTGACGTTGCGCTGATCAAAATATAATTGAGAAAAACTAAGTTCTTCTATGGGCCGACGTCTTCCTAAGCCTAATAGTATCGTTAAGACAGAAAATTAATCTGTCGCAGCATGTAGCACCTATTTCAATAAAAAATAAATTCTCAGCAAGAAAGAGGATATTGTTTTCCTTCTTGGTGGCAAGTTTTCTTCACTGAAATAGATAGTTCAGGCGCCCACAGTGTTATTTCTTGTTTTGACGATATTAGGCTTAGCTGGACGTCGGATCATAGAGAAAATTCGCTTTTCTCAATTATCTTTTGATACAAGTGACGTCATGTTCTCAAACTTTCGCGTTCTATCCCAACAACTAGCGTAACATTTTCACGAAGTTTGAGCTTTTTGCGATGCTTGGTGCATTTATCCGAGCCGAAAAACACGGTTCTCGTTTCTCGGGAACTCCCAGTATATCTAAAAAAAGTTGATGTATTGGTTTTCGATGATGCTTATCAGATTTCTCGTTCGAATCACATGTGTATTTTTCACTAATCAAAAAGTTAATTAAGAATGTTAGTTAACTATTTAGCTCATTAGTGTGATTTTGCAATACCCGACGTCCGCCATGGCTGGCACTTTGTTCCCGGAAAGAGGTTATTTGTTTCTCCACCACCCTCTTTTTAGGGATTTCTGAAAGCCTTCGCCGAAACACCCCTGTATATGTCAAAACTATTCGCCAGCACGTTACATGTTCCAAGTTCGTACACCGTACGTGTCCCAGCAGGTACGGAGCATATAAACACACTTTCGGGAACTTGAAGAAAACTTTTTTTTTTTTTTTCAATGACTATAGACGTTTTTTTTTTGTTTCCTGTCGTTCTCAGTCACGTGGGTTCCGTATCTGCTATACGGGACAAAAAATAATATAGCATTTCGACCTGCAATACGCCAGAAAATATAGGTGAGGCAAAACAAGAATGTGAGACAATCACGCATTTTTCGTAAACACCTTCCAGCGGCGTGGAGAGATCAAAACGTTTTGCCGCATACCAGAAGTGACGACATTCAAGATGGCTGCGCCCTTGTGAAAAAGGTGTATACCTGGAAGGTACTTGGCCTTGATGACGTTGACGTCCAGTTCTTGGTCATCGCTCCTGTAGGTCAAGCTGAACCAGAGTCTTCCATGGACGCTTGGCGGCGCAGTGGGGGACTCTTCATCGTCAGACCAGGTGTAGCTGTAGGTTCAAAATAAAGAAAAACAGTGATAGAAAGAGGTCTTGCCTCATCGGAGCCTACTCTGGGAAACATCTAAGATGATAGCATATGCAACCTAACTAGAGTCATCGACAGCTTAAAAAAGGCTTATCGTGTTCGCGCTCCTTGCTTTGTGGTTGTTTCTTGAAAATTCTTATCGGCTAATACCGCAACCTCATTGGCTGATGAGTGATAAGAGAAGGGCGGGACTGAGCCAAGCCCTGCGTTTATTAAGCCTCCGGGGACAAGTTTCTACTAAGAAGTGAGGAAGCGCTGTCGGTGATCACACCCGGACACTTCTTCAAATGTGGCGAAAGCTTTTTTTTTTTTCCCCTATAGATTTATAGTGAACTCGTAGAGCGAATTACGTTGACGCGGCGACGTAGAATGTAAAGCTTGGACAGTTGATAAAATTTCGTATTTCATAGCCTCTCAAGTGTTACCGTGCCTTCCCCTTACTTTATGCATATTAGGAGGTGACACACCATGCATTAGCTCGAGTGTCGCTTCCTCAAAATAAAAAAACAAATGGCGTCACGCATACAAAAACACTCATATATATATATATATATATATATATATATATATATATATATAATATATATATATATATATATATATATATATATATGCAATAGAGTGTTTACATACATCCTCCAGTCTGTAGTTACAATAGAAATAGGTAGGCACTAGTTAATTTCTTCGTTATAGCGTCTTCAGTATTCAGACAAAGCGCTATAAGCTTTCTGACATGTTAGTAATCTTAGGACCTCATAAAATAAAAACAACGTCCCGTACCTTTGAAGGACAGTGTAGTAGCAACTAGATTATCAGCAAACCTATATTACTGATCATGATGTAGAAAACCCGAGACTGTGGTAAAAGTAGGGAAACTTGGTCGAAGAAGAAAGACAGGGGAAAAGAACGTCTCAAATGTTCTTTTCCCCTGTACAGAACGTCTCAAACGTTCTTTTCCCCTGTATATTACTGTAAAGGTTACGTATGTCTATAAAGCAGACGTATAAAAAAACTCAGTTATTCGAAAGCTTGGATACCATTAGAAGAATATGATCACAGTTGCTATAAAGGTGACCGAGACTGCAACGATATCTGATGTATACACATGATCATCTAGCACTTAGGACAGCAACGTTACGTTGTCCTTTTACGGATAAACATATATCCTCGTGAGGGGAGTCACAAATGCTTTCTTGCTGCCCACTATACTTCGTTTCAGCTTCGGTCCGAGCGCGGCCGATGTAATGAGCCAAAGGGCCAATCAAACGGCGAAGAGGCACAACGTCATGGCGTGCTCTCTGCAGTTGATAGGACCAGCGGGTATTCGCCGTCTCTCTGTGCGTGCTCCTACGCCGGCTAGTCCTATCAAGCGCAGAGAGCATGGCATGACGTTGCGCTTTTTGCGCTGTTTGATTGGCCCTTCGGTTCATACCATCGTCCGCGCTCGGACCGAAGGTGAAACGAAGTATAGTCACTGACTGGTCTCTGAGAGCAGAAACTCACCAGGCCCTGCGTCTCTTAAGCTGCATAAAAATGTAACTGTATAGTAATGTAACTATAATGCAATATAACCATATGCGCATCGCAAGTTCATCTGCTTCTTTTGCAGGGGTTGGGGTGACGTCAGAACGCCGAGCTCTGATTCGCTTTGATTGAAGGATATAGTGGGTAGACCTCAAGGCAGCTTGCTTTGAGGTCTACCCACTATCCTTCAATCAGAGCCAATCAGAGCTCGGCGCCTTTACTGACGTCACCGCAACCCCTGCAAAAGAAGCAGACGAATTTGTGCTCTGCACAGTGTATTGTAACTATGTAGTGTATATAATGTAACTATATAGTGTTATTTAACTATATATATCTATACATATATGTATAACTATAATGTAACTGCATAGTGTAATGTGACTATATAGTAACGAAAAGGTCAAGATTCAATTAGGTATACATTATTTACACAGCAGGGATTTGATTGGTGAGTGTGTTCAGCTCATAGAGTTATTATAATGTACGCTAGAGGTTCAACTGGCGCTAGTGTGCTGTTGCAAATTGAAGCAGACAGCAAGCAGTCGGAAATTGACTTCCGGTAATGCATTTCTATGGAAAAAAGCGAGTGAATTTCCCCTCTGCGCTCGATTATAAGAGCAAATATCACGAATAATTCGTACGTACTAGGCACATTGGAACATTTCCCAGTCACGCAGAGGAAATAATTGGTCAGTTACGGCGTTTTTATTTTAAAATCGCGGCATGAAAAACTGTGCTAAAACCGCTTCGTACGTGTATTTATGTGCACTGTCGGACACTGTTAGCGCGAACACGGCGTCGGCGCTTTCCAGTATGGGGGATATACGTGCCAAACGAACGAAGGACATGTGGAAAACCGGGAGAGACGACAAGAACTACGCAGTAACACTGGATAAGTAACTCCTTGTGCTTGCAGACGATCAAAATAAATTGAAAGTCACGTTATATAGTTCGATTTTCAATAAATAAGTACTGCTTTATTCTTTCTGCTCATGAATATGTGCGAAGATGCTTGTTCTGGGTTCAAATCATCACCCGCACGCTCCAAATCTTTGCAAATGGAGAGAAGCCAGAGAACAGGTGCCCGATAAAAACTGCCTGACATAGAAAATAATAAGAAAACACACCTTTCGTAGCCCACGTACTTTATTCTTTACGTTTCGAACGTTTTTTTTTTTTTTAACCACTCGTAAAGATACACGACGGAGTCATTTTCATATAGTGACAGGACGGGCATTTTAGCAATATATAAGCACCAAGGGAATACTGGCGAACTTTGAACATACTCTACATTCCTTTCGATCGTTATTTTGCTTAGAATCGTCGCTCGTTTCTACATACCTGCCATGGAACAGAGGTTTGGGCCTGAAATATAGCGAAGTTTAACATCGTTCAGCGGTAAAGAAAAAATGCTGTAACTAAACCCATTACACTTTCACGATATTAATAAAGGTACATACTATCCGGTACAACCGAAATAACAAAAGTTATTCATGTTATTTTACGGCGAAGAGACAAAATTCAACGCGCGTTTTCCCATAGAAATACACAGGGAAACTGGAAAAGTAGACTGCATGCTGTCTGCTTCAATTTGCAACCGGAAGTCCCGTAGACACTAGCGCCAGCTGAGCCTCTAGCGTTTATTGTAATAACTCTATGGTTCAGCTCATCAAAATAGTACTACTTTACCGCCTACCTTAAAGGGACCCTGCAAAACGTTCTGGACATTGTATTTTTATTTGCATCGCGTTCGCTGGAATTAGTGTGTGGGACTCTAGCAACACATTAAAAAAAATCTGATGCATTTTGAACATAACTGGTGAAATAAGTTCAAAATTTTGAGCACATTTTCTATTTTTATGACGCCATTCGTCTGAACCAATAGAAAACCGAAACGACAAGAGCGGGCAATAACCAAGCGCGATCTTCCTAATTGTTGGAATTAACATCCAGTTAAGGATATGTAAACGCCCCATTGATTTACGAGTGCTCCAAGTAATAGAATCACGCGCTTAAAGGGTTAGAAGTTCACGAGCACCTGTTCAGCCAGTCCTACCTCTAGAATTCTATGTCATCATTATCCGACGCTCTAGACCAATGTCGTCACTAAACGCTCGTGTTTGACACTGATAGGCACGCTTTTCGAAGCAGCATTATTTTTCGTTCCTTTGCAGTGTCCCTTTTAAGTTTTTTTTTGCGTTCCCCTAATCAATGGATTGGCGACTTGCGTGTCCTGTATGGAGGTGCGATTTGGCCGACGCGATACAATAGACCGATCTCACCAGCCAGTTTGACTACGCCACCGCTGCCGCAATGCATCGAGGGAACTTTAGTCTTTTTGCACTTGCGACAACCTCGCTGGAGCACTGCGCGTGTAAAGCACGAGAAGGCACGAGCCCTCGCGGGCATGGCCGTCTGTCTCTTGAGAACTAAAGTTATGGCGGCGTCACGCATGCGCCGAACGCTTAGTGAGATCGGTCTATTGCTAACCGCGCGGGTTTTGTTTTCACGCGCCCCACGCGATAGTGATCACACAGATGTACGCGGGTTCCTACCAAAACCAGATCGAATCTCGATAGCCTAAACGCCTGTCGGCGTTTTATAACACGCTCCTCCCCGCATAAAAATATGTGCAGTCAGTCGGAGGAGGCAGCGTTCTTTGTGCACAATTCCAACAGTAGCCTTCTGTGTGCGGCATTGCTTGTCTACTGGACTGTTGGACGCGTTCCGAGCATGCGCAGTGATATCAGACACCACCCATGCGTTCACAACCCAACGACTCGGCGCATTTTTTACCGGGTGATGAGCACTAGAAAGGTTTATAGACCAACGCACTGTTTAGAAACTAGTCAGTGTTTGCGCACATTAAGGAAGGGGGGGGGGGGGGCGCACTAACTAGATTAGTGTGGAGAAAGCGCCTGCGCTTGCATTGCGGTGGCGCTGCTGCCGGCACGACAACAGCGCCACCGTAGCGGTGTGACATCAGAGCTACGCGTTGGTCTATATGGTGCCATTTTGCTTTTCGCACACGTCAAACCGGTACGAATTGGGTAGAGCGTTTTCAGATATACGTTACTCGCTGGCATCTCTTAGGGTGCATTCGCAGGACGGATATTTATCCGCGGAGAAAACCGAGTGGGTCATAGAGCCGCGGGGAAGGAAAAACCGCGAGAAGGAGATGGCGGCTAAGAAAATTTGGGCGATGCCTCGCACGACGTAGTCGCGTGTACTTTAGTCGGATAGAGTTTCTTTTTTTCACGAACCTGCTTGTGACCTTTACGGGATCGTTGAGAGCAAGGAAGGCAGAAAAAAAGAAGCTGAAAAAGAAAGGCACCCCGCAGCTCAAGTGCTGCTTACCATTCCCCCGAAGGAGGGGTACCGTTCGCTCGGCGACGGGACGACGGATATTCTGGGAGACGGTTGCGGATGATTCTCCGCGGCTACCCGCGGGCTCGGGGGAGTAGCGAACATCGGCGACGTGGCCCACGTGACCTCCGAACTCGATGACGTTTATTCGACTCGTTGGAGAAACATTCCCTCGTGCAAAAACACCATTAGAGCAGGGAAGCAATGAGTGAGGTGGAGTATAAATACCCACCCCGAGTCGAGGACATTTGTTTCCTGCGAGAATCGCCAGAGATCTTCCAAGCGGGGGCGGGAGTGCATAGTTATGCCCCTTTCAGAACAGGATAATAGGTAAGCGCTGTGGTATAGCCAGAACCGATAGGCGTGCGGGTCGTCCTCACTAGAAGTGCAAACAGAAAAAAAAAGACAAAGAGGAACCAGGCTGAATATCAGGCAATTAATTGCGGGCACTCTAGACGGCCCGGAGTATGAAACTTTGCGCCAAAGTACCTGGATGACTATATGTTAGGGTTTTAATATACAAAGAAAACTAGTAATACTACATACCAGGCCGTAGACCTTCCGGTTTTAACCGAGAAAAACACCGATAAACGTTTTTCGATGTCAAAAATACATTTTTTTAATAAACACCAATAAAGATTTGTCGGTGTCAAAGGTACAAACTCTACTAAAAAAAAAACACAAATTTTGTAAAAAATTTGCTATAGCTAGGAATGTTTTTTTTTTTCGTCGAACACTCTCCCCTTTTCGACTAAGATGCATAGTTATTGATGAGTTTTGTTTCACCGGAAATCATCGTTTTTAGCGTCAGTCCGAAGCAGATCCCCTAAATACATCGACATCTTAGAAATAAATAAACAGTGAAAAACATCCGGCAATTTTCCTTTTAAATAAACATCGGAAAATCTACGGCCTATGCACAAATGATAAAATCGGATTTATTACGCGATCCACATGTTCTTTAGTTTTTTTGCTGAAACGTATTGCGCATCGCTTATTTCATAGTCCGGACCACTGTTCAGTTCGCTATTTGGCAAGCACTGTGCTAGGAAGAAAAAAAACCACTGGACTTGTGTGAGAGGGAGAAGAGTTGTGTGGCCTTCGCAGAAAAGAGAAGCAACAGCGTGAGCGCAGGTCACAAGAAAGTGAATACATACAGATTCAGGAGTGGTATGCGTGAAAGGGGTGCACGATATATTCTCGTGATATGCATTCCTACGGAACACATTTAAATTTGACAGACTGTCAGGAAAACAAGGAAGTGTTTTAGTTGATCGATGCGAAATTATAATATGCAAAGCATGCGTCAAGAATATGCACTCTGATATCAAGCATATAGAAAAACTGACGGTACATTTATGCATTGTCTCATTTGGTCGATGTGCAATTAGGGGAAAAAAAAAAACCTCGAGTAAATGCGCTTAGTTATCAGGCCCACAACCAGTCGCGAGGCGGTAGAAAGTGGGATCCTCACATGTGTTCCTCAGAAAACAAGGTACTGCCACAATTTGGTAAGCACCCTTTTTTTAATGACTGTTTGGTAGTTATAGTTGACAATCTCATTAGACATAATTAAACTTTTAAGTGCAGTATCACGGGAATAGATCCCGCGCTTTACCAGTCGCTAATGTCGTCTGTGGAACAATTACGAGACACACAGTGACAGTAATTGGGATATTGTTGTGTCGGCGTAACGCACTGTAAGGATGAACAGTTCCCCTCCTACAGACTGGCCGCCGCTTGCCGCGCCGTGTTACAGTGTTACAGCAATAATGAGTGTTCCGCCATAATCTATTAATACTGTACAATGCACTCTTTCTTCCTCTTCGTTATAAAGTATACATTATGATTACTTTCTACCATTTCTTCTGGAAGGGCGAGTATGGTCGAGCAAACACTACACTTGTAATAATCATATCAGGTATTTGGACGTCATCTGTTGTTACACCGCAAAACCCACACCACTTCAATGTATCTTGTCTTTAGCGCGATAAGTGGAGGACCAAACTGGAGGTTGTCAAAACAGAGAGGGTGCAAAAACGGACATTTGGAACCATCATAAGCGGGTAACAAAAGAAGGCAATCTAAAGCAGCTATTTATACTAGAGGTTTAAGTAACAACTCCAATTTCAATGCTCCAGGCATGCTTGTCTCATTGCTAGATTAGTTAAATCAACTGAATGCCATAATGATGTAGTTTCTGAACTTATTTTAACCAGATTAATGAATTCAGTTTATCTTAGAAGTCAAATTACAAGGGAAAACGAAACTTCTTTAATTTCTAAAAAGATCACTGGTGAATAGGCTAAATTCGACAAGTTTCTTTGAGTCCTCCCAAATATCACTTCTACGTCCGTTGTGAATGCATGTACTACATTAAAGGTCGCACGAAACGGGCTCCTTTCCGTTCCTATACATGGACGTAAAAAAGATAAACAAGATGGTAAACCTTCAAGTCAGCCTTTTATCTGAAATGGAGTTGTACGTGCTACTCCGACAGAACCGTGGGGAACGTCTTTTCTGCATTCAGTGCAGCTCTTGCATTGCTTGATCCTTCTCTTTACCTCTCCTCCTTCCGAGATCTTCCGCGCGTCCTCCACACTCTTTCATCTCCCATCCATAGCAAGGCCATAGTGCCGGGTTATCTACGTCACCCGTCGGAGGCCTGCGGTGCACAGATGGGACACCAGTGTTGCGACAAAGTTCTGCCGAGACTCGTGACCAATCACGGACGACACGAATCCCAGCCGAGCCGCCAAGCGCCGACAGAGGACTCGTGTCCAATCCGCGATACCCTCCGGTCGCTGACGTAGGGAATTCAGCACTACGACCTTGATATAAATACTTTGAGTCACCTTAAAGGGGCCATGAAATTAATTATGGGCTGGGGTAGATGATTTTAGATGGAGATTTTGCTAATCGCATATCGTTTAGTGGGCCAAAAGAACGGGGGTAGGAAGTTAAAAGCCGGCTTTTCGGTACGAGAATTTTCAAATATAGCGGACTATTTTGTACCACCTTTCCTTCGAAAACTCTCCGCCTTTTCACTGTGATGCATTCGCGCGGTCTCCCATAGCACGTCAGCCGACCCCAGCTTATGCCTTCGACGCGAACACTGCGTCACTTGGACGTATGCGCTCGTCAACAATGAATTCTTCGACGAATATTTGGATTCGCGTTAGTGGCCGACGAATGCCGTGCCGGCACTTGTCATCCTCCAAGAAGAACAAGTTCCATGGTGTGCTTAAAAAGCATGGCAACGTCATGGCGTTCATCGCCTTTCTGTGCGGCCTCATCTGCCGGCTCCTTCAATGAAGCGCAGAGAGGTCGCCCTGACACTGCGCTTTTAGCCTGTGTATCCTCTACGCTTTGTCCTCTAGGCTTTGTGTTTACCCTAGAGTTTGACAGATTTCAGGCTTAAAACGAAGTGATAGGGGCTGGTACATCTAAAGCTACCACCTCCTTCGTCTGCCAACCAGAAAGATCGACTGCACGACGGAAACCGATTGCCCTCATCTGTGACGTCACGGGAGGAGGTCTGCGGCCGCAAGTTCTAGGTAGCGTTGGACTGACCCGCAGCTGTAGCTCCGGGGTAGCAGGTTCCCGACCAGGCCCTCGGCCGAAGGGGAGCAGAATGAGTTCCAGCGCACGAAGCCCGGCTTGTCGGTGGGCTGGACCGGCTCGGCGGCAGTCAGGCTCGCCGACTGTACGTTGAAGGATTCGGGGGTGAGCAGGGTCGGCACCGAGGGCACCCAGTCGGGGCACTTGTCGCCGGGACGGGCCGACAGCGGGGATCCGGCCAGCGACTTGGAAAGGCTGTGAGAGAGCCGACACAGTTTTTTTTTATATAACATTGTTCCAACCCGAACCCTTGCTTGCAATCGTGATCAGTTATCAAAAAAATATTTGTGAATAAATTAACCTCATTAATCTGGGTTTAATTAGCGCTTGTTTTTTTTTTTTTTTTTTTTGTGGAACAGGACATTTCAGAGCTCATTTACGATAAAAGTGAATAATGCGCAAACAAAAAGAGTGAACAAACAAAGCAAATGAGCATTCGTCGACATGGCGCTGGCCAAAAGGAGAAGGGGAAAAAGGAGTACAAGAAATGCAGAATTTGAAAAGCACAGCAGAAACAAAACAAAGTGTAAAGGAACTGAAGAGTGATCAAGGTCGAAACCAGGTCAGTTCAGGCCCATAAATACGTTCAAGCTCGGCCGACAGCTTTGTCCGCAAGAAACCGCTGAACAAGTGTGGCATGATGATACTTGTAAAGGAAGTTAACGCAACGTTCCTTAAAGAGCCAGAGCCCGGAACAACGCATTTGCCACATGTACAGCAGTTTTAGTTTTCATAGTAGCGAGATAGGTTCCCGTGGCTTTGGCGTAGCAGTGCATAATCAAATTTCTGGTAAAGGAAAAAAAAAATGCTAGCTGAAATTTTCAGAAGATTACAAGCGGATGACAGCCGGCGGCAAATGAACCACAGGACATGTTCGTCCGACTGCTGTCACGCAGCCCAGTTGTTTCTACACCATAAGGATCAAGAAACTGCCAAAACGATGACAACACTTCCAGGACAAGCACGGAGAATACTTTTAAAAACTGACTGCTTGTGGGATTTTCTAATTTTATGTATAAATAAAACTCTCGGTCAACCTGGAACAACCGGGTGCTGGGCCCGGCCGTGGTGTTTTCCAACTTTTCATTACTGTTCTGACATGCCAGGCTCATTTCATTCTTGTATACCCATTTAGAGTGGGAATAATTTATGAAGGACGATATGCCAAATAGTTTATAATTTAAACATAGGTAGCCTCCTTCTTAAATTTTGGTTAGTATTAGGGTAACCAACCTAATGAGGGCTTAATGAGTAGTTTTATTTCTTCCCTTGTGATCAGAGTTTAAAAACCTTTGAAAAGTACCAATGAAATTTACTAACAAGTACCAACAAAGAGGCCGTAAAAAGTCGAGTTTTCATATCAAAATGAACAACAATGACTCTTTTCATTTCAAAATAAGCCAGCAGAAAACAATATAGGCGCCAACGCCCTGCCAGATTCTCAAAAATATATTTAAAAGATCGCGTTTAAATTGTGCAATTTCGAAGCGGAATGCACTCCCTTTGGAAAAATAAAACAATAAAGAAATAAATGCATAACTTTTAGAACAGCAAGCCGCTTGGCAAAGCGAGGCCGTGTATGCTTGCGCTATTGAACCTATGGCGCGGCATGTACTTTTCGTCCAACAATCGGACCTGGATCGCTTCATCATAAAGGACGCGCAGAGATTTTTTGCCAACTGCGAATGACGAAGTTTCAGAAAAAAAAAAAAAGTTCTGCTGCTCAAGTCTTGTTAGAAAAAACGCGCACAAAGAGGTTACCGCTAAAACTGCAAATATATAAGAGCAAAGAGGATATGGGGTGCCCCTCATGCAGTCGTCTTCGTTTGAGTTTTGACTGTTTCCTTTATCATTCAGTCACATTATTTCGCGCTCGGATCGGATACATGTTGTGCATGCTTCGCCCCAGGCAAAAGCTCACTCGCATGGTTAGAATACATCCAAACATGGCTGCTGAGTCAGTGACGTCGGAAGTTCTCGGGAAAAGGGGGGCAAAAGGCAACGAGAGGGACGATGAGGTTTCCCATCTCCTTCCCCCGAATTATTTACAGGTTAAGTGTTCTTTGCGAGGAAAGGAAGGCTGGGGAGGAGGAAGTAGATGAATTGCTGGAGAGTAGAGGATAAAAACATCCCCCTCGCTCCAGCATTCCATCTGCTTCCTCTTCCCTAGCTTTTTCTTTCCCTCGCTCTGAACTCTTAACCTCTCATCTCCTTACTTCCTGTTCCGGCGCCACTATCTGATCTCAGATTTCTATTGCATTTCACTTTTCTACAAAACACAATTCCGACAAAATGCCGATGCTTCGGATTTTTTTTTTTGTTTTATATAAAAGTTGCACTATGTTTTTTTTTTTATAAACTTCTCCTGTATACGTGTAGCAAATATTTCCCGTAAACGTTTTCTGTGGCGAAAAAAAATTACGAAATTGACGTCGTCCCACCGCTGGTTTATTTTGCCTTCCGCCGCAAAGCATGCGACGTTGTAAGTGGCATGCTGATCCATGGGGGAAGCACCCTAAACTCGAGTGTAGGCGTTAGTGTCTTTGAAAAATAAACTTAGAATGCTTGCTTTTGGTGTCCTGCTTGTAGAGGAACGTCATTCAGGTGTGAGAAAAAATGAGATCCCTGCTTCTCTCTGTGGGGTTCGCGAATGAAAGACCGGAAACGCCATACATTTCTATTGCTTTTTTAACAACGCCCCCACGCAACGGCATCCCGGAACCCCAGCTGCCACGAACGTTTACTACCGACGAATAAGTCTAGTTTGCTTTGCTGCAAGAACCTCATACCCTTATGTCATCTTTATCGCTCAGTCGATCTGGCATAACTAAATTTTGACTGCAATAAAGTGCCGCGTTTTCACCCAACGTTCAAGACACATTTCCTAATGCCGCCATGAAGATGATAAAATTAAACTATAGGTTCCGACTAAGAATGTCATGAACGTTGGTCGAACGCGAGGTTTGACACTGAACACATGAGGTTTCATCGCTTCGCCGAACATATGAAGTTTTGGAAAAATTCGACAACTCCTTCGCAAGAAGCAGACGACTTGCTCTCCGCATGAAAGCGGGGAGCAATTCGTCTGCTTCTTTTACGGGAGTTGCGGTGACGTCAAAAAGACGCCGAGCTACGATTGGCTCTGATCGAGGGATAGTGGTTAGACCTCAAAGCAAGCTGCCTCGTGGTCCCCCTACCCACTATTCTCCATTCAGAACCAATCGCAGCTCGGCATTCTGACGTCACCACAATCCCCGCAAAAGAAGCAGACGAACTGGCGCTCCGCGTTCGGACGTTGCGACGACCGCGACACTTGCGGTCACTCCTGCTTTTCGCCAGCATTGCTACGACCGGCCACCAGTGTCGCGACATCCGACAGCACGACCCCGGTTTTTCGAGACATCATTTGTTGCCACTTCGGAACCACCTTCGATGTACGGGCGGGACAGGACGCTAAACACGCCGGTCGGAGACACGCTGCAGGCACCGTATGTTTCCGAGCAAAAAAACCATCGATTGCCTCTCAACTCACATGGATTTGCGGTCGCGTCCAAGCAGCGGCGGCCTCGAGTCTCCCTGGCCGGACTTCCTGCAGAATCCCTTGGTTCCTCTCACCTGAGCCACCACCAGCCACACGACGAGAGAGACTACGATGAGCCCGGCGACGCTGCTCCCCGCAATTACCCACACCAGGATTTCTGCGCAGACCGGAGAAGCAAGTAAGTCGTGGACGACGCTACGACCGACATCTGAGCGAGAGTAATTTGGGGTTTATTTTTCCTGCAGATTCGGTGTTTATCTTTAGCGTTGGACAAAAACCTGTCGTTCACTGGGGTTTATGTTTAACAAAACGGAGTGCGGCCGCCCCAACCTCCAGAGAACATGGGCGTGATCCGAATAAAACGTCCCGGTACAGATAATTAAAAAAAAAAAAAATGAAAGCCGTTTACAACTCCCTGTAACGCCGAATTAGAGTGCAGCTCTTGAGGAGGAGGAGGGGAAGGTACGGAGAGGGCCGGGGCTATATGCCCCTCCTCCTCTCCTGCTCGTCTCCATTTAGAGAAAAATTTCCCCGCTAAATTTAGCGGAACAAATTCCCCGCTAAATTTAGCGGGGACAATTTTCCGCTAGATTTAGCGAGGAAATTTTTCAGCTAAATTTAGCGGGAAAAGTTTTCCGCTAAATTTAGCGGGGAAAGTTTTCCGCTAAATTTAGCTGGGAAAAATTTCCGCTAGATTTAGAGGGGAATTTTTCCGCTAAATTTAGCGGGTAAATTTTTCCGCTAAATTTAGCGAGGAAAATTTTCTGCTAGATTTAGCGGGGAATTCTTTCCGCTAGATTTAGAGGGAAAAATTTTCCGCTAAATTTAGCGTGGAATTTTTCCACTAAAATAAACGGGGAAAATTTTCCGCTAAATTTAGCGGGGGAAATTTTCCGCTACATTTAGCGGGGAAAATTTTCCGTTAGATTTAGCGGGAAAATTTTTCCGCTAAATTGAGCGGGGAAACATTTCCGCTAAATTTAGCGGGGAAATTTACACATCATGCACCGCGCGGTTACGCCGACGCCGACGCCGCTCAAGCCGGAAACGGGCGCCTAAGAGCAGCGCTCTAAAAAAACGATGGTTTTCGAAGCACCCTGGTGGACAGTTCAGTGGGGGCTGTCTTGCGGGTAAACACAAATTAAATGATAAAACGTAAAAAAAGAAAAAGACGACCAAGTAGAAAGCGACAACAGAAATAAAACTGTGTAAATAAAGTTTTCTTTTTTTTTTCTTTTCTGTGAAGCTTGGGTTGTTTTCTAAAAAGGTAACCCCACTCTTTTTTTTTAGTTATGATAAGGTTTGCTCGGAGGTTAGTTTTCGGAGTTTATCTGTATACACAGAAAACACAGGACTCTAAATATGATAGCACTCCAGCTTCCAAGGAAAAATAATCAAAATAAACATATGGCAAAGAAAAAAAGAAACAAATTGATAAGGGTCTGCGTGTTCTGAAAGCCTCTCCTACTCATTTTATGTACAACATTGTTCTGCCTGCGGTGTAGGGCTTCGCTTTATCGGAGTTTATTTTTTGTATAATGCAAGGTGTGTTTTTCGAAGTTTATTTTTCGCAAAAAAGTCCGGATTTATCTGAGGTTATCTATATTTTTGACAGATTCGCAATCCTCAAAATTTCGAAGTTTAATATTCTTGTATTTTCAAGTTTCTAAACTTTAAAATAAAACTTGTATCGAATGGCCTTCCCTTAGCCAGATTTAGAATCGGCGCCCTTGCCAGTGGAAATACTAATTGTCGCAGGAGAAAATTTTCAAACGAGTGTTGCTTGAATAAACGTCAATACACTAAAATAACGAAACACCTGGACGCAGAGACTGGGAAGCATAGAGCTCCAACTTCCCTGCTGCGCGTTTTATAAAACTTATGGGTTCATGCTTTTTCCCTTCTAAAAGCTCTGCCCCTCCTCCTCTAAGCACAAATAGTATGGTCCAAACTTCAAACCAAAACAGTGACTTTTGCCACGATCAGGAATACAACGACCCGTTGTCCTGAACGAACCTTGACGAGATGTATGGTGAATCCCTTTGGCCAAATGGTCCAAGATTTCAAAAGCAAGTGAACTGGCCTCCCCTTCGGACCACTGACCCTTTCCTCCGACCAAACTTACTGCTTTTTATTGCATAGTAATTTTGCAATATGAATTTTTTCGGTTAGATCGGATTACCAAAACATTTAATCGGCGATTTGTTTTCAAGTATTATGTTTTTTTTTTTTGAAACACGGAAGACTAGTTCTGTGCTGGCCTGTCTTGCTCATTAATGGCTGTGCGAGCAGAAACTGAGAGAGAGAGAGAAAGAGGGAGAGGTAAAAGAGAGGGAGAAGACGAGAACACGCGGGGACGTCAGAACGCCAAACCCTGGTCGAAATGATTAGGGAGTAGATGCAAAGCTAGCTATCTTTGTCTCTATTGCACTCGCCGAACGAGTTCAAACGCGAACGCCAAACGCCGGACGCCGGCGTTCCGCGCTTTTACCTGCTCGGACAGTGCAGTAGAGACAAAGGCGCGCAGCTATAGCTTTGCGTCTACCCCTGATCCATAGCCTCCTTATACTGACAAAGCCTGGCAGATTGCCACGAGAAGCGGCCGCCGAAATGGAAAAGGTGGAGCGGCAGACAACGGACGAGTGGAGAGCCACGTGAATGGCGCCCCGCTGCGGCGAGACACCGAAATACACTTCTCCCGAGCGAACAAGTGTGTTTCGGGTCCTCGCCGCCGCAAAAGCTGTGCGCTGACGTCCAAGGTTCCCCTAGAAATGGCTCTTTGATTCTCTTTGCTACCAGATCCTCGCGGTCCAAATCTGCGACCGGGCACTCTATGGCTCCGTCGTCGAACTGCCAGGCTTTGTGAGTATAGAGGAGGCTATGCCTGATTATTCTAACCAGAGCTCGGTGCTCTGACGTACCCTCTCGTCTCCTCCTCTCCCTCATTGTGTGCCCGCATAAGAGGTTTGGTTTGACGATCGCGCGGGCGAGAGCAGTCCCGCAGTTCAAGTCTACAGAGCGGAAGCGATCTATCTGGATGCACAATAGGATGCGCGTGTGTACTTGCATAGAAGTAACTCTCATGTTCGTTCGAATACTGCAAAAGCTGCGATCTCTTCATTTGAACGAAACTCGAGTTTATTCGAAAGTTGCCGTGCTGGTTATTTCAGCCGCACTGGCGAGATAAACACCTACTTCTTTGGTGTGGGAAAAAACAAACAAACAAAATCAGCTTTTCGGTGATGCACAGAATCTTTCTGTCGTAGTGTATATTCGTAAACATGTGTTTTTTTTTCTATTTTGTTTTGGCAGCCGGTTTGTGACGCACGAGTTTAAACAGCAGGTTGCGACCACAAGCTGTATTTGACATCTCTACTAGCGGAGTTGGCATGTCGCTGACTGGAAGGAGGACCTCATCGACGCGGCATTTATAAACAGCTACGATTCATGGCATTCGCACATACACAAAACAGTCGTCAGAATGGGTATCATCTTTCCATGAAAACCGAAACAAAAGAACAATAGCAAAAATTATCAATTCATAAAAAAATGACACCCATACAGATGCGTCAGTTCAAAGCGAAGCAAAATAATACTTCACTCGGCGATCAAAATTTTGCTTTTTTTGTACTTTATCATATGTCGGGGCAATGAGTGCCAATTTTATAGAACAAGCCGCAACGGAGAGGAGCGAAATTGGCTAGTTTGTTAGATAAGCGAATTTTCGTGAGGATGATTATCTATGTCTGAAAAATAAAAATTGCGTCGAGGGGAAACTAATGCCCCCGCTTTTCGAGAGAGACATTAAAGCATTTATTCTCGTCACTAAACCCTGAACGCAAGATGAGAAACCTCTATACTTCGTTTCAGCTCAAGTCCAGACGCAACCGACGCTTATAGGCAAGTTCGTCCGCTTTTTGCACAGGGGTTGTGATGACGTCAGAACGACGCCGAGCTCTTATTGGCCGATTGAAAAAAAAAATAGCGGGTAGACCTCAAGGCAGATAGCATTGATGTCTACCCACTATCTTTTTGATCAAAGCCAATCAGAGCTCGGCGTCGTTCTGACGTCACCGCAATCCCTGCGCAAGAAACAGACGACTTGCTCTCCGCACAGGTAATGTGACCGATCAAGCGGCGTCAAAAAGCGCAAGTCACTAGGACTTTTTTTGTTGTTGTTTATGATTGGTTCCGCGATGATACAGAACACGTACAAAAACTCGACGAACGCCATGATGGGACACTTTTTTGACGCTGTCTTATCGGTCCTATCAGCTCGTATAGTAATAGCAACCTGATCTCTAATAAAAATAGATTTTCTTTTTGTTTTTGGGACGCTCGTGGATGGTGAAGAATTTCTTGAAAAACACTGGGCGTGTCGATTCTAGAGTTTCTTATTAGAGCTCCTCCACAGTCCAGTATCATTACATCATTAACCGATAAGAATGCGGAAAAAGGGATGCCAACATAAATCAGACGCGTCAACATAAGGAGCCATGCCCTGCATTTATTAAACTGTAAAAATATCGAGTTTCTGGAAGTGCCAGGAAACAAATTCCAATTGCTAAGCCCAAACGATCGACTTTTTTTTGTTTATATCTTGTAATCAATATAATTTTAAAAATTTATGCTACTAAAAAATAACAGATTTTTTTTCTTCATCGTTGATTGTAGGGTTGCGATTGGTTGTGCGTTTAATTGTTGACATGAACATGAATTTGGTTTTAACCGACTTCGATAAGGTATGTGCCACCGTCCTACACTATAAAGCATTTGCCGTTCAAGACACTCTGCAATGTCACGATACCCTCTATATTTTCAATACTTTTATACAACGCATCAGTGTTTGTAATAAGCAGAATCGAGGAAGGTACACGTTAAACGAAGAATCATTTACATAAAAAAAAAGCAAAGAGCCCATCACGGATTCTTGGGGCACAACGGACCTTATATCTGCACTCTTTGATAGATGGCCAAAAACTGCAATAAATTGCGCCCTATTCAAAAAAAAATTCACGATTCTAATCAGGGGTCTACATCCACCTTTCAAGGTCTTGTAATAACTACTTGTGAGGTCATAGTTAAAGGGTTTTGACGCCTAAAGTATAATATATACGTTTATTGTCGAGAGGAAAACGTTTCCTAATAATTCATCACTGGTTCAAGAAGTTGTGTTTTGCATGGCTGCTGTCTTTTAAAGTAACATAAAAAAAACTTCAACTAAAAATGATTTGTGCATTAGGTTGTCACCACATGGTACCATGAAATGCAGATTAAAAAAGGACCTGAACACCCGATTCCATAAAAAACGCGCGTCTAAACACTTGGCAGCCTTTTATTAAGAAGCTTAAAGCTGATCGAGCATTCCTAGCTATTTATTCACAAAAAGCAGTGGGTGAAATGGCGAGACTATCGAGTCTTATGTACCACAGGTTTTAATTCGAAAAATTATTTGGCAAGCAGCTCCAGAAATTTGTGCCATATTATGACTGCGCCATCTCTTTGCGGGTTATGGCAGCGCTGCCAAGAAGCCCATGTATTTAATATACAAATGTGGCCCTGACACCGAAATGTTACGCTTTGAACAATTTGCCACGCTACCGCTCCATTCTATTATATACCGGTATTCGTGTGCCAAACTTTCAAGATGGTGACGTGCAAACTGGAGGTTCCTCAGTCGGATGAACTTTTTGATGTATTGCCACTACGGATGACATCCGAGTTAATCAAAGCGTACAGTTTATTCTTGGGTGTGAAAGACTCATTATGATTGTATAACTTAAACCGAATCCATCCCCAATATTATGGCAAATTCTTTAGCGCCTAAGTGCCTGTCTATATCTGTAGAAAAATATACTTCGGAGGCATCTCACGCAACATTTTCAAAAACAGCGAAGTTCGAACGAGCACAAACTAAAAATACAACAAAATACAAGATTTGCCACACGACTGTAGTAAACCACAATAATCGATAATGTGCTAAATACATTTTGTTTTTTCTTAAAATTATTTTTTTGGGTTCCTGAGATTAATTTTTAAATAAGGTGGATTTGTTCTCGTTTAGGCGTTTACGATCATTTCCAGTATTCTGCTACTGACATAAATAAACTAGAAATAAAACAGCTGTTTTATATGACAATAATCTAAAAAAATATAAAAAGTTTTCAAAATATTTTTTTTAATTAATATTGTTATGTGATTATAACAGAGTGACTTATTTTGTGTGGAATGGGAGCACTGCGGTGAATAAACAATTTATGAGAGGATGATTTTTCTTGTAAACTTAACATTAACGTGTCAAAAGTATTATTTAGGCAGGTACTAAACGTTCATTATAAAGTAATTATCCCAATCACCCTGCACACATACAACAAAACAACAACAACATTTGGGAGTAGAGCGTTTTGAGATATCTGACTTGATATCAGATTCCTTGACAAGGTCAAAGCTCATCAATTTTTAATAGCACCGACTTGTAGTTGTCGGCCTTAATTTTATATTCTTTCGCCAGTTAAAAGCTCGGTCGATCCAAAAACGTTCCCGGAAAGGTCCGGGTGCCCAAATTCAAAATGATGGAGTAATGCCTGAAAATAGCCGAACAATGTCCCTTTTCAAGACGAGTTTATTCAAAGATGCCTAATTTTAGAGAATTTGCCAGAGCAGCAGCTTGTGATCAAAATCCATTAATCGTCTTTTTCGTCACCAGTTAAGAACTCGGCCGACCTCAAAGAAGTTCCTGGATGAGGCGCGGGTTCCCGAATTACAAAACATGAGCGAATGCGTCAAAACGTCGGAACCATCCCCACTTTAAGATCGGTTTTATTAATAATGACTCATTTTTAGGTATTTGCCATTGCACCAAGGACGTGCTCGAGGACTTTACATTTTATATTCCGTCTTTAGTTGGAAACCGCGTTGTCCTCAAAGAGTTTAATGGCGAGGGGCGGGTGCCCAAATTTCAAAAGATGAACGAATTTGTAAAAAGAGCCGAATCATCCTCACTTTGAGACCGGTTTTGTGGTTTTCGATGATGCTCTCTGCAAGTTTATAATTTAAACAGTATATTTATGTTTATTAATAAAAAATGTTTCAACAACTAAACATGATGAAATAGCCTCAGTAAGCACGGACGAAGAACAAAAGACGAACATGACACGACCACGGCTGACTCGCAACTGAAGTTTATTCAATGAAAAGGAAACTAAAAAACTTCTAAACCAGATTACACATACACACGCACAAATTAAACCTCGCGGCTACCCTGCAACTAGAGGCCGCAGAGACATCGCCTTACAAATGGACCTTTTCCGAGAAGCGTTCTGCGCACGCGCGAGCGCCCGATGCCAAGCGGCGGAAGTCGGCACTAAAAATCGAGGAAATTCGGAAGGAGGCTGTGGATCAGCGAGTAGAGCACGTAATTTTCGCATATAAATAATTGTGTTACACAAAAAAAGAAAGTGGACGGAAAGAAAAACACGACGTTTGGGTCGTGTTTTTCTTTCCCCTCTTTAAAGTCGCTTTAGGCACGCGCCGCTGCTCAGAGAGCGAAGAAACTGGTAGCGTAGCTCCCATTATCGATTGGTAGCGCAGGTAGGTCACGTCCTCGATTTTTAGTTCGTGCAGCCACCGCCTGGTGCCGTCGGTATGTGGAAAAGGTCCATTGGCAGTCATGCTTGATCGAAGGTACGTTATCTCCTCGGATAACGCCACCGAAGGCTCACTGACATATCTGTCCCCCAACGAAGAAATAAAGAACGCTTGTCCTATTTCACGAGTCATTCTGCCTCGGTGTCTCTCCACAATAACCACGTCACCGAACGAAAGGAGACATGAACAACCATTGCAATGTAGCGGTAGGAGTCCTCCTACCATAACCAACACCTCCTAGATAACAAAGCAGTAGTGTTGAATGAAATGGCGACATCAGCGAAGGCCAATGCTGAGCAAAAATTGGACACGACGATTGCGTCAACATTCGACTCAAACTTGACTGGAAGCCGAGCGCTGACGGAGCACTCGTTTCCAATTTGTGTCCAGAGTTGGCCTTCGCTGGTGACGCAAAAATGTCAACACTACAAACTTGTCTTTTGGGTGGTGTTGCCGTAGCCCTAAAGGAGTGAGCGTGCTCTCTCAACCTTTCATTGAAACACCTTCCTGTCTGGCCTACATAAGATCTTCCACATGATAGGGGTATTCGGTTTTACAGCGAGCTGTTGTGTACTATACTTCATTTCCCCTCACGTCCGAGCGCGGCCGATGTTATGAGCCGAAAGGCCAATCAAACTGCGCAAAAAGCGCAATGTCATGGCGTGCTCTCTGCACTTCATAGGACTAGCCGGCGGAGGAGCACGCACAGAGAGACGGCGAATACCGGCTAGTCCTATCAACTGCACAGAGCACGCCATGACGTTGTGCCTCTTTCGCTGTTTGATTGGCCCTTCAGCTCATAACATCGGCCGCGCTCGAACCTACGCTGAAACGAAGTATGCGGAGGGCAAGTTCGTCTGCTTCTTACGCAGGGGGTACCGGTGACGTCAGAACGCCGAGCCCTGATTGGCTGATCGCGACCCCCTATCTGAACGTCGTCTGCTCCTTTGCAACGTCGTCTGCTCGCAACGTCTGCGTCTGTCTTGCCTTTCCTGCGACTTTCGAAAGTGCAGAGGCCAGATTTACGAAACGATCTTATGCCAAAAATGTGCGTAAGACAAAACGTGAGAACAAATGCGTATTCACTAAACGAAATTATCGTAAGTTTTGCGCAGGTTACGACGGAATCCTACGACAGCTCCGAAGCTGTCACGCACTTCTTACGATCAACTCAGCATGACCGACAGCGTCGCTCAGTTACTTGGTCGCGACGACCAACGGACGTTTATTTTTGTACGTGCTCTTCTCACGCGTCCCGACTACAAGCAGCAAGAAAAAAAGTAAAAAAGTACTTGAAATAAACCAGGACGAAGAAGAACGCTGGATCCACAAACACCCGGGAAATGCTCCAACGGCGACGATTCCACTGACCCCGTCCAAACGAGCTCGGCAGATAGGCCTAGCAGCGGCGCAGAGGTGCTGCGACGGTCCTTGGCCAAGACCGTCTGCCCACGACCGGCTGGCGTGCTGAATGGAATATGCCCGCACGACCCTTGTAAACCCTTCCCGTATTATACTTTGATCGCTGACCTCAATTTTAGATTACGAGGTCAATCTCTTCCTCTTGTCATCTCCTTGTTTTCCGAGGCAGCGGTGACTCTCGCCGGTGAAAAAGCGGTGAATCTCCGACAGACGCAGGAAAGGTAAAGCAGCCGTCGCGTTGACTAGCAGACGTTAAGCAGACACGTTAACTGCGCCAACCCGCCGACGCTTTTAAAGAGTGAGGAGTCTCGCCGCACACGAAAGGAGGGAAAAAGTATTTAGGAGGGAACTTGCGGTCACTAACACGCTCACTCTCGGTTCTTAGCAAACAAACCTCGGCGCCTCGGGACACCTCGCCAGTGAGTCCTTTGACTTCTCCCCTTGATGCGCGTCTGCTAGTTGTTAGACAAAAACAACGTACCGCTCGAGTTATTTCGTCTGCCCTCTCTGAAAGGCGAAGTCGAGCTCGCTCGTAAAGACCTGCACTTCCGAAAGTCGCAGGAAAGGTAAGACAGACGCAGACGACGATGCGAGTAGACGACGCTGCAAAGGAGCAGACGACGCTCAGATAGGGGGTCGCGATCAGCCAATCAGGGCTCGGCGTTCTGACGTCACCGCTACTTCCTTTCTCATGCGCAGAAGACGAAAATGAGCCCACTTGCGAGGCGTATAGGATCTGGAAAAAAAATACGTCCATGGATGTTAACAAAAAAAACCCAAAAAACTCCCGTTTAAATGGCGCTCCTTCATTCCGATTGGTCGTGGCAAGTATAAATATAAAGAGGGGGAAACCCGCGTGAGCCAGCCTTCCTTGGGATTATTAGATCTTGAGGTTCTGATCCCTTGTTATCATCTACGGTCTCCGACTTATCTCAGCTAAGAGTGCGCTGTGACGAGGCTAAGAGCAGAACGCGCTGATCTAACCTTTTTTATTTCGCTTCCGCGATGCTGATAAAGAGCCCAATTCGCTGTAAAACATAAAATAGTCGTATACCAACACGTGTACGTACACCAACGACCAACAGAACGTGTATCGACCTCTCGTTTAGCAAGAACGTGTCCGAAGTCAAAATACAACCAACGGCGGTTTACCATAGTGATCATAAGGCAATGATCACTTTAGTCACTAAGAAATAAATAAAGACAATGGACCTTTTCCGAGAAGCGTTCTGCGCACGCGCGAGCACTCGATGCCAAGCGGCGGAAGTCGGCACTAGAAATCGAGGAAATTCGGAAGGAGGCTGTGGATCAGCGAGTAGAACACGTAATTGCAACATATATATAATTGTGTTACACAAAAAAAGAAAGTGGAAGGAAAGAAAAACATGACGTTTGGGTGGACGCCACAGATCCCCCTCTTTAGAGTCGCGTTGGGCACGCGCCGCTGCTCGGAGAGCGAAGAAACTGGTAGCGTAGCTCCCATTATCGATTGGTAGCGCAGGTAGGTCACTTCCTCGATTTTTAGTTCGTGCAGCCACCGCCTAGTGCCGTCGGTATGTGAAAAAGGTCCATTAAACAACAAAGTCGTGTACGTGCCTTCATTTCAATCATATGTAAATCATATAGATGTCGTATAGTTGTCCTAAAGTTGTCGTAAAGACAACAGCCTCGCTGGTCCATCATCTCCACGTGAAGTGGACGGACTCTACAATTTTTGGTAGCGTGAGCTACACTGGCCGAGGTTGAGCAGTTTCGCGTGGCTCGCATAATGAGCCGTGCTCCGTGCTGCGCAAGCGCGAGGAGCAGTGACGTCACACGGCGCACAGCTGGTGCGCCGGAGACGCCGCCGCCGCGCGCGCCTCGCCGGTCTGCGCATGCGCGAGGAGCAGTGACGTCACACGGTGCACAGCTGGCGCGCCGGAGCCGCCGCCACCGCGCGCGCCTCGCCGGTCTGCACATTTCAGAGGAGTGACGTCATAGCCGCGACAGACGCACTGTCGCCGCCGCGTGCCCAGCTGTGCGCCTCCGTTGCGTAGTAGCCAAGTCTGACGCTGCATTAGAGCCGCTTGATAGCGCCTCACATTTTGTGCGCATAAGCTCACGCTACATATATCCTGGCATAGCCGAGCTAAGCCACCGCAATGTTTTTTATTATTATCAATATTATTTTAATTAATTATTTATTTTACATTATTAATTTTTTATTTCTAATTTTAGGTTTCATAGTTAACTATTTATTCTATTTAACGTGACCATTATCCTCCTATATAATGTCCAACTGACCATATAACCTATGCGGTTATACCGCATTAGTGTAGCCTTAACGGATGTTTAAAAGCGATGTGAAAAGCCCAAAATAAATACTCCGTATCCACGATATAAATGTAATAAATTTCACATTCGGGTACATGGTCCAAATGACATAAGCGATAGTTTCGATACTTATTTCCAGCTGAAGTCCAGACGTAGCCGACGTATACGAGTTAAAAGTAGGAGCAATCAAAAAGCGTCAAAAGCAAAAGTCACTGAGCCTTTTCTGCTTAGGATTGGTTCAGCGATGGTAGACCATGACAGCGTCAGAGGCACACCATGACGGTGCGCTTTTGAAGCTGTCTGATTGGTCCCCTCACCTCGTAGCGTCGGGTGCGTCTGGACTCAAAGGTGAAGCTGAGTAGACGCGATATTGCTGCGTGCGTGGCGGAGTTGGCAACGTCCATGAGACCATTGGTGACATTTCTAATATCGACAAAATTTACTGATGAAAATACGCGATCGGATGGTGACTATAGACCTTTGCGAAAATCTCCCTCTGCGCGCTGCCATCTTTGTCTGCTGGACTGTGGACCGCCTTCTGAGCAGACGCTGTTGCTCTATTATCCGGTCGGTATGTCAGACGCTGCCGATGCGTTCACAGCTCAGTGACTCGGCATTTTTCGCCCGGGTGATAAGCGATGCAAAGGTCTTATAGGCCTATCGGTTTACTGACAGGTAGATAATAAAATCCTCGCAAAAATACTGACTAAGCGCCTCGAGTGTGCGCTGCGAACAAGCGTCGGACAACATCAAACATACGGGTTGAAAGGACGGCAATGGATTCTAATCTACATAATATGCGAATGATACCTGAAACGGCGAACGCGATGCAAGCACTGATAGCTGTAATGCAGGCCGATCTAAAGAAGGCGTTCGATAAGGTATCACACTCCTTTTCATTTTCAATCCTGGGACTCCGTCGATGTGTGCTAACGACTTGTGGACTATGTTAAAATACGCTACAAAGATATAGCTCGCTTTTTAGTTAACGGATTCAAAACTTACTTAATATACTGCCTCCTTCAGTTAAACAGGGTTGTCCGCTGTCGCCCGCTTTATTTGCACTGTACCACGAGCCTCTTTGTAAGGCAATTGTACACGACCAAAATATACAGAGAGCCGGGCTAGCTGTCATCCATCAAGTCAACAGGTTTAAGGCCATGGCCGTTTAAGCCTGACTTGTCGATCTAATGGACTGCCTCACTGTCAAACTACTTATAGAATCAGCTTGGATCTAACGAAGCTATGTAGGGAAGGCGGTGTGAGGCTACAAGCCGTTAGAGGCAAAGCTGCCGAGGGGCAAGGAAAAAATGTCTCTCTTTTAAACCGAAGCTATGTTTGTAACACGGCGCCCTTTTCCTGTGCATGGTACTCCGCGCAGGCTGTGGCTTGCCAAAGCAGTGAAGCAAAAAAAAAAAAAAAAGAAAGACAAAAAGAAACGTATTTGCGCAACCTTTGTTTGGAATTCTTGTTTCGAAAGAGCAAGACGCACTGACCTCTCTCTTAGTCGGCATAAACGCAGTTAAGGGCCGTTTAATGTGGACATTAAGCTGAAAGATGTGGGGATTTAAAAAGGAAGAGAATAAAGATGGCTCGTGAGGGGGTGAAGCTAGCGCGCGCTCAGGACGAGCGCGGGTTAGAACGGTTGTGGACACCAGCGAAACGGTTGTCTGTTCTTGAGTCTCCACATTGGCGCCCAACGTGGGGCTTGGTATTGGCGGCCCCGCTCGCGGACTTGAGCACCATCGCCCAGTCCGTGGGTGTAAGGGTCCAGCGCTCAGGGTACCCTTCCGGGGAGATCTGGACGTGACCCATGCTCATCCATGGATTGCCTGGTCGTGCCTGTCCAGGCGCAGGACGGTTCCAGGCAAGCCTCCGGCGGTGGAGGAGGCCGATATCTTAGTTCGGCCAGGATGTCCGCCTGGATCTGGTGGGCTGCTTGGGCCAACTCGTCCAAACTCCGGAACACCCGCCCACGCAGGTAGGGATGAAACTGCGGGTGGCTTTGCCGGATAGCCCGTGACACCTTGTCTGAGTCAGACGCGATAGGGTCAGCCCTGTCATACAGAGTTTGTAGCGCCCGAACAAACTCGACTAGGGACTCGTCGCGGTGCTGAGTGCGCGCCCTAAGCTCATCGTGCATTCGCGCGCCGTAATCGGGAGGCAGAAATTCATTTTTGAACTGCTCCGAAAAGTCTTGTAGCGTCGAGAAGGGTGGTTGTCTCCGACGCCATGTCGCGGCGCTTCCCGTGAGGGCGATCGGTAGTACGCGTGAGAGAAGTTCAACCTCAGACATTTCAGACACCGCCTGGTATTCACGCAATTCGTCAAGAAAATCGGCAACCGATTTTCTATCTGCGTAGCCTGAATATTTCGGAATCTCGGCATGTAAACGCAATGTCCCCGTCCGAGGTGTTGGAACTGGTGGTGGTAGCGGACGGCGTTGTGCTACCACCACCCTTCTCACACACAAGGTTTATGCTTTTCGGAGATAGGAAAAATATGATGCCCGCTCCGGCATTGCAGGTCTTAGAACGGTGATACCTTTCCTTGTGGCTTAATGCGTGTACGACGCAGCAAAGAAGGCACATAGTCTTGCGTTTTTACAAAAAGATAGCGGATGTGGTGAGGTTGTACCTAAGCAACGGGGAAAAAAAAAAGGCGTTTATATTGTCACAGAATTGACTTGGTGATGCCAGCGCCCCTCTAGCGGTCGGGCTTTGCGGGAGCAGATGGATTTGATTCATTTTGGTGTTTACAGAGGTACCCTGTTCGGCAGCTAAAATATAAAAGAGTTATTTTTTTTTTACCAGGTTTTAACAGGTTCTCACCTGTTAAAACATGGGGTGAGCAAAAAAAGATTTTTTTCCCTCCCATGGTGCCCGAACTGTGCCATTTGTTCTTTCGCAGAAACGTCGCAGCATACTTTTTTTTTTTAATTCAAATGCCGAATTGTTTTGGACGCAGAAAGCAGAATTGATCCGTACCCAAGTGGCACGCCCAAAATGTCCTAGATGTCGGCAAGCAAGAAAACACCGTAAGCCGCGAAATATATACTTTAAATGCATGCAATATGGAATTCACGCACTGATCGCAAGTTGGTAGGTGAGGGAGGGAAACCCGCATGATGATTCGGGGTTGAGGGCGTTCACTACGCTAGCTCCTTAGTGAAGAAGATAAAGATCCCTGAAAGTGACTTTAGAAAACTCTGAAGTCATGAGTAACATAACGCGCTGCCCATATATGAAACCTCACAAATGAAGTGTTCTGGAGTATTTGCGATGTTTTATCTGCCTAAGAGAATTCTGTTGTGAATTGCATCTGATAGATTAATGTGCTGTTACCGCAGTACAATTGTCGCCTCTTACATGGACTAGTCGGAAGCTGCCGACTACCCAATTCTTACACTGTACATACATTCCTTTCATGCCATTAAAAAAAAAAACAGAGTTGGCAAGGCATGCGGCTGTCACACAGGGGAATGGTGTTCAAATCCCGCTCGAACCCGGGTCCTTATTGTATTAATTTTGTACTCTTAAGAAATTCCACCCTATTCTCGGCTGTAATCGAGTGTTCTTCTTCAGGACGTTCCTGAACTTGCCGCGTGTATGAAAGTAGAGATCACGCACTGCTTCGGGTCATTTACGCTTCCGCCGCCGACGCAAGATGCATGCCACCTTTTCTCTTTACGTTTGTAGGCACAAGTTCGCCTAATTAAACGTTTATTTCTCGTTCTAAATTCATCTGCTTCTTTCACTGGTGACAAAATCACACCAGGCGGAAAGTGGATATAAATCAACGCGTAAAAAATGTGCCAGAAATACATAAGCTGACAGTCCATCCTCTAAGATACGTCCCCCATACGGAATCAACCACTAAAAATAACATACGTTTTATGCACTATACTTACTCACAACACAGTTATCTCTGAAGGTACCTAACTATATTCCACTCCAAGTCAACTACAAGAAATAGAAATGCGTGCGATGATTTTTGCGAAATTGTTTAGAAGTTCCGATATTCTTCCTTTGATCGCTGTGCACCATAAAATGGCAAGGGAGAATGATACAGTTATCGGTATGTTGCAACCGCAAGACGCTCATTATGCCATCCTTTTCTTTATCTCTCAAGTTACTTTTTTAAAGCGAAAGCCTTAGTTGTCCCATTGAGCGAAAGATCGGAGTAAATGGCCATAAAAACGCGATTGCGCGGCACGCGCTCAAGGACGACGCTCTCCTTGGCGTCGTCCTTGCGCTTGCGGTCGTCCTAAAATCGTCCTAGACCTCTAGGACGACCTCACTTGTCACAGTACGTGAAAAACAATCGCCATAGTAGGCGTTGTGATGACCATAAAAATACGTCATCAAGCGTCATCAGCGTGATGTCATCAAGCGCCATCATACGTCATCAGCGGGATGTCATCGCCGGAGCGCCGTGTGCAAAAGGTGCACTTCGTACTTCATCTCTGCTCGTTGTGTGCTTCGCGCAATGGACTGTGAGACGACCGCGTCTACATCTACGGCCTTGACATCGGCAGCAGCGTCTACATCTGCGGCCGCAGGCAAACGTGGCCGCCCACGCAAATACACCACAGCCTCCTTAAGTGTCCTCCTCTAGGCGTCGTTCTCGACGTCGTACTAGACGTCGTCCTCCAGTCATCATTTTCGACGTCGTTCTAGACGTCGTCTATAAGGTCGTCCTAGAAGTCACCCTAGACGTCATTCTTGACCTCGTCTTAGAGGTCGTTTTTGAAATCGTCCTAGACGTCGTCCAGACAAATAGAAAACCTTACATAGGCCAAAATTCTGCTCAGCAGAGCGCCAGTGCGAAGTCCCGTTCAAAATGCTCATAGCACGAGATTCAAGTCTTAATAGCGGCCATACAATCAATACATTACAATTTCTGTTGGTAGTTTCTGATAGACTACTATATTAACTAACTGTGAATAAAAATAAAATAAATAAAAAGTGGGGTTTTGTAGAAAATCGACTCCAAACTTGCTAGCTTTTCGAAATTTTCGTTTTTCAGGCACATGTAGCGCATTATATACTTATGGCAGAATATTGAAACTATACTCAAAAGAAAGAGCTTAATTGGAGCTTTACGGTGATATAAAGATCATAAACATATGTTGATTAGGTCACACAGCACAGCTTGCTGAACTTCGTCAAATATCGTCGCAGAGAGGCGGTTTGACAAATAAAAAAAATCATTAAAAATGTTATGACCTAGACGCTTAATTAGCATGAAAAAGCCTATGTCTAGAGTGTTCCCAAAATGTTATATAGATGTAGCGTAAAAAGTATAGAAAAGGGATGGAGTCAAATATGGCACCTCCGATAAGCTGGAAAAACGTCAGTTTCCACCTTGACCGCTTCAACGGGCTATAACTTGAGAACGCAAAATCCGACGACATTGCCGTTTGCGTCTTCTTTTATTATAGGAATTGCCCCAAAACATATATTTCTTTCGTCAAAATTAAAAATTCGACCCTAAATTTGTGCCTGAGTTGAGATGTAATCACCCATATATATTCGACTTCTGGATTTACTTTTCCAAAGATGTCTTTTTACGCCCTTCCGAGACAGATATTTGCTGTGGAAAATGAATAAGCCCGTACATTTATTGACAGTCGGTATACATAAGCTAGACAATGTAAACATAACGATCTCGGTTTCTTGATCGGGATTCCGCAGATTTAAGATTTCTAAATAATAGTATCGTGAGGGCGGTCCAGAGCTCCGCACAATTTGCGTGGAACTCTGAAATATCTAAATAAAAAAAAAATGGCGTGACAACAAGCATGACACGAAGTTGGGCGATGGAAGCAAAAAATATATCTTAGTTCTATTGGTTGGTAGGTGCTACAGTCGTTTTCTTTCTTTTTTTTTCTTCCTAGGAATACTGTTTGTTTTACAAATTAAGCAAAAAATATATGTTGGGTAATTTAATATGCTAATACATAACACGAAAATAAATCAACCTAAAATATAAAAAGATATGTAGGTCAGATGTTTGGCGTAAAAATAGTAGCAAGCATCGTCCACGTTTCTTTTTTTGTTTTGTTTGTTTATTGTGATGGAGATTGAAATGCAAACCCACACACCTGCGGTCGACGAACTCGAAAGATATAAATGGGACAAAAGTGCAACGTAACAGATGATCCGCAGTTGTCGCTGGCATCCAGGACTTCGAACCCACAGCTGAGAGGGCAACGAGCTAATATACCAAACACGTTTGGTCCACTTTGATACATGCTATCAACAATGCCGCCGTTGCGACTTGTTATCACATAACCGGCCTCGTTTTTTTAGCGAAACGTGAGTTAATACCTACACAATATTACGCATTACAGGAACAAGTAGTGTTTGTTACACGCCACGCCGACTGACGAGCCCTCAACGCCAGCTGAGGGAGGAGAGGATGGGATAAACACCAACTTGCACTCGGGCGCAGTGTGCCTGTTTCATAATCTCAACGAGCGAACACACATCCAAAGAGAGCAGTCACCCGACACCAAGCTTAAAGCTTATTGCCAAGCCAATGTGTAACCCAGATCCTGGCAGCAGAGCACAGCAGAGCAAAACATACGAACCGAGTATTGGTACATCAAAACAAGTGGGGCTTGTTTTGATCACCTCGCGTCACTCTCATATCGAGGCCAATGATCTCATGAGAGGCGTTATACTCTCTCGCTTGAATACCTCGCAACTTTACGGCTCAATGGTAACCTGACTTAATCAAAAACAAATCGCACAAAACGCAAAGTCCATGTTTTGAGCAACACAAGCAAACTATAGACACTGACGCCCTTTTTCCAATAACAGGCTTCCACTAGGCGTTCCTTGACTGCGCATGCCCGGCCGAGGCCGACTACGAGGCGTCGAAGCACTGGCGAAGTTAGCAAGCGCGTCCTGGGGGCTGAACAGGTCAATGACCTCCCTGTCGTTCCCATCCTGCCGGTGACTGTTATACATAGGGATGATGAGTCAAAATTTCACTTCCGCCACTAAATTAAAAAAAAAAAAAAAAACATTGGCTTTTTGTTTGTTTGTTCAGTCTCGGATGGATGGATGGTAATGGCTATACCCTTTGTAATGGGCGGCAGCTTGCGCCACCTGGCCTAACATTTCGTCATCTCTTCTTTTTGTTTTTTAATCTGTATAAATTTTGCTTTAACACAACCTTCCCCCGCTTCCTTTTTTAAAGTGTTTTCACTGCTTATTTTTATCTGTATTTTTACCGTGATGCACCCGCGTTGCCAGTGGTGCCGAGCCACTTATGCCGAATTCAACTCACGAGTCGAATACAAGGACTGCGCCGTGACTCTGACTGCGCTCTTAACAACTGAACGCATCTGCGTTCAATCCACCTCTAGCAAATAACTATTAAACTAATTACATCTTATAGTTCGCTTTTTCCAATAGACGAGGAGGAAGAGTAACGGGAATCTCACAAGTTCAGTGTTCGCAAAATCAAGCCCGTGATAAAAACAGAAACACCATTTATGTTTTGGGCTTTGTGGAACGTGAGGTATTTATGCTCAGTACAAATCAACCAAATTAAAATATATATATATATATATATATATATATATGTGTGTGTGTGTTTTATAATCTGTAAGTGTGGGTCATATGACATTGCAATATTAGCGAGCATCCACGGACACTTTTTGATTTACTTACAAATTGGCGTCTGTCGGCCATTGAGTAAAACGTAACCTAGCCGGCAGAAAACAACAACAACAAACACAACAGAAACAACAACAACAATAAAAAACAACAGTGAAAACAACATCAACAACAACAAAAACAAAAACAACAACAGAACATCGTCGATGCTTACAGATTTCCGTCATCAATCGATTGCTCGCGAACGAAGTCGCAGGTAGAGTCACAGGTATAGTAACAAATCACAAAATGTTTTTTTTTTTCGTTTGGCGAAGTTTTACTTACAATAAATGCCTCATATGGATCTGCGGCGTATGTATACATGTTGCAGGTATTATTAATGTAGCTACGTTCTGTCTGTAGCTCAGAACGCAACTAAAAACAGCTACGTTTCAACCAAAACTAGAAATATATCAAAACTAGTTATAAAGCGTATTCGTAAAAAAAAAAAAAATTCTAGGGTAAATGATAGTTTTACGTTTCAAGATTCAAAATTAGGGACAGTTTCTCTACATCAATTTAAACATCCGGGAGTTTTCGGGCCGCGAATTTCATATCGCGAAGTTAAATAAAAAAAAAACTACTTGACTCATACTTATAAAACCCTGAAACAAGAAACAATTTAGTTTTTTTCCTTTGTCTCAGGGTTTTATAATTATGACTGTTTACCAGGTAGCTTGTGATATTACCCTTATTTTTTCTACTTGACTTTTTGCTGATAGTGCTAATACAACCGAAATTGCAATTTGTTCAACTGGCCAGAGAGTACTAAAACAATAAATCATTGTCAACATTTTTTTGAAACGTTAGAAGTTACATAATAAAAATATTATTTGAGTAAATTTTAAACTTTCACGAACCAAATATGTAACTTTTAAAGTAACAAAACATAACAGATGTCTTTGTCCGTTAAATTTAAAATATTGTTATCGTAGAAATAACAGAGGATATACAGGCAAGCTGGTGTACCTTCAACATCCTTGAAACCCAACACCAGGGGCAAAAAGAGGGACGACACTCACAACGTCCCTGCTTTTTTCTCATGGTCTCGGGTTTCCAAGATGTCCTTTAAAGAGATCTCTGTGCTGCCTTCCGACATAAAATGGCTGTATGACTTTCTAAGATATTTGTTTTAGGAAGGAAATTCTTACATTTCAATAAAACCTATTGTTTCCTTGCAAAAAAAAAAAAAAAACACCCCCCCCCCCCCCCTCCCCCCGCCCCAAGAAGGGCATGAAGTTTGGAAATGAAACAGGAGCTAGAGTATATGAGAGTTCGCACGGCATGCCTCTAGGGCTATATTCCCAGTACATAGTTTCTCATTTATAAAAAAACAACAGGACTGTGTACTGTTGTTTTCCCACTCCTGCAATGATCTCAAATGAGATCGCAGTAGGTGCCAATAAATAAATAAAACATGGTAAAGTTATTACGCTTCCTTCCAACACCTATTTCCCTAATCTTTCAAGCTTCGGGACTTCAGTATAAATTACAATTATTCACAGTATCACCTATCTATTTTCTTTGTAGATACGCATATTGCGTGTATTCTTCGTGTCAACATTGGCCTTCGAACCCTGGATCTTGTTGAAACGAGAGTCGTATCTTTGTCTCTGGGCCGCAAAGAGGATTCAACTAGCGCAACCCTCACTAACGACTGCTTCAAGGGGCGAGCATTACAAAACTGTCGCCGGTGGACATGAAACGGAAAAGGAACTAATCTAAAATCGCTGTCATGTGAGGCTGTCTAAATCTGTCATTCGTGTGTTGGAAAATAGGCCGAAGCTCTGTTTAAGCCTAAATCACTCGAGAGTATAGATTGTGGATACCAATCATGAGGCGGAGAAGACAATCCCGTCTAACGACGAAATGCCAACTTTTATTGATCAATGTGTGAAACGGTTGAATAATGTTTTGGACAGTTCGTATGAATTGAGAGTAGGGTTTTTGGAGCAGTTCAGAGGGTGAGAAACTGGATAGCTCTGGTGTAGTGTTGTTGCAAACAGATAAGTCGGAGAAGTTCGGCGTCCTTCACGTTCCGATTTTTAAAGAGAAGGTAGGCTCCTTTGTCGGTTCTCTTTTCCAGCCCTTTGGAGGCTCTCTAAAAACAAGCCGTTTAGCAAGTATGAAAACATTGAAGGACTGTGACCTTCTGTTTCTGGTAAACAAGATAAGAAGCGCGAAAGAAAATTAGTTAAGTGTAAAGTTCTCACTGAAGGACCACAAGGTTTATTTGCCTTTGAGAGTGGTTGTTAATGAGGACGGCTCCTGGCAAAAGGTTGTTTCTCAGTTTATTCGGAAAGGTTTGGTGTGTACTGACACGTCTAGCTCACTTTCGTTGAGGAATGCCCACCAGTTGCTAACTAAGATTCAGCCTTTCCATTGTAAGTCGATTGTGATTTTTTTCTCCGGATATTAAGGGTCTGTTTTATTCTTTGGGTCTGCATATTCTTCTTTAGCGGTTGAGGGGAATCCTTGAACTAATTTGGTGCGGTTTCAATCAGAATCAGGCATTGACATTGGTAGCTTTCTAAATCTTGGTGAGTCTTATTTTGGGTCTACCGTGACAAAAATGCAAGATAACTTATATCTGCAAAAAACGTTGGATTTGCATAGGCTCTCGAATAGCTCCTGTTCTGTCAGAAGTCTGCCTTCAAGTTATCGACATTCTTGTGTTTCAGACAATTGAAGCGGTTGTAGAGGGTACAGTACTTGTTCGCAGGGGGTGTAGAGCACGATCGCCCCGCCTGCAGAATATCCCTGTTGCAAAAGCTTCGCATCATTAGCCCCACGTTTGGGAAACCCCGAGTTCAAATACCCGTCTCGTATTTCCCCCGTGCCCAAAGCCCCGTCCTCACTGCCCCCGTCCTGCCTTCTTCGTGCTTCAACGAACATTGTTCCATGTCTTAACCTAATCCGTTTGGGGTCTACGAGGGGTGTTTTAGGTGAAATAAATAATAAAATAAGGTTAACTTGAACCGCAGAAAAACTTTGAATTATGTAGGGACAAAAGGTAAATTGCCAAAATCTGCATAACCAGCGACGCACTCCGATGTCAAGAAGTATACCCAGAAGCAAAATTGTTGACCTTATTTACCTAGATGGATACAAAAAAAAAAAAAAAAATTAGAACGACGTAAGAATGGAAAATGGTAATGAAGTTAGAGCAAGGGTGCAGGCGAGCTGGTTGAGTATATAGACTTTATTTTAAATGTATCGTGTTTTCCTCCTAGTCCCCACTCTCCAGGGTTAAAATAATGGAAAATGGTGTTTGGTGCTGCACGTAATAAGTAAGGCGCCATAAGCTGCAGGTCAACAGTTTTGACAAAATCCACTTTGCCAGAACTTTGAATCCGCGCCTGCTTCAGAGTTGTCGAAAGCTTTGGTTCAATGATTATTCATAAAAATATATGTGACTTTAAATGCTTTGCCAGTGACCGATATTTTCTGTTTGATCTCACTTCTAACGTCACAAGACGTGAATATGTACAGCACACGCCTTAAGAACGGGAAGGTTTATGCAGTTATTCCTTACTGGAGTCTCAGGTACGGCATGATGACGTAACGCAAGCTTGCGTGCTTACTTACAGTCTTAGTTTGAAGCAGAATTCTGTGCCCTCACGCTGGGGACCCGGCCACCTGACACAGGGGATTCGCATCATGGGCTTCTGAATCTGGGGCTTTTGAAAGCAGGGCGAAAATGGCGGGGCGTTTGCCGCGGGGCATTCGACACGGGGCTTTTGACACGGGGCTTTTGACATCGGGTGCTTTCGCGCACCCCGCGTTCGCAAGTGTGTGGACGATATTTTGGTGTATTTTCTTGATTCGTCTGTTGGTTAAAGGGTCAAGGAAGGTTTTCTACAAGCGGCCCCAGGGTTGACCTTTTCAATAGAAGAAGCTCATGATGGCTGGTTGCAGTTTTTGTGTATTTGTTTTTTAGTTGAGGATGACTTTTGTGGGGAATTCGGTAAGGCAGATTCGAAGCGATTGCTTTCTAGGTTTTGTTGTCGTTCTAAATTGTAAAGTAAGGAGTTGCCAAGCCTCTGCTAATGAACTCATTCAAGTTTTCTTGATCTGACAGTTTGGGTGCCGGTTTCGAAAATCAGCTCCGTAGACAGTTCAACGCTTACTATAGCAGGGGGTTCGTGTGTTCGGTCATCTATCATTTACTGACAAATTCTAACCTACCAAAAGATGTCGGAATAGAGAGGAGTAGGCTTGTTTGTTTGCCTTATTTTCATAATGTCTCCCATACCTTTAAGGCGTTAGCGGGGAACTTCGGTGCAACAGTTGTTTTTAAACCCAATTTTCGGCTCGACCGGCTTACATCTTTTTCGTCACAGAAGGCTGATTGTAACGAAAATCATAAAGACACTTGGGTGGATTGCGATCTGGGTGTAGTGTACAAGATCCCTGAAAAATGTGGTTTTTGCTATGTAGGTCAGACGGCTAGGTGTCTTAAAAAAAACATTGACACCCCCCTTTCATTTTCGTTTTCCAAGGCGGTTTATTAAGTATAAGAAGACTACCCAATCAATATTTTGCTACAGCGTCACATATATTTTATTAAAGTTAAAAAAAAAACGCAACTGCTCACAACCGAATCCAAAACTGGACTGGGGAGGAATAAGAAATATAGAGGAGGAAAGAGCTGGCGGATGTCAAGTGCCTGTGCAACGTTTTTGTTTCTTCAATCAACGTATCTGCGGTTTTTAGAAGCCACGAAAAATGAGTATCATATTTCTGTTCTATTTTTAATATTGTGTGTGTGCCATCGATGACCCACGACTTTGATTATATTTGGTGGTTGTGTCTAAACCGTAGAAAACGGCACTTGACCACGGAGAAGAGAGTGATCGCGACTTAAAGCGGCCAGTTCTTGATCGGCGGTTTTCGGGCGGAAAGAAAACGAATTTTGAGCCGCGAATTGTTTTCTGGGTGGCCGGGCTATCATATGTCATGTACAAATAAAAACCTAGACGAACATAAATACCCTGTCAGTGCCTCTTTAATGACAGGTGAATTGAACACAAACGAGAGGCGAAAAAAAAATCAGAGGGTTCAAAATTGGCAAATCATCTTTCTTCCTGTAGCAATTGTGTCGTTGTTTGGGAAAATACTGAAGAGCTCCGCAGGTAAAGGGTTTGTTGCAAACGTTTAGTAAAAGAGTCATTGATGATTGATAGGCACGCTAATTGTTTTAGCAACATGTACTTTCTTTAGGCGAGGGGTCAGCAACCTTTTCGCTGCAGCGGGCCAAATCGCCTCGAAATGAAGACCGGGGAAGGGAGGGGGGGGGGGGGGGGGAGCTTCCGCACATGAATGATTCGACGCATGGTGAATTGCTACGCCTTTTGCTGCACGTTGTATCTTCGAGGCTCTTGGGGCCCAGGTTTCGCCTAAATAATTTTCAAGGGCACACAGTCTTCATTCCAACATTCAAAGACCCAACCAAACTAAGATCCATCAGTCCAATTGCTCTTTGTAATGATGGCCTAAAATATTTATGCTAAAATTATGACCAGTCGCTTGGCCAGCATCTTCAGAGTAAGCCTTTAAGCTTCTCAAATACATCACTTTGGTGCGCAACTGCGGATAGGCGATACATACGTACAATGAACGTGCATAAAAAACAAAACCCCTGGTGTGCTGTTTCAGAATTAATACGTCCGATTACACAATGTTTGCAACCAACCGTATATTTATTGCGACATTAGTCCTCGAGACCATATCTGCGTGTGGTTCGGGGGGGGGGGGGGGGGGGAAGGGGGATGTCAGGTAGCTTGCCAGGGGTCGTATTACAGGCACTCGCGGGCCGGATCCAGCCCGTGGGCCACCAGTCGCCGACCCCTGCTTAAGGTGATAGAATGAAGGCGTTTGTTATTTCTATAACCGTTTTGTTTTACATCACTCTTTTGTTGCTTAGTGGTCGTTGGGTTTTCACTTTGACTATGTTCTCAACTGTTATCTGTATCAAGGTGCAATCTACGATCGCTTTGTTGCGGAGTCTTTCTGCCTGGGTAGCCTGAGGTCAACGTTCTCCTCGTCCTTTCTTTTTTACTTTTTTTTGGGTGGGGGTGTTTGTTTCTGGTTCTGTTAGTAGTCTGGTGACATAAGGTTGACTTCTTTCCTTTTGTCGCTTAGCGGTCATTCGGTTGTCCACATTGACTATGTTCTCAGTTGTACTTATACGTATCATGGTGAAATCTACTTCTTCCATACTTCACTCACCCTTCGTCCGTGCGCAGCGGATGCTACGAGCCATCGGAGCCAATCCACGTACATGTCAGTGTCATGTGACCTTGGAGAGGAGGCACAGTGACTTGCGGAAAGCGTATCACGGGGTACGCCCACAGTTCGGGATTGGCTAGAAATCTCGTAGTGTCCGCTGCGTCCGGACGCAAGGTGAAACGGAGTATATTTCCGGAGACTTGATTTGGGGGTTGATATGTGTTTTTAGACAGGTGTATCCTGCTTTGGGTACGCGTTACGTCAAACATTTGTCATCAGTGTCTTCTTTCGTCTGTTCGGGTGCTTCGTCATGGTTGTCTGTATAAGGTTGTGTTTTGTGAAACAAACCTCAGCTGTGTTTGGAGATTCATATTGTCCTGTCATTTTTACCCACTCTGCAGGTTTAAAAAAAAGTCAATTCCAAAATCAGAATTTTTTAAGGAGAAAGCATTACTTGTCCCATTGCGCCAAAAAGCGGCGTCGTTGTGCCCGAACGATGGCCATAAAAATACGTCATCAAGCACGCGCCGCTCAATCGTATGCTCAAGGACGCGCCGCTCAATCGTATGCTCCTTGAGGTCATCCAAAACGTCGTCCTCTAGGCGTCGTCCTTGAGATCGTCATAGAGGTCCTCATAGACGTTGTCCTCTAGGCGTCGTTTTCGACGTCGTCCTAGACTTCGTCCTCTAGGCGTCGTTCTCGACGTCGTCCTTCAGGTCGTCCTAGAAGTCGTCCGAGACGTCGTTCTTGACGTCGTCCAAACGGTCATCCTAGAGGTCGTCCTCTAGGCGTCGTTTTCGACGTCGTCCACAAGGTCGTCCTAAAGGTCGCCCTAAAAGTCGTCACTGAGGTGGTCTTCGGCGTCGTTCTAGATGCCGTCATTGATGTCATCCTCGACGTCGTCCTAGAGGTCGTTCTAGACACCGTACTTGGCGTCGATCTCAAAGACGTCATTCTCGACGTCGTCCTATACGTCGTCCTATACGTCGTCCTATACGTCGTCCTAAACTTTAATATGTGCAGAAACATTACTCGAAAACATTTCTCCCGCGTGACTATAATGCTTTTGCATTCCTACACGTAAGCCGTCTTGAGAGTCCTCCTGTAATGTTTTCCCCCTTTGTCTCTTCACATTGCGCAGATGAAGTTAGACGCACGCGCGTGAGCTCAAAAATCTGAAATTTACACAGTAACCAGCTCTCTACGCCTACCGCAAGGTCCAAAGACATTTCCGCGAGAAAACAGTTCTCTGTTATGCAAGTTAGTTTACGGGTGAGTGTACTTTCGTACGCTCATCCGGTTGTAATAGTTTTTATTTTAAAATGTTGCTGGTCGGTTATCATTTTTTGATTACTTATACATGTATACAAGGGCTATTGTGGTTTCAGTGCTGCCATATTTGTGATTCTCTTTTTTGCGGCTGCTTATGTAGCAAGTGTAGACTGGTGCTATCCTATAGCAGGTGACCTCCCTTGTCGCTTTGTGTTCCATCTTCGAGACAATTTTCTAGTGGCCGAAAATCTCGAAATGAACAATAAACAATACCATCTTATGCGAAAGTGTTTAGCACAAGCCAGCGGCGATAACCGAGGCCTGGGGCCAGCACATCCATCGTGCCATTACATCCATCGAGCAAATACGTCCAATTTCGTGCCATTACATCCATCGTGCCAGTACATCCATAGTGCCAGTACATCCATAGTGCCAGTAGATCCAATTTGGGCCAGTTCGTCCAACGAGCAACCACATCCAACGTGCCTTTAGATCCATCGTGCCACTACATCCACTGCGCCATCACATCCATCGAGCAACTTCATCCAAAGCACAGTCATTACATCCATCGTGTTATCACATCCATCAAGCAGCTCCGTCCAAGAACGTGCCATTGCATGCATCAATCACGCAGACTTTATCCGCTACACCTTTCGTTTTTCTTTTTCTTAAAAGCTACTTCAGACATTTGCGTTTGCTTAGGAACGACTGCGTTGCGGCCACTTGTGACGGTGCGAGCTCACACATGTGCGTTGAATGCGTTGACTCCACATTGGCTCGTCGTGAGGATCGTCATTGGTTGCAACCACTCGCAACGCAGTTGAACGCAAATGTCTGAACCGACTCTTTCAAGCGCCGTTCACACACTTGCAACCAAGTACGACCGAGAGAGACAAGACCAGTTTATAAGCCCCTTGTGACGGCGTACAACCTGCTCCGCAGCAGCGCATCCGGTCCTCCGCCGTCACAAGAGGCTTAAAAACCGGTTTTGTCTCACGGTAGTACCTGGTTGCAAGTGTGTGAATGGGCCTTAACAGTGATAACTCGCGTCGTCTCGAGAGGTTGCAAAACGCATCATTATAATAGCGGGCAAAGAAACGTTGCTAACCAAGAAAGAATTTCGACTGTCGGGGAAGGGGGGGAGGGGGAGGATGGAACAATGGGGACACGAAACGTGTCCCCATTGTGGCTTATCTTTCGCCCCTGAGATCGTATGAATAAGCTTCTTCATTCCTTTCTACTTCCTAAAGGTACCCATTGTTGTAGACCAGGACATTTCCGAACACAGTCTCCAGCATGGAACATCGCTTTCTGAAAGGTGGCGCTAGTTTTTCCAAAAAATATTGACTATCATAGCGATCAGTGCACCGGCTTCAGAAACGCCACGCGTGTTGACGATTAGAGCTTATTGGACGATGGCGGTGAACGTCCCCGTGTTCGTGCCGTCATTCCGCAGGTCGGGCAAGCCCATTTTACAGTACAAAAGTAGATGGGAAGGATCAGTCCTCGAGTTTTCTTACAAGGATAAGAATCGAAAGCATCCCAGTGTAGAATATTACAGGTGCGTCGCGTGCTTCGCTGTCAGCTCAAGGAAACGACTGGAAGGTGAGAGCTGCCCTGTGGCACACGTAACTCTCAAGAACGGTGTGCTGCAAACCGACCCGGATAACCCGTCAACAACCCAATCATGCGACCCACTCGCAGCCAAGGCCAGTGCTGTGGAGGTGTTGGCGTCGCGCGACATGTGTGAAACAAGGACCAACATAAGGGAGACATGAAAGAGGCCTCGTCAAGCGTTCAACGAGGCCGTTGCTGGGGTAGCAGAAAGATTTGATGACTACGACGACGACGTTGAAGATGGAATCAAGCAGAAGCTGACATCAGGGTATGGATTTCACTCCAAGCGCCGTGCACTTTCTTATAACCGGCACATCCGTGCGTTCAAGAACGTCACTCTCGACAACATACCGAACGAGCTCCGAGTGGCGGTTGATAACGAGGCTTTCCTGAGGCATGAGAACACTACGCCCGGCGAAGAAATGCTCATCTTCTTTGCAGACAACGATCTCGAATGTCTTGCTGCAGCCGAAACGATCATATGTGATGGGAATTTCGTCTTCACACCACCAGAAGTCTGCAACCCGGGGCAGTTGTACACTGTCCACGCAATTGTTCGTGGAGAGTCGCACCCGATTGCCTACGCGCTGATAAAGCGACGCGACACAGCCGCCTACGAAGAATTATTCACGGCTCTCAAGGTGGGGGTCCTCGCAGCTGTAGGTCATCTGGGGACACTACAAAATTCCGCAACGTGGCTGTTTGACTTTGAGGTTGCCGCCATCAAAGCTGCGGTGAACACGTTCAGTGCGGATGCTCTTCAGCAGCCGATCACGGTTTACGGCTGTGTATTCCACTTCGCGAAGGCAATCAACCAGAAGAGAGACGCACTCGGTCTGCGCTCCGTCTGCCGGAGCAATCCTGATGTGAGCTTGTGGTTCACACGGGTGAGGCACCTGCCCTTTTTACCAGAAGCCTTTAGGCTAGAGTTTGCTCGCGACTTGACGACGTCACTCCCACAGGGCCTTTCACCGTTGGTGACAGCAGAACTCTCTGCTTTTGGAACCTACTTCCAGAACTTCTGGATCGATTCTAGCTCTGTGCAGAACCTGTGGGGTCACTTTGGAAATACGGGACCCCGAACGACAAACCACGTTGAAGGCTGGCACAACGGCCTGAGGGCCCAGCTCCCCAATCACCATCCCCAACTGGCAGAAGTCACTCAGTTCTTTCGTATGCAGCAGCACTGCTCCCAGGTGAGCATGAGCTCCCTGCTTCACGACCAGCTGGCTGTACAAAGGCAGCAAGATCCAGCGGTCTCAAGGAAGAATGTGAAACTAGATGCTGAGATGGAACAGTTTCGTGCCCACGCGACCTACAACCTTGTGTCGTTTGATCTCGTGTGTCAGTACCTGGACAAAATTTCTGGCATCGGTGTGCTGCCTTCGGCGTAAGCTAGGCACTTGTTTGGGCTTCTTTCGCAATATTCCCAAGGAAACTGTCGTTTTGCACGTAAAAATAAAGTGCTATTTGGTGAATTCGTTTTTCCGAGTACTATCTTTCTAGGTATGAACCACTAGTGCATGCACTATATACATCAGTCAATTTTATTGGGTATTTTTGGTGCCGTTGAAGGAATACAATTTCCGGATAACTCACTGCATAGCGCCAACCCGAGAGATACTGGTGTAGGGAGCGGTGTAGCCTTAACCCAGGCAAATTTGGCAGTCCTGAATATGGTCGAAGTTTTCTATACTCAAGCCTAGAAAATTTTTCTGCTATGTGTACATTGGGAAATGTGGTACGCTCGGCGCAATTTCACCATAAAGTGCTAGCAAAGCAAAATATCAAAGAGCGAACCCGCTTAGCGTGCCTGTCATCTCGCGCTGAGCCCGACCTCAGGGAACGCAGCAGCAAACGAGACATATATTTCTCAATAGTTCCCATTATTTCAGGAGTTATATGCCAAATTAAATGCACAAAAGCAAGTAAAATGACCCCTCGTGCGTCATGCACTTTGTGCGGCCCTCGGCCTCACCGAAGCCGCACGCGCATCGTCGGCTCGTCGTGTCGCTTTAGTCGCTAAGCCTCGTTGCATCGAATCTTCAGGGAGCCTCCCCCAGTCCTGAGGAATTTACCGGATTTAATGGAGCTCGAACTTCAAATTGTCAAGAGGGGTAGAAAGCATGGGTGTCATGCCATATGGAGACACTCCGCGAACCCTTCTCGAAGGTGTTTGGGGCCCGACGTGGCCGTCGTATGCCCGCTTTGCGTATGCGCCGCCACTTCCGCCGCTGGGAGACGACCCCGTTGACAAGGCGTTATTTTCGGGATGAGGACGATTCGTCACATGCGCACTCGTCACAGGACGATTGGTTACAGGACGATTCGTCGCATAGGAACATTCGTCACAGGATGACTCGACATCCGGGCAACTGGTCACATCGATCGGGCAGGGGACAATAGTAAATTGTAGATTTCGGTAACCAGACAAAAGCTCACCGGACAAGAGCTCACCGGACAGAAGCTCACCGGACAAAAGCTCACCGGACAAAAGCTCACCGGACAAAAGCTCACCCGTTTTTTCACAAACCCGGACAAAAGCTCACCTCATTTGTTTTTCGCTACCAGGGCGAAACACGGGCTGAAATAAAATGCGGACGCGATGGACATTGCACCATTTTTAGATGAACTTGTACCCCATCCCACGCAAGGGTTTACTACGGTTGATCGAATGCCATTTCGTCGAAACATGTTTTAGGGAACGGGCACGTTTTATTAAAGCACGGTTTAGAGAAAGTAGAGCCTCAGTTTAGAGATATGCCGTTTATCGAAAATGGGACGCTATTTAAAAAAGGCTTTTCTACTTCGCGCGTGTATCACTGGTGCGCGTGTTAACCCAAGCCCCCTGCTGCGCTCACCTGATTACAAAAATGTTAACTCACCTGACTTATCTGTACACGCCGCTTCGCGCTGCCCGAATTTGCTAAATGGAGGCTCATCGCCTTTTTCTCTAACCTTGGTTTCTCTATAAGACCAACATAAACTTTTCTCCTGGTGAGCTTTTGTCCGGGTCTGTTAAAAAATGGGTGAGCTTTTGTCCGGTGAGCTTTTGTCCGGTGAGCTTCTGTCCAGTGAGCTTTTGTCCGGTGAGCTTTTGTCCGGGATTCGTAGATTTCAACAACTACCCACATTCCCTGATGAGAAGTTTCACAACTTCCCACTGTGACATATAAAGCAATGGTTAGAGAAACTAATCTTACAATACTCATCTGCTTTTCCTTTCATCATATTACGAGTCTTCAGCAGGTTGATCTCAGTTGCTGGCTTGAACGAGCAATAATCCGGTAACCGGACAAAAGCTCACCAGACAAAAGCTCACCGGTCAGCAGCTCTCCGGACAAAAGCTCACCCGTTTTTTCACAGGCCCGGACAAAAGCTCACCTCATTTTTTTTTCGCTACCCGGGCGAAACACGGGGTAGGATAAAGTGCAGACGCGATGGACATTGCACCATTTTTAGGAGAACTGGTATCCCATCCCATGCAAAGGTCCCGACAGATAAGCCATAATAGGCAGAGAAGCAAGGATTTGGGACCAAAATTTGGGTCACCAAAACTGAGTGGAGCTGATAAAATCAAGCTTGCTTGACTCATGGTATGCCAGAGCACCCTTTTATACCCGTTTTCACCTCAAGAAAAAAGTAAGTTTTGCGCATTGTTCATACGCGGCGCGAAGTAGTTCTTACGAGATATGGTTGTCGGAAGAAAATTCGATGCTTTTGGCGTTTGAAACGTGTACGTCTTCATAAGAAAACATATATATAATCTAAAATTCTCCTGCATATATCTTTATTATCAACATAAAGGGGGAAATGAGTAATGCTCCGCGAGGTGCCGGACTTTTTTTACTGCGGTTCTTGAGGTGAAAACGGGTATAGTTGTGCCATGCCCAAGAAACTTCGGAAACTTGTTTCTACTCTAATCAACAAACCACGCGCCTGTCAGATTTCATTTTTCGTTGCATTTTAGTGTCGCACGCATGCACCTAAGTTGTCCACACTCGTGTTAGGACCAACATAAAATTTTCTCCTGGTGAGCTTTTGTCCGGGTCTGTGAAAAAAATTGGTGAGCTTTTGTCCGGTGAGCTTTTGTCCAGTGAGCTTTCGTCCAGGATTCAATAATCCGACTGGCAGCCAAATCAGTTTTTACTTTGGCCTTGCATACACCTCTTCGACAAAACCAATAAGTACCGGAATTCTTTATGCTGTTACGTTCCAAGCCCCGGCGAGGCCGTGCTCCATCTAGGGCACACTTACAGGAACGGTTCGCAACACCATCGCTTGGCAGAGACCCTCTTGAAGACCCGAAACCGAGGCTTTCGAACATCAGCTGAAATAACCAACATCAACGGGTCTTCGTCTTCCTCTTTCTCCAACATCAAGAGAAGCTGCTGCTGCGGTGACATAAACCTCCGGGCCAATGAGAATGGCTGTTGGACCTCATCTTCATCGAAGCCAGCAGCCACCACCAATCACCAGGATCCCGCCGGTGACGCAACATCGTCACGTCACCGGGGCTATAAAAGGGGGACCCGCGGACACGCGGGGCGGAGACGGAATGGGACTTACCACCGGACGCTACAATCATCTCATGTCCCATTAAAACATCGTCACCATATAGTCCTAACCCGGTCTCCAACCTGTCCGTCCCCCAGCCCTTAACAACTGGTGCCAGTGGTGGGATCCTACCTGGCCCGGATGAGCGCAGCGGCCACACTCCAGCCGAGGAAGAAGAGGTGTCAGCCGGCGTCGAACGTCCCTGAGCGCCCTGAGCCTGTGCCTGAGCACGGCCCAAGGTTCAGCTGTCAGTGGTACCTGGTCCTCCTGCGGACATCGGAACGACATCGCTGACATCTGGCTGGTAGGACGGGCGGAAGGGCAGAGATCGGGTGGCCGGGTTTCGCGGGTATTGGGCTTGAATTTCGGGGAGCTGCCGAGTCTCCATAATCGTTCCTAGGTTAACAAAAATATTAATATTAATATTAATAATCTTTATTGGCTCAGGAGAGCCGTGGCACCGCGGAAAGGCGACAGCCCGTACCATGGAGGCCCGCGGTGCCACGTCTAGTGATGATGATGATGAGATGATATGTATGTACAAATGTGCTTTGTTCTCGGAATTTGAGAGGTTGTAACGCCCGCAAGGCGAAGTTTTCGAAACAGATTCAATGAGGTTGAACGCTTCTCAACGAGTGACTGTTTGGTTCCGAGGCAGAGCCAGTTCTTAAGAGAATTGTTTTGACGCAAGCTGTGAATTTTGTGCAGCCTGGTAGCCACCGTGACTACTCTTAGGGAAATAAGCAGTCCGGCATGCAAGGAAAATTTAAATGCAATTTTAATATTACTTTAGATGCGGGCCCTGTTTTGCCCTGCTGTGAGTTTCCCGTAGGATTCCTTTGAGCCAAAGGTGAGCTCAACATTGGAAAAGGTTTCTAGGAAGGATTCTGCTGAAGTTTTCATGTTCTTTTGAGGGTAGTGTACCATAAGACGCTTAGAGCGCAGGTTTTATGGAGAGTTTGTCTTGAAGTACGTATTTTTTGTAATTTGAAAAGTTAGGTCGATAGAGTTCTGATAGACTATCACAGTACTGTTTGACTGAACCCAAGAGTTGAGATGGATCTTCGGAAACTAAGAAAGGAAGCGCTATTGGAGCTGAGCAGAGCCATAGAAATTGATATTCCCAAAGCGGTCAGAAAAGGTCATCTAATCGCAGAGATAGAGAAAACAATCCCTGAAGATGAGATCCAGGACGTCTGGAATAGCATTGCCGAGAAAAAAGAAAGAGAAAAACACGCGGCTCTGGACTTAGAGGAACGAAGAGAGAAAGAGATGCAGGCGGCTCGTGAGGCCGCAGAACAAGAAAAGCAAGCGGACCTTAGACGAGAAGAGCTAGCGCTCAGAAGGTTAGGACTTGAGAGCGGAGTTTTGAGCATTAACACTAAGAATTTAGCCAGTGGAAGGGAACCTTTTCAGATGTGCGAGTTAATGCAGCCATTTAAGATTGAAAACGACATCGGCTTGTTTCTAGTTAATTTTGAGCGAGTCTGTCAACGCATGTCGTTTCCAAAGGAGTCATGGCCATTTCGACTTCTGGCACTGTTGCCTTGCAAAGTTGCAGAAGTCATGGCTAGACTTACAAATGAGCAATTTTCAGACTATGACTGCGTGAAGGCGAGCCTACTTAAAAGATACAAGTTGTCCACGGAGCCCTACCACCAGAAGTTTAGGAATGGAAAGAAAGAGCCAAGCCAGTCCTATGCTGACTTCGCTTACACGTTGCGAGCCAACATGGTGGAATGGCTGAAAAGCTCAGGAGTCTTTGGAGATCACGATAAAGTGATAGAGATGCTTTGTCTAGAACAGTTTCTCTGGAGTATTCCACTATCTGTGATGGACTGCGTTAAATTCAAACCAGAAGTGACGACTGCCGAGAAAGCTGCGGAGCTTGCCGACGCATACGAGTTGCGACACCAGCTGAGCGACGACAATAAGCTTTCTGTAGCAGAAAACCCGAAAACCAAAAGTAGTAAGTCCAAAAGTAAGAAGAAAAGAAAGTCGAAACGTAAATTGGTAAAGCTCCAAAACACACAAATTGAAGATACTAACATCCAGCAGACTGCTACCAGGGGTTGTGAATCACGAAAACCAATCATATGTTACGTCTGTCATCGACCAGGCCACATTTCACTGATGTGCCGAAAGAGAAAAAGCTTTCTTTCCAACTCAGGTAAGTCAGGACATAATACAAAACCTAAAGCGTACTCGCTTCCGCTCTATAAGTATGACATCCTCGAGCAAATAAAAGACACCTTGATTAAGATAGGCGCAATCAGGCAGTGTGAACGTAGATGCAGTTCGTTCACGAACTCGACTGAAGTCGCCACGACAGAACCCTGGCAACGTACCAAGTACATTAAGTTAAATCCTGCCACGTTGGAACAAAGATATCAGATTCCTGCAGGTTGCGTCTGCCAGTAGGATCGAAGATTGTAGTTGTAAATAAACTTTTTCTTAGGGTGCCTTAAGAATATGAAGCATCTGTCTATGTATATTGAGCTCGAGGTGAGTGATTTCACTTGCAGTATAGTACAGCTAAAATCCAACGTATTCGCAGCACAGTGCACGTAACAGCTTAAAAATGTTTTCTAAGGAGTTCGTTAAACGACAAGCGCATTGTCCTTCATAAAAAGTTTACATATGGAAACTACGGGAAGTGGGGTCATTTTCTCTTTTGAAGTTTGCAGTGTATTAACGCATCACGGGACATTCTTAAGGTTTGGCTCTGTCCAACGATCACAGCGGGTTGTCGATGAGATAGCGCCGTCCTTTCGAAATGTTTTATTCATGATCATTGTCAGCGTCATATCGGATGTTCGTGAACAAATGCGTGAGGGGCACAGCAGGAACAAAGTGAAGGCTTGACGGCTCTTTGGGGTTCGAGTCTGGTGCCTGTGTTCCCTGCTGTCTTGGTCTCTGTTCTTTCGTGTGTTCAGGATGCCCGTCAGCCGCGGCGTTCCTGAGGTCTTTTCATCGGCCAGTTGGAAGCTGCCACTGCTGAAAGAGACCACCCTGCCGCCGGGGAAGTTGTTACGTTCCAAGCCCCGGCGAGGCCATGCTCCATCTAGGGCACACTTACAGGAACGGTTCGCAACACCATCGCTTGGCAGAGACCCTCTTGAAGACCCGAAACCGAGGCTTTCGAACATCAGCTGAAATAACCAACATCAACGGGTCTTCGTCTTCCTCTTTCTCCAACATCAAGAGAAGCTGCTGCTGCGGTGACATAAACCTCCGGGCCAATGAGAATGGCTGTTGGACCTCATCTTCATCGAAGCCAGCAGCCACCACCAATCACCAGGATCCCGCCGGTGACGCAACATCGTCACGTCACCGGGGCTATAAAAGGGGGACCCGCGGACACGCGGGGCGGAGACGGAATGGGACTTACCACCGGACGCTACAATCATCTCATGTCCCATTAAAACATCGTCACCATATAGTCCTAACCCGGTCTCCAACCTGTCCGTCCCCCAGCCCTTAACAATGCTGCATGTGTACGAGTACCCCTTGTGCAGCAGCATGGCTCCACCTCTCTCTGTTGCGATCACCTCCATCCTTTTGAATGTAGTCTGAGTTAAAAATAGTCGCTCTTATATGGCATCCGCATTCGCTGTTCGGGACCGAACCAGAAGCTAAAACGTCTGTTACAAATTCTTCGACCTTGAGAAGCGAAAGACATGCTAAGATAAGAGGTGACGCACTTTGTCAGGCCGAACCAACATTCAATGTTCGGGACCGAACTAGAAGCTAAAACATTTGTTACAAATTCTTCGCCTTTCAGAGGCCAAAGAAATACTAAGATATGAGGTAAGCCACTTTATCCGCCCCAAACCAAATTGAACAATACATATTTGGGGGGACGAACTATTGTGGGACCGGTTGGCCGCGTGACGAGTCATCCTATGACGAATGTTCCTGTGTGACGAATCGTTCTGTGACCAATCGTCCTGTGACGAGTGCGCATGTGACGAATGGACCGTATCCCGTTATTTTCGTTGTTTGTTAGTTTCCACACTTACCAAAATATAGGGAGTATTCACTGGCGGCCATAGCTGTGTGCGCGAATGCTGAGCGCGTGCTGATGACGAGCTTCCACAGTTATTTTGCAACGTGCATTCCGCACCATCAAGAGTGCCGGTCTTAGCAGCCTATTGATGCGAGCTCGTTCTGAGCATGCGCTCTAAACAGCACCCACAAATATGGCGTCCAGTGAATACTCCCTATAGTTGCTGCTCTTTAACTCTCATAATTAACTAATTTTAAACGAGTTTATTTTCGCGGGCTCGATATTTCGCGAAGTGCCGGTTTCGGGAATATTTCGCGGGCAGAAAATTTCATGAACGGGAGATATACGCGATGTATTCGTATTCACGGGGTGACTTATTCGCGTGACCAATTTTTCGCGAATTTGATCAAATCGCGAAATTCTCAAAAATTACGTTTTCGCAAATATTAGGTCATCGCGAAAATTAAGTCGTTTACAGTAAACTACTTTAATAGAGGATTAGGACGGTACACATAATCTTACTTTTGATTGCGCTTTTTGACAGGAAAAAAAAAAGTTTGAATGCCTAGTCGAATTTAATTGTGATTCACTAATGTTCTGTGGCTTACCCCTTGTTTTCTGAGGCTCCCAATTCAAGAAGAATGTGAATAACGTAAAAAAGTAATTAGCTTAAAATTGGCTTAAATATAATTGCGACCCCACGGCGGCCATCTTGGCTTCTATGGATGTACTAGCACGATGGATGTAATGGCACGCTAAGCATGATAACAGGAAGGGCGAGCAATTACATCCACCGAGTCACTACATCCATACACGTGTCATTACATCCATCGAGCCAGTACATCCACCGAGCCATTACATCCATCGATGGATGTAATGGCTCGGTGGATGTACTGGCTCGATGGATGTGCTAGCACGTAATCGATAACCAACTGTCCGGCCGACACTCACATGCCGAAGACAGGCAAATACATCGTCTGTCTTCGGCACGGCTTTTCGCCGTTGCACAGAGACACATTGCCATTTTCGTTACTATTGTTCAACGTCCGTGGCTGCTCAACAATATCGGTCACGGGGTCACCACGGGCTGTAGGACCGTTGGTCGAATGACTGTTCGGCACACGTCAACTGGTAACAGGGCTATTCGTCACATAGGAAAATTCGTCATAGGGCAGTTCGTCCCGATGACATTTCATCAAACTATTAACAGATATTTCTTCTTTTTGTAGAACTTTTGATGTTTATCGAGCATAGTTCTTTCAAGTATGTATAATCACCATCGACGCGGGGCTTTCTTAATTAATTATTTTTTCTCGACACAGGAAATTATACTTTTACTAATTTCTAATATCTTGTCTTGTTTCAAATATATTATCTTGTTTCTAATATCTATGTCTTGTCCACCACAATTTTGGCACCTCTCTCAGTCACTAATAGAAAAAAAAGGGAGGGCAAATTGCTAGGCCATTGTGGGGTGTTACGGGAAACGTTTCGGTCATACATGCGCAGTCTGTGTCGCGCATGCGCAGTCTGTGTCTGTGTCGCGCATGCGCAGTTCGTCTGTTTTGCGCACGTGGACGAGTTACATTTTTTTCCGTGTCGCGCACATGCCATCTGCGTTGCGCATGCAGAGTCTGTGTCGCGCACGTGGACGAGCTACATTCTCTCAGTGTCGCTGTGGCTCCGTGCGAATGGCGGTGAATGAAAATCCATCACAATGTAGCACCTCTCCATGTTGCTCTCCCCCTCTTTCCGTCTAGACGACTTCCATGGAGACTTCAAAGATAGACGCGCGAAACCAAACCTTTTATAGCAGATTGCTGATTCGTGAACTAGTCCCTGAAGTCACATTTCAAGATACCCAATACACATAAGCCCACAGTGCTAAAAAATCTGGAGGGTGAGGGACTTAAAAGAAAACAAAATCTAAACTTTTTAAACAGGGTATACACAGAAGCTGAATAAAGAAAGTGACCGAACGCTAAAAATGTTAGTACGCCGCCAACGAGATCTTGAAACATCAGGAAGTTTTCGCAGATGGTTTTCACCGTCCCGCAACGCTCTCCGCAACCCGCTACGATACCCGGAACTCTACAGTCACTGGCCATCGGCACGCAGGCGCAGTAGCGGCTTCTTCGTTACGGAGGGCATAGGGGAAGGGGAAACGCGGTCTACGAAAACTCCTTATTATCTCCGGTTTTTCGACAAGTTGTCCCAGTGAAGAATCTCCCTATGACGAATTGTGCTATGTGACGAATTGCCCTGCTACGAGTTGCCCTATTACGAATTGTTTCTCGACGTCCCCGAGGCGGGCTGAAGTTGTCGGAGTCATGATGCCTCCACTCGACGACAACGCGATGGCTATGGTGGTCTTCCTTCGTGATGGGATGTTTGGTGTTCTTGTCGGCTGATGCCCAAGTCCCATTGGCTGTGGAGCAACGACGCTCGAGGATCGCGACACCCTGCCTTTCTCAAACTGCCAGCGACTATAAATGAAAGGTGCGCTTGGTGCTCCTTCCGGGTAGCGGCATTTATTCGAGCGCCGACTGCGTGACGGTGCAGGTTTCCAAAGAGCGAAAATGGCGATGCACATCGGCGGAATAAACTGAGAGGCGCCGATTTGTGCCTCCGGAAAAGTGCTTCGTCGTGCTTGTTGGTTGCCGTTACCCGCAATAAAGAAAGTGTACTTTAGGTGCATGAACCAAGGTTGCTCTTTTCCTATTCAAGAGAATAGTCCGAGATGACTTGACTTTGGCGTGCTTTCAAATTCACTCGTGCAAACATTGATTTAACTATAAGGAGTCAAACAACTATAGTTCAGGTGACTTCTGGCAATGAGACCGCATCAAATGGGAAGAGAGGTTTATTTTTAGCGTCGGAATCGTGTAGGAGACAGGGAGACCCTGAATGTACGCATCATGCTTTTTCTTGTTCATCAAAACGTACAAAAAACTGTCCAACCGGATGTCCTCTTGACACACCAAAACATGTCGTATTTGTTTGTAGTGAAATGTTATGTACAGGTGTTGGTGCGATATTGAAGACAACTTTATGTGGCATAAGTACACATCGCGACACAGCGCGAACACGACATCGGCGCATTTAGGGATTTTTATTTCTAAATAGTATTAGCGAGCACGAAATTTTATCGCTTACATTATAGAAGTAAACGAGCCCTTTCCGTAGCAATAATTACTTGGATGACACCCTCTTAAAAAAAAGCTAGTAGTATTTACTAGGTAAGAGCTAGTAACCGCTTGTCACATATGTTACTAGGTACCTAGTAACCTTAGGTAGTAACGGTCAAGCTAGTAACGGTTACTAGGTCAAGAAGCTAGTAACTGTTACTAGCCTCAAAGTAGAATCCATGTATTTTACTACCTCTAGCTAGTAACTAGCGCAACCTCCCGACGGAAGAGCGGAAACGCAACTAGTCACGTGATTTCCGGTGGGAAAAAAAAGGTGTGGGGTTATGCCACTTACCACCAGATGGCAGGCGCAACAGAAATTGTAACTGGAAATGAGTAATCCAGGTGACGCTAGTCAACGTCCAATTAAATGCACACAAAAAAAGGACGAAAATTATTTATAGTTTATTTCAATTCTTCCTCATTCAGCATTAGATACATATAGACATGCACACCCACATTTTTAGCAGACAATCGACACAATGCATTTAACACAAACACACGATCACTCTAATCGCTAACTTACGGGCGGGGGCAGCGGGAATCGAACCCAGGAGGTTCCCACCGCAAGCTTACGAGCTGAGACGCGTTAGCCCACTCGGCCACTTCCTCCCTGCTAACTTTCTTGACTGTCTTTAAGTCTTTTATACTGACCATTTGAGTGCGCAAACTTGTCGTCGTGTATCAGCACGTCAGTTCTTCGCAGTCGCTAGGTCAGTTGCGCGACGAGGCAAACCGCATGAAAGCGACGGGAACAAGCGGCCAAGGCAATGAGCGACATTTCCTAGAAATTAACAAAACCGAGCGACGCGACGGGTGACCGTGAGAAATCGCCGTCGCCCGTCGCTGTCTCCGTCGATAGTCTCGTCGCTTGCTAAATCGATTACATGCGGTTCAGCTTCTAAAACGAACGTGGTCGCCATCGGCGAGAGAGTGCTTTCTTGCCGTCTCCCGCGGCGAACGAAGGCTGTAATTGACGGGGAGTACGACGGCAGCTGCATTCCTTTCGCGTGCTGCGCTACAAAAATGTATACAAAATTATTACCGCGTGCAGCTCGCATCTTAATTTTTGTAGTACACTGACGAATGCTCGCGTTTTTGGGGAAGATATAAGCAAATTCAGAAAGACTCGTTGAATGCCAAAACAGTTTTTTTTTCCATTAGTCCTAAAGCTACATACACAATTTAAGACGCACATCAACGGTTGTGACAGTGCACTGACACGACCGAAGACAGCTCAATCAGAATCATTCAACCACCGAGCACACACAAACCGTGAAGAAGTTCTCAGTGTCAAGTAGGAGGAGGCAGAGAAAAGCTTCTTGGACGACGAAACCAAATCCAGTGACAGCGGTACCAGCTCGTTAGAACCACGACCGGCGTGGTTAGGACTATCCTCAGAGCAGTCCAGGTTCAAGGGCCAAACACATGCGCGTCCAAACTGTCCGATTCGGCGTGCGAACCGCCGGAACGACCTTCGAGGGCGAGGGTTTTCGTCGCACCGGAGGCTACGAAAACCCTCGCCCTCGAAGGTCGTTCCGGCGGTTCGCACGCCGAATCGGACAGTTTGGACGCGCATGTGTTTGGCCCTTCACGCACACACTCGCCCCGTCGAGCGCACGAACGTTAACTATGCACTCCAACACGGGAACACGAGAACTGCACAAGACACAAGGCAAAAACGGCAGGTTGACATCGGAGAAATTAGCGTCTTGTGAACTCCGACTGGCCCCAACTTGCTTGTCGTACAATGTTGCCAAGCGTCTCTTGTGAAAGAAAAACATTAGTTTTGAAAAATACAGAAATAAAAAATATAAAAAAACGGAATGAACTTATTTATTTGTTTTTGGAAACGTTTTTAGTGTGTGCTACGTGACTATTTTCATCCCAGTTAAAACCAAAATGAAAATATAAACGCTCACAGACGAATGCAAACGAGAAGGAAGGTAAGTAAGCCGCATGGCCATTGCTTCAACAATGGCTGCTGCGCTCGCTGCAGCGCTGGCTTCCACGTCGGGCTGGTACGGAGGCTGCGATCGTTATAAAGTCAGCTCCAACCCTTAAACATGCCCCCTCAAACAATATTTGACGCTACCATTGCGTGTGGATACCTCCCCCTGCGATCCGAAACAGCAAGTACGTCGCTAACGCTGGCAATCGGGTATGAAGCAAGCGCCGCCATCTTCTCCGCGCCTTTGCGGTAGTAAATAGCTAGTAAAAAGGTAGTAACAGTCAGAAAACGCTAGTAACGGCTTCATTTGCTAACTTTTTACTACCTATCGCGCGTTTGAGGTAGTAAATAATTAGTGAAAGGTAGTAACGGTCAGAAAGGGGTAGTAACTGCTGCAGTTACTAGCTTTTTACTAGCTTTTTTTTAAGAGTGGCATCCCTTGATTTCAAAGAGAAAAACTGGAAAAACCAGCGATCGCTTGTTCGCGCTAACAGTGTCGCGCTCTGTACCTTAATATAATCGGCCAAGCTGACAAACTCCTACACAGCGTATGGTCTACGTTTTTACATACTGTACTGCTGCCCCTCTACCCCCTTTCTAGAAACACTAAAACGTGTTTTTATTTGTTCATAGGTACAGGTACAGGGTACGGTCGTAAGGACCAACACAATTGGCACGTCTTGCAAAATTCGAATTTAAAATGTACATACTTAAAATTAGGATCGCGAACGTAGTTTTGCACAAAAATGTGTCTATTTTTTAGCTCAAATCGAAGCTAGTAAAATATAAAAAAAGCAAAAACGGATGCCGTGAATCTTATGACCTATCAATAAAGTTTGATTAACACGTTGCGAAACGAACACTTTTTTTTTATTCATTTATCCCGCATACATCAAACGACTGGAACCACTTTCCAGCAGATATCGCAACTATACCCGATTATTTTCTTTTTCGCTCATCTTTGTTTACTTTTCTGTTTGATGAGCCGACGTGAGTCATTTTAATTTGTTTATTTTGTTCGTAACAGATGTTGCTTACAGCTGTGGCCAATCGGAGTGGATTTTTGACATTTGAATTTCTTGCCGCATCTTTTTTTGTTTTGTCATTTTATTTTATTTTTGTTTGCTTTACCCCTGCCCACTACAATGCTTCGGCGATTGAGGGTATGTCCAATAAATAAATACAATATCAACCTGCTTGTCGTCTGTATACTAGTTTATGTGCCTCGATCCCGGTGGCTTGCTGAACACAAAAACGCTAAGACCCAATAGCAGAGGCTAGCGATGAGCAAGATAATCAGGATAATTCATATTTTTTAAACAAAATCTACGAACGATGACCACCTGGGAGTAAGTTCACAAACCAGCGTGCCGAAGACGAACATCCGGTATGGGTTTCTTTTTAATACTTTATCACCTCCAATTTAAGCTCTTAAAAAGAGACAGATAAAACGTTTTGCGAAACTACGTTCGCGTGCCCAATCTCAGCTATGTGCGTTTGGAATTAGACTTTTGGAAGGCGCGCCAAATCTCTTTGTCCCAGAGCCATATATGGGGAGAGTTTGGTCAGTCTATGATCTCGCCGCCGTAACGCTCTCCTCCCGAGTGAGCCAATCAGCACGCGGCGCAGAGTGAGAGACATGAGCGCATGCGCGTGAACTCGCGGCGGCTCCCAGCTATGGTGTACTAGAACACCATATCCCAGCTGAGTGGGGAGGGCCGCCATTTTCGTTCATTCTCCCGGCGGAATGCATGGGATCGGCATCTAAATCTCGATTATTTCTTTTTATATCGCTGGCTCTGGCAAGAAAAGGATATACTGTTATTCCTCGGTGGGTTAAAAAGCTAATAAATGAAGTTTTGTCGACGTATGGCCACAAACTTTTATTCAGGCGAAAAAGAAGTCGGCCCGTCAAGCACGAAGCCAGGATTTTGTTTCGGGGGGGGGGGGGGGGGAAGGGGGGCCCCATGGTCTCCCCCCCCCCCCTGGACGCGTAGCCTCAGCAGTGCTCTTCTGCGACCAGTCTCCGACAGCGTTGCGAAAAAATGGCGGTCGTCTCCTCTCTGCTCCCTTCTTTCTCTCTCGCTCCTTCGGCGCTCTCCTCCCTTTCATTTACTTTTCTCCTCTCCGGCGCCTTCGTCGCCACACCCACTGGCCAAACTTTCCCAATATACGGCTCTGGTTTGTCCTTACGGCCGCACCCTGTAATTCTTTGGACTTCAGGCCTGTTCACACATGCAGGGAGCGCTACAAGCATAGCGCTGACCTCGCGCAAAGCGCGTGCTGTCGGTAGCCTTCACCATTTTTTTTATCGCACCGTAAAACAGTTGCCCATGGCAGAAGATAAGTATCTGACGACACGTGAGCAGCGCTACACCAGCGCTTCGCTGCACGTGAGAACCGGCCTTTAAGCTGCAGAATATATTTACACGACACTAGGGCTCTTCTCCGTTTCCTGGGGGATAAGGAGTTTGTAGGTGTGCGGCCGTGTGCTATGTATCGATCGCTCAGCCCGCATTTCTATCTGTCTTCTTTCACCCTTTCTATCTCTAGTGAGCCCGGTCGCTCCTGAGCTCTTCCCACTTCAGCGAAAAAAGCGCGGCACCGGCACTTCCTTGAAAGTTGACCTCTTGGCGTTTTCTTTTTACATAATTCCGCGTTCCCCATGTGAGAATAAAGCATTCGTACACCGCGATGTCAGCTGAAACTGAGTATACACGATTGACAACTCATGTGCCTCTCACTCACGAGCACGCTTTCACAGGTGCACGTGTACGCGCACGCACTCACACGCGCCGCGTGAAATTTTTTGCCGTACACAGCAACCGCACTCAAAAAAGCACTCACATATACGCAAGCACCTGTATAGTACACACGAGCGCACTCACCTATGCAGGTAAACGCTCTCGTATTTCGAGAATGGAGAGTGCGTCAGGTAGTCGTACGGCGAAGAAAGGCGAGGTACGTGAAAGAGGAAACCTAACAAAACGAAGAAAAAAAAATCTGGACGCGGTTTCTTTGATACGAAGTCTGGGTCGTGAGTACACGTGCCGGTTCCACCACCTGCGACTCGTGCAGACATGCCCTGCTGCGCAGCGAGAACTGCGTCGTCTCCGCCACAATGAGAGGAACGGAAACGACTCCCTTTGCGATGGACCGCAATGGACGCCGCGAGCCATCTAAGCCAATCCAATACCACATGATCGTCACATGACCTTGAGGAAAGGGACTCAGCGAGGCGCTGGGTGCGCAGTAACGTGATTCGGTCACAACGTTGGATTTGCTGGGATGCCTCGTAGCTTACGCTACGGTCCAGCGTAAAAAAAATGGGTTCTGCGTATGTTTATACAGCCTAGAACTTGGTCTGCCTCAACGGGCAACGAGCCTCCCAGCTGTAGATGAGAAATTTAGACAGTGCAGTACAACCGCTAGCCTGGGGTCTTTAACGTGCATCATGCTGCAATGATATACGATCGCACGCCGGTACGATGCTCATCCAGATCGAAACCGGCGGGGGTGGGGATTTAACCTGCTGTGCTCCAAGCTGGGAGCTGGGGGGGGGGGGGGGGGGGGGATCGGTGGCCCACTCAGCCACCGATCACCTCCCCCCCCCCCCCCCGCGTAAGTCGAAACGGAGATTGACTTTCGCCGATATTTGAGCAGTTTTGTTTTTATTCTTATTAGCAGGTCGTTCTTGCTTTTCATCGAATGGTAGCGACATCGGGAGCCGGCACTGTCACGTTATGTAGGGGCACGTTTTGACTCTCGTGCTCCCGGAGCAATACTACACCTAAAAAAATAACTGTGAACAAAAAAATTGGAGAGCTGCAGGTATTTTTTTTTTTTTAGACAGAGACGTTTCGAGAGAAGACTTCAGGTCTTCAGATGACAACAAGTACACTCCCTCCCATCCTCTGTCTAAGAAAGTATCTGCTGCTATCCGAATTTCTTTCGAGGATTATTCCTTTCTTCGTGAAAGATATTTTTTTACTTAAACTCGAAAGGATTTTGTGAAACTAAAACGCCTGTTTACGTCTCATTTATTTACGCGGAGACCAGGAAAACCTTGCAGCAAACGGGTAAAGCATCTACAACGAGTAAAACGAAACTCCTACTTCATGATTTGATCTTGAGGTTGTGCGGATATGGGGCACATTGTCTTTTCGTCAAAAAAAAAAAAAAAAATATTTCGAAATAGGAGTTGACTGAACACGAGACTGGAAACAAAAGGAGCGGGCGATCCTTTCTAATTCTACCAATATGTATAAAAATAAAAATAAAGTTTAGAAAGTCAAAATTACAAATGAGATGTGTCCGTGTCCCTCAAACGTTGCGCCCTTGTAAAGACGCTTTCAGGCAGCTGGGAATGGGCGCCGCCATAATGGACCTTCAGTTTTTGTTTCCTCTTATTCAGTTCGCTTCACTTCATCATTGCCATAGCAGGACAGGTTATTGCCACTTCAGGTGCTACTGCTTCCTTCTCCACAGCATACGCCTTCGGGGAGGCTTGTCAACGCCTGCTTCAGTGGGTTGACATATCGGTAAGACAAGAGAAGGTCGGCAATGGCGGATCAATTTGGCGCTTGTTTAAAGCGTCTATAGGCCTCCTGACAGTAAAATTACACCGGTTTCACTTGGTAGACGTGCGTGTACAAGTAAAAGACCGCAAGAGACAATGCGATTGGCCAATACGATCATTTGTTTGTTAGATGAAGGACGATCAGTCAGACTTTTGTTCTCCAGTGGTCTTATAATACCAATCAGTCCACTTAAGGCCATCGTTTTCGATGAGCTTCCAAGCAACCAAAACAGCGGGCAGGACGCCCACAACACACGAAATACTATATCACGAATAAATAATTACGTGTCAAGCTGTGAAAAAAAAATTGACAATCGAGCACGCAAACGAAACAGACCCCGACGTTCTGTATATGTGGCAGCTTTCCTTAACACGCGCGCTTCAAAATGTTTTCTTCGAAAACGGAAAACGCAGCTGCGTTAAGCTTCTCGGTGGTTGTTTTCTCTTGTAATTATTTATCCTCAAGCACAGAAGAAGTCACGCTGAAATAATTTTCGTGTAATTCATCCACGGCGGCGGGCAGACGACAACAACGAATTAATGTACGAATTTCAACTTGCAACAAATAAGAAACAGATAAAAAAAAAAAGTTTTATGCAAAAATTATTGAGAAGTTGGAACATAAACTCTTAAGAAACGTACAAACTAAATAAGACAGAGCCTATATATCTTTAACGTTACGGTTCAATGCGAAAACTAGTCCATCTGAAATACTCATGTATTCCCTGTTATTGTTTTACACGGCATATACAATCACCTAGTCGTATTTCTCTGGGTATCCTTTGTAGCATAGCTGGTGTGCATCAAGGGACAGATAGGGTGCCGTAAGAACGAGATAAGGGGTTTAAGGTTTTAGGATACCGTGCGGAATATTTACTTAATAATAAAGATGCAATTATTACTCTTTTTTTTTTCTTGCAGATATGCGAATAGACTGGAAGGGAGGGGAGCTAGGCTCTACTTTTTGAGCGTACGAAAAGTCGCGGTTTGCCCTATTCAACGTGGCAGTCACTGACTTCAGAATTCGTTCGCGATAATTCATCGTTTTTTTTTTTTGTTTTTTTTGGGGGCATCACGGTACTTCGACCCATTGTGTCACCGGGAACACAATGAAGAAAACAAAAACAAAAAAATTGAAGAAGTGAAAAATATAGGGCTTCAAACAGAAACAAAAGCTATCCGTGCATTGGAGCGGCACAGCTGAACTGGCGAAGTGAGCGGCTAAAAACAGCTGTCCAACACGATTGCATTTCGTGCAGCTGTCCTCCTCGCTGCAGTGCGGGATTGAACGGCGGCATTATGTCAACGATGGCTCGAAGCCAGGGCTGAAACATTGCCTCGTTTCAATGTGTGTCCTCGTGCGTTTTTTTTAATATTGCTTCAGTGGGCTGCAAAATAATTCATTATCGGGAATAGAAGAAAGCAGGTGGATGATCAAATCCTGGAGTTGACAAAAAGAAAACTTTTATTTGTCACATTTAACTGCTTTTCTGTTTGGTCAAAAACGCAAGACATGATGAGCTCACTCACACACTAAAAAAGGAAAACTTTTTTTTTTTCGGGCTGATTTTAATGCAAGGACAGAAAAACGAAAAAGCAAGAAATTTACTTTAATTAATAACAATTTAGGGTGCCCCAATATTATTTTATCGTACACACGTTGCCGTACGCATTAAGAAAAAAAAGAAGAAAGATCATACTTTATAGTTTCTATAAAGAGATTGTGCAAATATTTTTGTAGCTTGCGCAAATACAGTTTAAAATGAATCCCTAACATTTATATAATCTACGAAACACGCGTTAGTTTTTCTCCCCGCGTAGTGGCAGTCGCAGAAAAAAGAAATAAAAATAAAAACGAGCAGTGTGTATTTCCTCGACTCGTAACCAGAGCAAGCGACCACGGACGTCATCTGGAGCCGATTATATGCCGCCAATGTTAGTCATAGCCACGCGCTACACGCGCTAGGGTTGGTAAAGCACAGTACACGTGCCGAGTCCCAGACCTCGTTCGGGTTCTGGCTATTGTCATTTCAGCGACTGAACACGAGCCACTACCCGAATGCTGTCGAGCTATTGATTATCACGAGCCCAAATCGAGTGCTCACGCGATGCTTGGGTCCATTCACGGTGGAAGAAATACATTTAGGTGGTGACTCTGGCCGCTATTCCCGTGTGGAGCGGGCGACCAGATCGTGTTTGGAGCTAGCCTCGAACAAGGAGTATACTCTGTTTCACCTTATGATGTACCGCAGGAAAGGCTACAAGCGCGAGCTCCTTGCTCTGTGGCACATCTCGGCGGCACAAGCTCTCGTGACTTAAGATCGAGCAGCTGCCAACGCTATGAGCTCGCGCTTCTAGCCTTCGCTGCGGTACAACATAAGGTGAAACGAAGTATAGTTGTTCCGCGCCGCCGCGGAGGGCGCTGAGGTGTGAGCACCGTTAAGGGGGCTTTAAGCACCGTGGGTATGAGGTCTCTCCTCGGCGGCCACGGTGTCGGGTGCGTAGCTTGTTCGCCTTTTTTGCGGTGTGGTGGTGGTGTGCGGTCAGTGGCTGGCCTCATGTTTTGCTTTGGTGCTGTGTCGATCACAGGTGCCACCATCGTGCACGAAAATGGGCCTTAACCCGAAGACGTCATTCTATAAGGATGGGAAAGACACGCTTCGTTCCCAACTGCAATTCGGGGTACCGGAACTGCGCAGAGCGAGTGTCCTTGTTTAAAGCCCCATCGAATGACGCTCGCCTGGAGCAGTGGCGTCGTGCAATCCCGAGAGCCTATCGCAAGTTACTACCTAGTCTCCTCATCTCGTTGACCAAGTGGAGACCAAGCTTCACCGTCTAATTTCTGTCGAAGACTGGGAATGCGAAGATGTCTGGACAGAAAAGGCTCAAGAAACCAAGGCTGTAGACTGCATGCTATATTATGTAACTGGGTTTTTGAGCGGGAGAATAGAAAACAAAAGCTACAGGCTGCCCTGAATGCCGATCCGCTTTCAGCATCGACAAGGACACCTCTACTGAAGCAGCACTGACCAACGTGAAGAACAGAGGAGGCCTTATACACCCCAACAAGAACCTTCTCCAGCTACTGAAGAGAGCGGAACAGTTCTTCGTGGAAAATAAAAGCCACCAGACTGTCTACTGGGACAGAATCGACTGTGTTCTTGACACATGCACAATAACGTTTCCCTGCGCTGAACACAAAGAGGAAACAATTGCTCAGTTGCTCCAATACTACTACTTCTCCAAGGGAATGCGACAACACTGTAAGCATATTACGATGAGTAGGAACAAACAAGCTGAAGAAATAAAGAAATCAGCAAAGCAGCGCTCGTGTTAGTTTAAGGGCATGGGCGAGAAACACAGGCTGTAGGAGATGGCGTTCTTTAGTAGTATGCAGTGAATTCAGCTTTTATGTACGTTTTAAAGCAAAAATATTTGTCAGGTATTTTTTTACCTGTAAGACGGGGTGACACCATATTGTGAGATCATAGATGAAAAGTGATTTATGTCTTATAACCGCTACTACTGTTTGACTTTCAGTCACTGTGTCATCATACTGTGTCATCATTTCAGTCACTATGTCATCATAAATAGGAATGTTTTCTGCTCACAAGGTTTGTATGTTCCACACTACAAGTTGACATTGTATGTATAAACCATTTGTAATGCTAAAACCTTTATGCGCATGTAAAGAATTATTTAGGCCCCACTATGTAACATTATTAGAATTTTTTTTTAATAAGGCACAGGGTGTAAAAAATCACCCGACCTCATATAAAGCCACGCAGTGTGTTTAAACAATTTACGGAACTGTTACCAAACATGTTGTTTGACAAAACATGCGAGCACGACCAGGTGCTTACTCTAAATTATTGAAGGCTCAGTAGATTATGCCGGGAAGGTTTATATTTATACGAGTATTTTTGTCACCTTGAGTCATCATCGGAATGTTCTCGTTTAAAAAAAAAAAATAAAACAGGAACCGCACAGGGAAAAAGGCAATCACTGCCAGTGCGCTAACATAAATCCATCATTTCGCTACACAGTACACAGGTACCGAGTAAAGAATGCATAATTTCTTTCACAAGCCCTCTATACAAGCCTTCACAAGCCCCTCTATACGTGGGCGCCATCTATCCCCGTGCGAGTGAAGCGCGCTCGGCGCGCCGAACATAATGTGGTCGCCGCGCGAGACAGAGAGTCATCACCTAAATGCATTTCTTCCACCGTGGGTCCATTCCACGAGTCCCTTTAAAATGTCGTCACTGGGGGTGCTATGCCAACACTGCGACCAACGTTATTAGATTTGCTCCGTTGCGGAACTGCTGATAGTCGCTGCTTGCACGAGCAGTACCCCCCTCCCTCACCACGGCTTGCCTCCCGTCGTTCGACGCGCCGGACGGCTGCTAGGGTAACTGCAGTGCATCCTATATAGACTACGTACGTTTCGAAGCACAGCGTCTAGATGGCGTTCCACCATATTCTAAGGGAGGCACAGTTACGAAACGAAAATCTAGATGGCGCTTCACACAACGGGAGGCAGACTGAAGTTAGTGAAGGGGAGTACCCCCTTCCATGGGAGTTCCACAACTGAGGTAATCTACTAACGTTGACTGCGACCGATCCAAGCTACGTCATAAGATTTTTCAAAAAAGGAATTGTATTTGTATCATGAGCCTCTAGAAAGCCACGTGGTATATTTGCTTCGTCGTACGTATCAGTGCGCCAAGACGCGTCATGTAGAGGCGAGTTTTTCGTCTGCTTATCGAGCCCTTGCGGCGGCTCCGTCTGCTTGCTTCTACTGAAGACTACTGAATGGATTAAACACCGTCTGGAAGTGATGGGGCGAAGAGAACCCGAGCATTGAACCAGTGGCCATTAAGAAATGAAGATGAGTCGGATAGCGTGTTCGACACGGGGGCGTATGCGGACCGCGTGCGGAAGGAAGATGCGGGTCCAGGTACGTGTTACGCACTGATCTCTATGTCTATTTGCTGGATCGCGTTTGACCAGCTCCGCCTATGGATGGGAATGCGGCTACGGTCGGCCATCTTTTTGGTAGAGTTACATTTTCTCTAGCCATCATAGTAATATGGCGGACAGCGCAATGGCGGCTGGCTGCCATAAAATAGCCGTGGATCTAGTACACTGTACCGTGGGTGATATTTCATGCTTGATTAAATTTGTTCGACGAAGCAGAGTCTGGAAACCCGGCGTGAACGGTCGCCCCATCTTTGGGGACCCGGGGAAAGTTCTACGAAAGCGCAGCACCGGGGGAAAGCAGCGCAGCTCGCATCGAAAGCACACTCCGTACCGGCGTCTGCTTTCGATGCCTCTTTCGATGCGACTTTCGATGCGTGCTGTGCTGCTTTTCCCCGGTGCTGCGATTTCATGAAACTTTCACCGGTTCCTCAAAGATCGGGCTACCGTTCACGCCGGGTTTCAAAAACATGTTTCGTCAAACAATTTTAATCAAGCACGAAATATCACCCACCCTATTTTGACGGCAGCCTGCTACCACACCTGCCAAAATGCTGTCTGCCATAGATGAATGATAGTGGCTGCAGGAGCTGTACCTTGGCTAGAGGTGATATATCATATAACTCTACCAAAAAGATGGCCGCCAGTGGCCGCATTCGAGGAGCGGGCAAACGCGATCCAGCAATTGTTATAGAGATCAGTGGTGTTACGTATATGAAAGTTGGATTGGATTGAATTGTTATGGCTAAGGCAAAACGACTTTATGTCAGCATTGCCTGCGCGCCGTCCCACTTCTCCAAACAGTTGACATGTTTACGAAATATGGCAGGAACGTTTATAAAACGAAATACCATGTACCTTTATTTCACCAATATGAGATAGCGCGCTATCATAACAGAGAACCATATGCGTTAGATTAGTGCTCTTCGTAGTCTGTGTATCAGAACTTCTTTCTTGCACTCTTTCGCAATGCGGATGCAAGCTTTTCTAAGCTAGTGCTCCCTCCGCCCGCCAGCCTTCGGGCTCTAGTCCATTGTAGGGTGAGACGGAGTACAGTGTCACTAAGCTGGCGTAAAGATCAAAGAATTCCAATTGAATATCGTTGCGCTGGCCCTCTAAAACTTTAATCTGGTCTACTATACTTCGTTTTCCCCTACGATGGGCCGTAGCGTCCGCTACAAGCCATTCCAGCCACTCCAGTGCTGTGAACGTGTGCGGGTGACAGCGCGTCCCCCCGCGTTGCTGGGCCCCTCTCGGAGGTCACGTGACGCTCACACGACACTGGATTGGTCCCGGTGGCTCGTAGCGTCCAGTACGGTTCATCGTAAAGGCTCGTTCACACACATCGGTTGCATGCGACTGCGTCCGTTGCAACCGGAGCGACCGGAACGACCGCTCTGCGCCGCGCGTACACACACCTGCAACCAGTGCAACAAGCGCAGCGGGTCGTCAGCACGGCGACCGCTTCTACGCCGCCGTCAGCTGTTTCAGCGGCGCCTCTAAAAAGGGGACGCACTTCCACTCAATCCCGTAACAAAATATAGACAGACAGTTTTCTATAGCCTAAAGCTTTATTATTATTTTTTTTTTTCATGATAGGCTTGCAGGGTACAGTGGATGAAAAAAAGAAAAAGATACAGTACGCCGTCTTGGACGATCAAGACCAATACACGACTTTGCGAATAGTACAAATCTCGCCACACGCCTTTTCTACGATTATAATAGACTACTGAATCTTTGCAGCGATATAGCAACGTAAAAATATGATTTTGTGATCAGATAGACGTTGCGAGCGTTCAGGATTGCTAACACTAATCACTTTTCTCCGGTGATGAAAACGCGTGAAAATTCGCATCCTTTATACGGTACGCGCCAGAAATACCTTGAACTTGAGCACACGCATGAAATGCGCCAAATAAGAAATCCGGGCGATGTTCGAGGACACAAATGCTTAGAAAGCACCACTGTAGTCGAAGTAAACAAACACGACGGCACGGGCGTTTCTGCTGTCTTGAGAGTGCCGCCACGACATCGCCGCACGAATAGGTGGATCTTCCCTTCTAGTACGTGCTGGGTTATCATAGCGAGACACGACGAAAATTCACAGTCACGGGTAGCGCTTTTACGCGGAACGATGAGCTTTCACCACGCCGTCCACGTCGACGATCACCACCGACGCGGCGACGCCATGTTTGGAGCTAGAAGGAGCCGGCCTGGCCGGCCCGCGACCGGCATGCAACTCGCGCGATCAGTTCTCCTCGACCTGTGATTGGTCCGTCGCTGCGGTTGTTTCCAACGCAGCGGGGAAAGTTGGGCTCGCTCCAACTCCTTGCGTCGTGAACAACACGTGCGGGCGTCCCTCCGTCGCTATGGCAACTGACGATTGGAGACCCTTGGAACGGTCGTTTCGGTTGTTCCAGTCGTTCCGGTCGCTACGGACGCATGTGTGTGAACGGGCCTTAAGTGTAGGTGCAACGTAGAATACCACTGCCTTGCCTTTTCCGTAGTCCTTTCCAAGAAGGGCTCCTGGTCGTTTCCATTTTCAGTGTTCGTGAGTATGGAGTGTAATTTCCTCGCTTTCCGAAGCGACGAACATTGCGCCAGCATCGCTGAGGAGACGGCACGCAGGGCTGAGGACTTGTAAGTATACACCTTTTTCGTTTAGCCTCGCACCCAGTCACGTCGTCCCCATATCCGGTATGCGTTCCAAAAAAAAAAGCAAGATATTACAACCCCGAACAAGTAAAAAAGTATAGAAGGGTCATAACAAGAACGACTGACGGTTGCAATTAAAATATTAACACATTCTACTGTCGAGGGGAGAAGAAAGCGACGTTTTCACGCATACCGGAAGTGCCAGAATTGAAGATGGCGGCGCCCCCGTAGAAAAGGTGTATAGAAGTGTGAAGCTCGTCAGCGTGCGGGCGAAGGTATGAATTCGGCACGCCGGCATATCTCCCGGCGCTCGTGGAGTAATAAGCACGAGGGATTCCAAGCTTACTGAAGGCACATTTGCGCGCGTGCTGCACGTGCTTTTGAGGCTTGTCGGTGTCGGCTATTTCTCTTTGTCTCTTTAAATAAACCCTTTTCACGGCATACTCCACCAGGCAGTGCTCCATCCAGTCTTTGACGTCCCAGAAAACTTCCAGTTCATAAAAGGAATGAACAAAGTTCACCTTAACACCGCTGCTTGAAATGTGGATGAACGTTTAACCCCCAATTCTTCAGGTGAACGCCAAAAAAACGAGATCTCTTCAAATGTTTTCAGTATTCTCATAAACCAACTTGCCTCCTCCAAGACGTTAAATTGTACAACCGAAGATTCTCAGTAAATTTCCAACTTCGTTCTCCGTGTAGCATTTATGCTTCTTAGCACTGGTGAGATAGGCAAGCGCGACGGGCTTGCAAACACGGAGCGACCGGAAATCGCTTAGGACGCAAGCGGCAGTTCATGTTTGTAAACAGCAAAAGAGTCTTGGAACGATTGCTCGACCTTTGAGAAAATCAGATTAAATTGTTCGAAAGGTATGTTGTTCTTGTTGGCATGACAACTACCAGACGCCCTAAAACGAACGAAGACGTTGTTTGCAACCTATCGAAGGGAATGGCGTCTGCGGGAGTGGAGATTCCTTTGCAGACGTTATCATAACTTGAATCACACTATAATGTTAGTATGCTGTGCAGAGTGAAACACATACCAACAAAACACGGGTAAAGGGCACGTTTATATGAAAATGTCAATTCCATCGAAATTCGACTCTAAAACGCTATATCACAACACTCAGAAATCTGAAGATTGTGCGAGAATATAAAGGGCGTCCGAAAGAAAACCGAACCCTGTTTTTCGCACCGCAAAAGGAACTAGATATTGCGGAGAGCTCAAACTCCGTCAGAACGTAGCCCCAGCCGTTCGAGCAAGATACCAAGGTTTCAGCACCAACCGTTATCGTATTAATATGATATAAGTGATTTTATGAAATTTTCAATGGCAAAATGGGGCCCATTTTTGCCCGTTTTTCGTTCCTGGCGCCATGGAGCTCCATGTATTCGAAAGCTCCGCCGCCGCCATTTTTCTATTTATATTTTCATAAGGTCGCTTATAACCAATAAATGAGATAACGGTTGGTGCTGGAACTTTGGCATCTTGCTCGAATGGCTGGGGCTACGTTCTGACGGAGTTTGAGCTCTCCGCGAAGTCTAATTTATTTTTGCGCGGCGAAAAACAGGGTTCGGTTTTCTCGCGGACACCCGGCTGCGTAGGTATTAATCACATTTAGATATATGCTTCTGTTTTGTTGCCTGAAAAATATTTGTCCAGTTCAATATTTGTTTTTGCTTCTGTCCTTGTGGAATAGGCTATTGTGAACTTCAGAAAGGTTTAAACTAAAGCCTTTTGGAAGTCAATTCTTTACCGCAAAAAGTTGTTTCTACCGGGCGTCCACGAAACAAAAATTGACAAAGTGTTGTTTTGTTTTGTTTTTTCCGCAGAAATAAACCATTTGTCGCCGAATACTCAGTCCCCGCCTAAATGTAGCGCTCGTCATTCAGACCAGATGCTAAAGTTTCAGAGGTTGTTACCATTGTCTAATACAAAAGTTATGTGAGTTTTTGAAATTTTTAACGTGAAAAGGGCGGCCCACGGAGCCCACGAATACTCGTAAAGGAATAACGTTAGCTACCGGGAACAAGCCCCATTTTCCAATAATTTCTTTAGAAAGTCATTACTAACGTTTAAATAAGAAGGTTAGTTCTGAAAGTTTGCAATGTTGTCCGGACCGCTAGCACTAAATTTGTGCATAAACTGAGCGTTTGGTGACATTTAGTTTATATTTGTCTAATATAAACAAACAAACAAATTAACAACACACACCAATTTCTATTCTTTTTTAAGGAGATGCGGTACATGGACATGAGTCACAATTTGAAGCTACAATAAAACAGAAATTGGAAGTTTGTATGCCACGGCACAACCCCGTGTCCTCAATGAAGCTACGTAGAAGTCACGCGTTTCAGAGAGCGCGCGCTGTAATCAAACAAGCTTGAAGTAATGGGGAACCGAACTCAACGTCTAAATTGAACGGAGAAGGTTGACGTGGATAGCCTTTGCACGTTCTACCAGAGTGCGATGACTGCGCTTGTCGCGCACGTGCCCATACAGTTGCGTAAATCCTCACACCGTGTATGGCAATCAGGGCTCCTTTCATTGCTGTCTCCCAGCTGCAGACAAAAATGCTCCTCGGCGGACTGCGTCGCAGCCAGGTTTCATTTAAATATGAATGTCGCAGATTAAAGGGACACTGACACGGTATTTATGTTGGCTAAGGATTTTACTTTGTACATGACATGCGAGAGCCCAACTAAACAGAAAACAATTTGCGGCTCGAAATTCTTTTTACTTTCCGCCCGAAAACCGCTGATCGAGAACTGGGGGGTTTGAGTCGAGCTCACCCTCTTCTCCGTGGTGAATGTACGCCATGCAAGCGAGCGCTGGCTTTATTTTTATGCAGTTCTGAGATGCACTATTTCGTCAACGGGGCAATCGAAACAAAAACAATGTCACTCCTTTCCATGGCCAGATAGGTCCTGTTGCGTGCAGAATTTTTTAGAAGTAGCCTATTGGCTTGCGACAAGGTTTCTCAATGCCCAGCACTTTGTTTAGCGAGAATCGAAGATGACCTTAGGAGATAGCAGCAACCCTCAAGTGTGAGATGACACCACTAAAGCGAAGTGAAACGGGACAACAAAGAAAGGCCGACATAAGCCCAAGGAGAGGACGAAAGGTCATCGATTGAAACCTCGCTGTTTTTTCCTGCTGGAAACGAGTTAGGAGAAAACATTCAGACCAAAGCAGTCACGATTTCGGTTATTTATAAGCTTAGCTACACTTCGTTCATTCTTCTTTGAACTGCCTATTTAAGGTTATCAGAACAAACCACTGTGCAAGTTGAGGAAAGGACATGGTTGTTGTTGACATTCTTAAAAAAATAAAAGGAAAGAAAAAAAAAATGCTCGATCTCTTTTTCAGTTTTATTTCAAAATGTTACACAAGGAATTAAATACAAGTAGCGGGTTCTTCGTAACGAGTTCAAAGCGACGAATTCGACTTCTTAACTTCTGCTACGCTCGAACGTAACGCCTGTGCGTGCCAAATGTCCATAATTTTCCCCTGAAACCTCCGAAAAGCGCTGTCAACGAGAAGTGACGTCGAAGATATGAGTTTGGGTGCGAGGCATTAATGATGACGATTTAACGATATTTGGAACACTCTAATTTTAGCCGCGCCCGTTACCTTCACTAGGCTTCAAACTAAGGTTAGATCATGCATAGCTATTTTGTTGTTGTTGTCGAAACCACAGTGCGTGCGTCTCCTCGTTTCAAGAGCTCTCGGTAAAGAGGGGGGGATACCGAAGCGTCGGAGGTATCGCCTTAGTAACTGAATTAAGTCGCCTAGAACGCAATGTTTGAAATTCCTACTCACTGCCAGCTTAAAGGGATACTGAACCGAAATTTAGATTTCACAAAATAAAGCCGCAGAAGCGTCGGACGGGACGTTACAAACTTCAAAACTTCACTCATACATCCACATCTCAAGCAAATGGCCGTATTTCTGTTTTAAAGAGCACGATAGCGAGGCCTTGGATGTCATGATACTCTTGCAACAGTTTAGAATGAGGGGAAGCGGCCTCGCTTCTCTCCTCCTCGCTCTGGTTCACCAGCTCGACGGGACGAAGCGAGGAGGAGAGGGAATGAGAATCGTGACGTCACATATCTCGTCGGCCTCGTCGGCCCGTGTTCAGTCGCGCATTTCTTTTCCAAGAAATACGGCCATCCGTTAGAGATATCGTTGTAGGAGTGGTGTTTTTCGGTTCTGCAGCGTCCTGCCTGTCGCTCCAGCCCTGTTTTGTGAGCGCCAAATTGCGGTTCAGTACGGGGAGTGGCGAGCCCCGAGAATCTTCTTAGTGCTCCGGAGCCATACAAGAAACACGTGGACTGACGAGCGCGTTGGTTGAGTTGAGGAACACCGAAAGAATGAAGGCTGGTGCACACACTTGCCTCAGTCCGACCGACTGCAACGACTTGCGACGTTCATCTTTTTACGGATTGCTAGTGAAGCAACCGCCATTGCTGCCTCGCGGCGCAATCAAGAGGCTTAAAAACAGGTTGCAGTCGCGCTCGGTAGGACTCAACGTAAGTGTGGGAATCACCCTTAAAGCCCGACATACAAGATGGTTTTGGTAGGAAAATCCTTCTCGCCACCTTTTCCATTTCCCCTCTCCCAATTCTATCTTGATGGCGGGGGGACTCCTTTTGTTGCTGCATCTTGGGGCCGTATAAGCCGGGAGATTATCCCGGCTCATCCAGCCCCAAAATGCAGCGGCAAAAGGAGTTCCCCCGCAGTCAAGAAATGAGCGGGAGAGGGGAAATGCGAAGGGTGGCGAGGAGGAATTTTTTACCTCGCGGAAAATGATTTTGTAGGTCGGCCTTTAAGACACATGTAGGACGAGGGACGACGTACACTTTATTTCAAACAATTTCTTTCGTAAAAGAAAGTGCGCGGCGTCCCTGGTCCTACACGTGTCTGATTAACGCGGTAGCGTTAAGGAGCTTGTGACGCAGAAAATTTGGCGTCGGTGGCGTGCCGCGAAAATCATGATTGGGCGATAGTGTCACAGCCACACGATCTCGCGCGGGAATTTCAAACAACCCACAACGCTCACGTCAAACGTGACGTCACGCGTGGAATAAAAGTAATTAAAAAATCATGACATGTAATGCGACTTAAAGGTTGCCGCATGTCTCAAATGATTTCACTATATAAAGTAATTAATTTGCATTTAAAAAAAACTTTGAAGAGTTTTAGGCGGGATTCGAAGCCACGACCCTTCGGTTGCGAGACAGACACGCTACTGACTGGGTGACTCAAGGCACGTTTTTATTGCTATATTTTGACAGCGACCAAAGAAAAACATTGCACGATACATTTCACTTGAGCATGTAAAATACATATTGAGCAAAGACAACGTTTGTGAAGATGACGATAACACGCCGCCTGTTAAAATTGTTAAAATACTTTGATCAACAGCTTCACAAAGGCCGGCCACCATTCCAGTTCCGGATATATTTTCTGGTACACAGCTGCTATGAAGTTCACATTTTCAATGAAATAATATCGTACTGGACGGGCATCCAGATCCGCATGACAAACTGCCATCCTACATCTTTAAATAGCAGGCCCAGTAAGAATACGAGTTCATATGGGAAAGACGGTCCCCTCCACAGACAAGGAACGTATTCCACGAGCCGTGAGCGGTAGGTCTTTTTTGAGGATGCGTCGGAGCACACCCCAGAACAGGATAGCATCCCAACAGTCCAGGAACACGTGATCTACGGTCTCCGGTCTGTTGCGCAAAAAAAAAAACAATCCATGCGCCATGGTATAAACAAGCCCTTTTTAGCTAATCAACGAGTTGGTGAGCAGTTAAAAAAAATAAATAAAGGATTTTACGGTGCTGCGAACTAGCATTCCTTTTACGCGGGAAACCACATCACGGTCAGTACTGATGGAGCACAATGAGCGATACAGTGGGACGGGAAACAGGCATTCAATAAAGATCTCGCGTCAGACGCTTTAGTGTGACTGAGCTCAATTACTCTTGAAAATCATGCACTAAGAAATTGGTATGCGGAAACATAGCCTCCTCTATACTCACAAAGCCTGGCAGTTTGACGACGGAGCCATAGAGTGCCCGATCGCCGATTTGGAGCGCGAGGATCTGGTAGCACAGAGCATTTTTTGGGGAGTCTGGTATTCAGCGCACAGCTTTTTGCAGCGGCGAGGACCCGAAACATGGTTTTCAAACTCGACGAGAAACGAAGCGGTAGCCCGAGGAATGCGAGAAGCACGAGCGGACATTCCATCGCTCGGGACAAGTGTGTTTCGGCGTCTCGCCGCAGCGGGGCGCCCGTTACATGACTCTTGTCTGCCACTCTACCTTTTCACTTTCGGCGGCCGCATCACCTCACGATCTGCCAAACTTTGTCAGTATAGAGGAGGCTATGGCACAAACTACCTCTCCAAAGAAGCCCGTGACCTTGCCTTCACACGTGTCACACGTCGAAACAATGAACTCGGGTAGGCCACGGAAGGCACGGCACGGCTTGGGAACGTGCAGAGTTTATATCTTTGTATGTTTCGCTATCGCGTTCCACTGCTAAAGGAGAAGCTTAAGCGTCCTTTAAATTTTCTTTCGGTGTTCCTCAAGAAACATGATCATAATAGGCCCCGCCCTGTATTTCCTAAGCCGTAAGCAACTGCAGCTCCCAATCGCTGCGAGGTTGTTTTTTTTTCTTTTTTTTTAAACCTTTGTTTACGATGTTTTTGAAACTTTGTTTTCCGACCTTCTTCGATTGTTCTATTTTTGGCCTCCAGAAAATGTGGACTTTGACGCGATCACAAAGAAACGGCGGAGCCCACTTTTCAAATAATCGGGCTTTAGAAGAAAAAAAAAAGCGGTAACGACAATTCTGTGTAGGAGGCACAGAACGGACCGAACTGATAGAACACCTTAGGCGTTAATGGTGGAACAATTTACGCGTGATATCAGTCCCTGGCAGGAGTTGAAAAGAATTCGCGCCACGCCGAAAAGCAAGGAAAACCCGCTTCGCTGAGGCCACCAGTATACTCAATATTGCTCGTATACTCGAGGATTCAAAGTCGGTCATGGAGAGTTTTAGAATGGCGGAAAGACTCTCGCGTTAGCGCTGCGCACGACACACGCAAGCTTTTTGCGGAAACGCTGCAGAACGCGTGAAACCAGCGCGCGAAACCAACCGCCGATACAGCGGAACGCAAACGGATACGCAGTCAGTCGCACCGCCATCTATAGAAGCGCCCACGCAAAACTGCTCCGAGCAGTCTGAAGCCGGTATCCGCTGGAGCAACTGTCCCGCTCCGCGCGACGAGAGCGACGAGACGAGAACGCAGGACACCGCTGCGTATACGCACGCAAAAAAAAAAAAAAAAAACGAGAGTATACGTACGTAAAGTTCGCGGCGTGGCCAATGGAGCATGCGCAGTGTGGAGCAGGCAATGTTAACGCAAACGCAGAGTGCTCGCGTTTTTTTCTATACGCAATACACGTTTCTTAAGCTGTCAGTGAATCGCAGTAAATGTGCCGCGAAGCTGCTTTCTTTTTTTTTTTTTTTTTTTCTGTGCACGATTGGTGTAACCGGTGATAGCAAACCTACAAAGGCAACGAGCGCCCGGACGATGCACATTCGATTGTCGCCATCGTATCGTGGCGTTTATGATTGTAGCTGTCTGTTTACACATAGGCTAGGTGGCGCAAGCTACCGCCCGTTAGAAAGGGTATAGCCTTCAACATTCATCCATCCATCGGCCGTATTCCAAATCTTACTCTAATAAGTCCGAGTTACTCAGGCGGATCATGTCACGTGACAAGACAGATAGAGAGCGTTGCTGGACGCGGGTAGGTTTATGAAACGACAAGGTACCGAACCTTTACCCTAGAGGGTGAGATTAAAGGGCCTCTGACACGCCAAAAAAAATATTTTTTTTTCATGCTAGGCGTTAAAATGGCATATCAGGACATTACAAAAAAATTGTTTCACTATAGACCTTTCCAATGTTTACAAAATCACAGTCCAGCGTGCGATCTTCACAGTCCAGCACGTGCGTGTTCGTCGCTTCGGAAAGCGAGCAAAGCACGCGCCATACGCACGAACGCTCAACATGGCACCGGCCACAAGCTCGTTTTTGGAAAGGTCGATAGAGTTGCGTAGTTTTTTTTATAAAAAAATAGAAATATGAGGCCATTTTCAAAGTTCCCGCCGTGCACTGTGACGTAACAGTGTACCGCAAGGTGTCGGGGCGGTCAGAAAGGAGGCATCGACCTATGTCACTATACTCCGTTTCACCTTATGTTGTACCGAAGCGAAGGCTAGAAGCGCGAGCTCATAGCGTTGGCAGCTGGCCTTGGTGCACGAGAGCTTGTGCCGCCGAGGTGTGCCATAGAGCAAGGAGCTCGCGCTTGTAGCCTTTCCTGCGGTACAACACAAGGTGAAACAGAGTATAAAAGTGGGTTCATCGGAAGTCACGTGAGTTTCACTCCTCGTGCTCTCCGCGACCGTGCCTAAGACTTTCTTTTCATTTTTTTTTTATTCTGCTCTTCGTACGAGCGATCGTAGAAAATGAAGTTTCAGTTCCACTAGCTCTTTATCCCTGTACCGTTGGTTAGTTTGCGTGCTGAAAAATTTGAGAACGAAGAGTCAGTGGATCGACGTGATGGAGGTCAATGATGAAAGCGTTGCGAGTACAAGCCAGTGTACGAGTGCATGCCGTCAGTCCGATGATACAGGGCTATACTGGGCGCAAAACAAGCTATCAAGCTTTGAAAAAAAAATGTTAGAACGCTCGCAGAAATTAGGATTGCTAGCATACGACACGCCCGATCGCATTGCTGAAGGTTCAGACACCGAGGTCGTTGAATCATCGAATACTCTCCAGGCTGAAGATGCCTGCCGTCTAAAGATCACGAACTGGTGAGTGTACCAAGCACAAGTAAAAGTCGAGCACAAGGTACGTATTTTGTCTAGAACATGAGTAGAACTCGTTTACTAGGTGCACATGCGGCCGATGTATGTCTCTCAGAAATGCATGCAGTGTGACCTCTTCTTCAGTTGCTGAAATACCGGGACAGTCCCTCACATAGAACCTTCAAGGCATTGTAGTTGATCACGTCAATTCACTGACTCCGCTTCGTCTACCTTTACAGTAATATTAAGCGACGAAAAACAAATAAAAGAAACCTTGTCTGCTTGGATCGCTCGTGGAGGTGCGAAGAATAACAAAAATATTAAAAAAAATATTACACGCGCTCGCGGTAAGCACGAGGGATACAACTCACGTGACTTCCGGCGATGCCTCCCTTCTGACCGCCCCGACACCTTGCGGTTCACTGTTACGTCACAGTGCACGGCGGGAACTTTGAATTGGGCCTCATATTTCTATTTTTTATTAAAAAACTACGCAACTCTATAGCGAAACAATTTTTTTTTTAATGTCCTGATATGCCATTTTAACGCCTAGCATGAAAAAAATATTTTTTTTGGCGTGTCAGAGGCCCTTTAAGTAAATTTTAGAACAAAGCCTTAAAGTGAACCTTAGAAAAGTTATCACTTAGCAGTCGTTGAGACTAGCAACATTCACCGATAAAATAAACAACAGAAAAAAAGAATCATGACGCAAGAATCGTTAACATAGCAAGCCACGTCCTGGTTTTCTTAAAATGTCAGCGACTATCGTATATAGTACTACGAAACGATGGAACGCGCGGGTGCGAACATGTACGGGTGGAAACAAAGGAAGAGGAGGGTACGAGAGCTCACGGGGCCGCCGCAACACCGAGTCCTGCTTGGAACGATTAGCGGGTAGACTCCAAGCCACGACCGCTCTAAAGGGGCACTGACAACCCAAAGGTCGTATTTTTTTTTATTGTCTAAAACGATGCAACTTGTAGCCATAGACACGCAAAAAAAACCACATCGCGGAAAAAAAATTTCCCGCACGCGCGCGCGCCTTTTTAGTTTTGGCATTTGTATTTCCCGCGTTCACCTCCTCGCTTCTTTTGATCGGTGACGTCAAAAATCAGGAAATTTAGAAGCTTTGTGGGTGACATTTCTATAACATTTAATAACGGCAATCGTAAAACATGTTTTTTAACGCAATTGCGAACGCACTACGGCTCCTCTTTTTGAAATACCAAAATTCAGAGTTCGGTGTGATGTTGCTTCCTAGATTTGTACCCTCCCTCGGAAAACTTGGCAGCGCCCGTTGGCGAGTCGGAGAGAAACCGGTTTTTTCCCCGCCGGCGCCTTTCTATCCCTCACCTCCTCCTCGGTTGGGGTCGCCGTTACAACGGCGGAGGTCCGAAAGAAAGTCGAGTCGCAGGAGACCGCAAAATTTGACTCACTGAACTGGCGCGGATCGCGCGGGAACTTCAAATTCGGCATTTGGAAATTGTTTTTTTAATTCACAAATACTGAATTTTAAAGTTTCAAATTTTGAGGGTAATGTCCCGGCATCGTTTTCAATCGTTTCGGATAATAAAAAAAAAAAAAATATGATTTTCACGTGTCAGTGCCCCTCTAAGCTATAGCTGCCTTCGTCTCCCACTGACCCTTCGAACACGTTCAAAGAGTAAGTAGAGAAAAACGCAGCCAGCTTTGCGTCTACTAAACGTTTTCACCGGAGCTCGTTACTCCGAGGTCCCCACGCAACTCTCGTCTCCTCCTCTCCCCCCAGTTTCGACCCGTATAGCTTCAGAAAGGATTCGCGTCCCGATCGTTGGCACGACAACAGTTTTCTTTTTTTCTTCTTATGTAAACTCGCGACTGTTGTCTCACAACGAGATGCACAATGTGGAACTATACCAAGGAGTGGAAAATGGTATCTGTGGACGCACTGTTCATGTGCGTCAACGCCGTCTGCGTGGAAACAGCAGCTGCTGCTCTCTATGAGCCAGGGTGTCGTCAGGTGGTTGGCTGATGTCTGCTACTGACGGGCGACTCTGTGACTCGAATCATGGCGAAAATTCTTTTTTAAACATTCTATTCGGGTAATTCGTTCCGCTGAAACGGTGGAATCCTTCCTTCGCCGATGGAGATATCTTCTTGAGCGGTGTGAGCGCTCTGCTATGTGAGGGTTAATTGTGCGTGGGCCGTAAAGTTTCCGGCGTTTTTTCGTTAAAGAAAGCGGCGGATGGATTTTGGTCTTTATTTATTGTAGAAATATCGGCGTATTTCGGTGATTTGTTTCGGACGGACCCTAAAAAGGACGATCGTCGGCCAGAAGAAATCAAATAAAAAACTAAGAGTACAATTCTAAGAGGGATGGGTTTCGACAAAAACAGTCCTAGTTGGAGCAAAAACGACATGCTTCCCGGTTTTATTTCTTTTTGTATTTTTGACAACAACGGATGTTTGTTGTAGTTTTCGGGGTTTTAGCCTATTTTTTTTTTTTTTTTTTTTTTACACAAAGAGATGTTTATCGGCATTTTTCAGTTTGAACCGGGAAGTCTATAACCTAAGTATAGATCCTGAAAAACATCTCCATCAGCTCTAGGACAGGTTCGGTACACATCTCGCACATCAAAGTCAGGAGATGTGCACAGCGCGATACTTTAAGCTCGAACAGGTGCGATCGCAGGTTTTTCTAGATGTTTTTTTTTATGATGGGATTGAATCGCTGTTATTAAAAATACAGTTGTGGTAGAGAGCGCTATTTCGGGTCTATTACTAAGCGGTAAAAGCTTGACTGTCAATGTGTCGTCTTAGTAAAATCCAACAAAGCACCGATGGCGTGTTCGCACAAACTATGTCGCCTAGCGCACCTCTATAACAGCAACAATGAATCTGGGCTTTCTCTACGCTTGTGGTCCCCAAAGGCTGCATGATTATTTATAATTTTCTCGCTGAGTTCAAAGACTAAGAATTAAACTTCCCGTTTAACCTCAATTTCAACTGACACTTCTTAAAAAAAAAAATACTGTACGTTTGCTAAAGAAAGTACGGCTGACTGTTTGTGCTCATCCTCATCCGCGATGAACATGTTTTTCTTCGTCGATGTCAAGCAATGGCAATAAATAAACGGTTTCTCACAAACAACACACGCGCAGTAAAGTGCGCAGGTGTAAACTTGTACGTCACTGGGTAAAAGCTTCGCAGCTGTTCGGAGTGTTCTACGTAGCAGTGCATTGTTTTTCACTCGAGTGACTAATTTGTACACGTCTGGGCAAAAATGCCGGCTGCCATTAGGTTTCTTTTTTTCTTTTTTTTTTTCTTGGGGGTTTCAACAGTTGGTGACGTGATGCATGCAACCGTCGAGTCACTAGTGTCTAAGTTAAGAACTGAACACATAGGGACAACGACAACGTGCATTGTTGTTTTTGTACTTCTGACGCAGTGCCTGAATGACGGAGCCGAACACTCCGTCAGGGTTCGGCTGGGGCTAGTGTTTAATTATTGAAGCATCAACAGAACATGATTTCCCGCTCTAACGCTGACGCAGCACTCGCGGTGCGTCTGTGTCTTGCTGTGCCGCGTGCCGCCCACCGTTTACAAATACGCTTCCGGGAGTGGCCGACTGTCCTCCCGGCATTCCCCATCGCGCTGGGCTCTCGTCATTTCCGGAAAGCGCTCCTGCATGCTCCGAGCCATTGTCGGTGGGCTCCAATTCACACGACGGACCGAATCAGAATCGCGAAATTTTAAGGCTCATTTTATTGCTTGGGTATATGTCACGTCGCATCAGCACCTGAGACACATCAGTCTTTCGTTTGTAAACGCAAGAAAAGTAGTTTTAAAACAAACAAAACGATTTCCCACTTTCACCTGGTAACTGGGGGGGCCAAAGCTTTGTTGGGCGATCTTGACGTGTTGCTCCTTCAACATATCTTATGGAAGTGCCCATATATAGTACCTAAGGTCTTTAAGACAAGTAACGAATGGGAGGCCGGGGTTGTAAGCCCCAGCAGGGACACCCAACTGGCCATCGTACAACTCGCAGAAAGAGAGGTGCAACCCAGGACCTGGATCCTCCAGGACCCTGGGGGACCACTTCCCAACACCACCTGAGCAACGAAGGCACGAAGGGGAGCCCGGACTCAACAGACTTCGGAATCCATCTTCCTTTGGGCCAAATAAAGTCTTTATTCATTCATTCATTCCCGCAGTAGCGCCACCCTCAGCAAACACCGTACTTATATATATACCTTATTCGTGAACGCAAGGACTTAAAGGGATACTGAACCATAGAATTTAGTGTCCAGAATAAGTGGCGCACGTTCTTTCCACGAGCCAGCAGCCGCCGATATGCGCGAGCACACGCAACAAAAATGACGTCAAAGACCTCTATTCGTGATTAAGATGACAGTGAAATGTGTGGGCTTCGGGCCAAAGGAGAATAAAGACAAGTTTTTCATCTACACAGTGGTGTCTGGTGTAAAATGTAAGCGATTAATTGGTCTAACAAGCACGTAGCTTTAACTTGTAGAGATGAAAAGCCCGTATTTATTCTCCTTTGACCCGAAGCCCATGCATTTCACTGCCCTCTTAAACGCAAATGGAGGTCTTTGACGTCATTTTCGTTGCGTGTGCTCGCGTACACCGGCGGCTGCTGGCTCGTGGAAAGAACGTGCGCCACTTATTATGGACACTAAATTCTTTGGTTCAGTATCCCTTTAATCACGCTGCTTCGCGCGGCTCGCGTTTGTTTTTGGTACCGCCGAGTTGTTCCTTTATTTATTCATCACGTTTGCGTGCAGGATGTCACTCTATAGACCATTTGCTATATTAAACGAGCATCAAGGAGAACGCAGGAATTTTTGTTCCACGTGCCACACGCGCACGCCTTCCCCGTATAAAATATTCGAAGTAAATAACCAAAATAAAGCGTTGACGAACACGCGTGCAGAGAGCCATTTGTTTTACGTATTTGCTTTAGAAACGTTACTACTGCTGAGGCCAGCACGTGCGACGCGTGGAACACCAATCCCCGCATGCGACGTGAGCGATCGAAAGCGTCGCTGTGGTCGGCCCACCACAATTGGCCGAATGCTGACTATGACGCCAGCAAAGGATGTCTCAAGAACGGAAATAAGAGGAATGCAAGAACTTTAATTTTGACGGTGTTGTCAGTGTTGCTTTGATGGGGCCATGAAACGAATTTTGGGCTGGGATAAAGGATTTTAAATTGAGACTTTACTAATTGCATAGCGTTTAGTTGGCCAAAAGAAAGAGGGTAGAAAGTCAACAGCCAGCTTTTCGGTACGAACATTTCAAAATATAGCGGACTATTTTGTTCCTTCTTTCCTTCGAAAGCTCTCCGCGTTTTCACTATGATACATCCGCGGCTCCCAAAGCGCATCAGCGGTGCCAACCTGACGTCAGCCGAGCCCAGCTCACGCATTGGACACGAGAACTGCGTCACTCGGACGTATTCGCTCGTCAACAATAAATCCGTCGACGAATATTCGGATTCGCGTTCGTGGCCAATGAGTGCCCTGACGGAACTTATCCTCACTGGGGAATGACAAGTTCTACGCTGTGCATAAAAAGCATGGTGGAAGCTAGGATTCATCGCACCGGTGCCGAAAAATGTCACAACCACGTGATTTCACAGTTCGCATTTGAGTTGAGGATTAAAGCTAAGGAGGAAGAAGTAGGAAAATCGTTTCATGACCCCTTTAAGAGCGCTATGATTTCAGGCTTTCACCATGCCCATTACAAACACCATCGAACTTGTTGTTCACAAGGCAATGACGTCACGAAAGGTAACCGAACGAGGGCGCCACCGAAACATCTCGCCGCTAATAGGTCTATTACGCGGCAGAGTGGTGCGGCAGCATCGTGCTGAACTGCGAGACGCCGACCCACAGGTTTCCGAACGATGAGAAATTCCGAAGCGTGTGGATCCGTCTCGTGTGTCCGTGGTCTCTCGGGCGCCGGTGAAAACCGATCGTATGTACGGTGACCATTTTTGCGATGAGGACTATAAAAGGCGACCCACTGTTCTCAAAAGTCTGGGTATTCCTACCTAGAATATTCGGTAGCTTCCAGGGACCCTAAGCTCGTCAAGCACAAAGTTGGAGCAGAAAGTTCGCGGCGCGCGCCAATTGGACGTCGGCGAAAAAAGGGCCAAGTCATCGTACGTGATACGCCAATCAGTGCACTTCGTCAACTTAGGATCCAACTTTGTGTCTGACGAGTTAAGAGCCCCAGGGGTTTTGCCGGCTATTTTTGTTTTTTTCAAGAAAAGAAAAGCAGAAGACCTTAGCGAACCGGACGAAAAGCGAAACAGACCGGCAAGTGAGCACGCTGTTAATAAAACACCCAATAGCGCATACCTCCAAGTTGGCCAATCATTATTAAATACGAGGCATTTCTTGGCGACCCCAACCCCCTTCAGATTTTGCCGGGCGGACGGTCGGTCTGTCGGGTGGTTCGTACAATTTTAACCCGAATCGACTGTCCATCACCATGTGCGAAAGTGACTACTCGTCCTCGCTGATGTCTTCCGCTTCGTTCTCCCAATCGACAGTTTCAAGACAATGTGTCGACCCTTTGTTCAGTTGTAACGCTAGCTCCACGGTTTCAATCTGCCTCCTGGAAAGGCACTTGGTTGTTCTCTTCTTCACGAAAAAAAACCAAAACAAAAACAAAAGTAAATTTGAGAGAAAAAAAGAAAAAAGCGGGAGATATCAAGCGACACGTATAGAAAGCTATACGGCGAGCAAGTTCGTCTGCATCTTTCGGGGGTTTGTGGTGACGTCAAAACGCCGAGCTCTGATTGAAGGATAGTGGGTAGACCCCAAGGCAGCTTGCTTTGAGGTCTACCTACTATCTTTCAATCAGAGCCAATCAGAGCTCGGCGTCGTTCTGACGTCACCGCAACCCCGGCTCAAGGAGCAGACGACCTTGCGCTCCGTATACACACACATGAGGCTCTCACGTCACGCCGCTGCGGTGGTGCTGCAGTTGGCACAGCGCATGCGCGGACCCTTATCCTCGTGCGAATCGCGTTCCTGCGCGCGCGCAGTGCCCACACTCGGTGCGGGCAAACCGCTGCTTTGTCTGTAGACAGCGCTGCGATCGCTCGACAGTGACGTAGTGATCAGTAACACGTGACGGGGCCTGGTATTTTCTCCGCTTTGCTTTGGTTGTGTGATTTAACAACGCCTAGCAGCAGAAACTTCCCGCTGAGTATATTTGGTTTTTGGTATGGCGCAAAAGCTGCGTACGACGAAACCTGAGAACAAATCCGAATACGCCAAGCGAAACGGTCGGAAGTTGTATGCAGGTTACGATGGAATTCTCCGATAGCTTCATGGCTGCTGACACCGCTCGGACACTTCGCCGTGGAGACCGACGGGAATATTCCCTACGTGCTCTTCGCGCGCTTCCCGAATTCAGGCAGCAAAAGAAAGGAAATACGTACTCGAAACTACACATTTTTGTGAAGTCTGCTTGATCTACGGATTCCAAAAGCAACGACAACAATGCAATCGACCTGAGCGACCGAAGCCGTCCCAACAGCAAGGAATGAGCTCGTCACTCGCGGCTGCTGCATGCTTAGTAAACTAGAAGATGTTCGCGCGACCCTTTTTTTTTTTTAAAGTAGACCCTTTTTGTATAAATAGTCTGATCATTGATCTAGATCTTAAGGTTAGAAGGTAAGTCTTATCTCTTCGCCCTCCCATTGTCATTTCTGAAGTGTGTGATGGTGGCGGACGCTCTCGTCGCACTGACACAATCGTCGATCCTATTTGCTAATTTCTTTAAAGGGGCGTTGCAACGATTTTTGTATTTTGCGCAAATACCGCTTAGAACGGATCCCTCACGTTAATGACCTGTGAAATACCCGTTCGTTTTTCACCACATGCAATCGAAGTCGCAGAAAAAAATAAAGAAAAACGAGCAGAGTTCAGTTCAGTTCAAAGAGCGTTTATTGATGCCATAAGCAGGGAAAGGGGTGTAAGAATGCATCGGTGGCTAATAGTCGAGGCCTGGATGCGGCATACTATTTAAAACATATGTACACTAAATAAAAGATTCCAGCTTTGCCTCATCTATGCCCACGCAATGCTCGGGTCCAATCTATGAACCGCATTCAAATATCGTCACTGGGCGGTACTGCTACCGCCCAGCTACGTCATCAGGTTTTGCGAAGGAGAGATTGAATGAAAACGCTGGGTTTTGTCCTCGAAATTACAGCGCAACAAAGGGGTTTCTTGGCCAGTGGCGTTGCGTGCGAGTATCCTTGAGTCCCACTAGTGCCAGTAAGTTCGTGTAAAGTGAAAAACGTTCCAATTAAATATCGTTGCACCGCCCCTTTAACTACTAGTTCAAATATACAAGGTAAGGATTAATTCGCATCATGTGGTACGTACTAGTGCCACTAAATAAGCTACGCTTCAGAGTAACGACACTTGGCCATATTGTGTCTTAAAATCATGGTTGCCAGTTATTTGAAGTTTTATCTGAAATCACAGGAAACGCTTTTCCGTTCTCCACAAATGTTTAAACAGTTCCGGACAGAGCAAAGCAATATTACATGACCTTCCCAACACTGAATCTAATCCTGAGGAAGTGGCACTTTTGAATCATGACGATCGGCAGTTGCGCCTGCTCTGCATACGAGCCAAAATGGCGGCGCCCAAAACAATGTCGGGGGACGGAGTGCCGATACTCTAAGCGCAGCTTATTTAGTGGCTCTAGTACGTACGTTTTATGTTTCCTGTGTGTCTCTAATACCAAACAAGTAAACCGCAAAAAAACAAAAAAACTCAAATCAGAAAAACGCGGTGATCGGAATGTCAAGTTCAACGCCTGCTCGGCCGTCCTCGCCATTGATTTATGTTTGCCCTGTTTGTTCCCAAAAGGATAAAAACAAACGAGAAAACTCACCCCGGGATGTGTGTTGTTCCAGAATCTACCTGTATGAACACTTGACAAGCATCGCGAGCCACGATGACGACCGACTTAATCGTAGTCAGTGCGAAACACGAAGCTAGGTCTTTATCCGTAGGCCGCGAAGCCACTGCTGTCGCGCTGTTTGTGTTTAGTTTTCACGGGAAGTACATTGAAAAAAATTAGGTCAAAAGCAACCCTAATCTCTCGTTCAAATTAGCAAATTAAATATGAATTGTGAACAATACACCTCAACCTACCTGCTACCAACGAAGCGCAGAAGCGGTCACGTTATCCTCCCTACTACGTCACGGTGAGGAGTCGTCAGGTGGCGCCACACAATCTTCTTGGGATATAATACTTCGTTTCAGCGTAACTTGACAAAGAGCGAACGCTGCGGACCTTTGAAGCCAATCACAGCGACGGAAGCGAAGCGCGTGACAGCCCTTACAAAAGCAACAGGGGCGAGAGCGTAACCCAAACAGTTGAAAGAAAGGGGTAGGGGTAACTTTTCTCTTACCCCCTTTTGTGTGTCCGAGATGTGGCTCTTGTCTCCACAGAAGGTTAGTCCGTCACTCAAACGTCGTACAAAAGTGGCTTTCCTCTCTCAGGTTCGTCGCTTCGACAGCACTGCGTGTCTCCCTTCAACGCTCTGATTGCCGTTTGTCAAGCTGCGATTAATAGGGAGTTTTCGTAGATCGTTTCTGCCCTACCGCAGCGCTCTCCCCAACCCGCTACGATATCCGGTACTCTAGAGCCAAGGCCATCGGCGCACAGACGCAGTAGCGGCTTCTTCGTTGCGCAGGGCGTAGCGGAGAGGGAAGTGCGCTCTACGAAAACTCCCTAATATCACTGGATCTTAAACAAATATGGCGAGCAACCCCCCCCCCCCCCCCAGCCATTTTGGTAGCCATTTTGGTTCATAGAATGAACAGTTTCCACTTGACCTCTACATTTTCAATGAACCAATCCAAATTCCCAGTGACAGGTTACTTTATAAGGACATTTCTTGTATACCGAGATTGTGTTATCCACACACCGGCGAAACGAGCTCACATTTTCGCACCACCACCTCATGCTGTTTCGGTGCTTGGCGCCGTTAAAAAAAATATATTTTTCCTGTTTTCAAATGCCCAAGAACAACAATAACATTGTTAGAGATCGTTGGAGATAAGCATGATAGATAAATGGATTCCATGCATAGTGTCAATGACGCTTGGATTGACGAAAAACGCCTTGAGTGCGATGATGCTCAATAGTGATCATAACGCGACTGGTTCAGACTGACCCTTTCGAAGCTTCGAAGATTTGAATGGAGATTGCCATGACAACTGAGATCGATCAGCCTATAACTTTGCGAGGTTTGGTCGTCTGTGCGTTAGTATCTGCGTCCGGCAAGCAGGTAGGGAAGGCAATGGCGCTACTTTCCAGGATTCAATAGACTTTAGTTACGGTGAGACAGAGTACAGAAAGTAACGTTCTTTCGTGTGTTTCCGGAGTGTGGTACAGTGGAACGCTTGGAAGTCGGTTGATGCGGTTTAGCCACGTCCAATTGCGCCACGCTGCTCTCTACACTCTCATTCGCACTTAACTGGAGCAAGGAAGCGAATTTTAATGCAGAAAAAGATGCAACACTTGGAAATATTGATGTGAATTGTAATGAATAACATAAAAAAGGAAACGAAAAAAAAATCTTGCCACTAAGCGAAAAAATGTAGAGGATCATAGTAAGAAGAAAAATAGAACAAGAGTATACTCTAAAAAAAATCTGTAGGTCCACTTTCCCGCAGAGCACGAAAACAGCCAATTACGTAGAAGAAAAAAAAAGAAAAAGACAAGGATTGCAGTGAATGACAAATCTCACCATACAATCACACATGAAAAAAAACATGGCGATGTGCTCAAGGGACACTGAGCAAGAGGAATGTCATGCTGATTGTCATTTGAATAAATTAAATTAAATTAAATGTTTATTTGATGAAGTGACGAATTTTTTCTGGTACCGAATACTTCAAACTCAAAATAGTAATGGAATGAAATGGCTCATTGACACTGTGCACATAGCATTTCTTAGTTCAGTCGTATTCCGAGCTTTGACACTTGCTGCGATATTTCTATCTGTTCGACGTGACTTGTTCTCTTGTGCTCTGCAAGAAAGTGAACTCGAAGACTTTTTCCCAGAGTGTATATGTTTAGCGCTTGATCTTGTTTAATGTGATCGTGATTGTGCATAAAAAATACTTCGAGTTCAGTCTGTTGCACGGAGTAATATTTGCCTGGAATTCGTGTTATCCTTAACGACGAACGTGAATCTATCAAACTGTCGAGAACCAAACAAAGCCAGAAAAATGAAAGCATGTCTTGTATGTTTGCCTTCAATGTCCCTCTTTCCTTATTGTAAATTAGAAACCAACACGCTCAACCATCCACATGACAATTGACCCTACTCGATGCTTACTTGGTAAGTAGGTATATATTTTAATGTATTAGCATTAGAACGCTCGTTTTGACGAAAACCCGGCGGTCTCTTCCGTTTGTCAGTTATCGCGTGCGACGCTCCCATTAGTCCGAAGCGTTGACGTGAGCACGCGTCAACCTCTCCCTCTCTCCCAGGCGCTGACAAACTAACAGACACCGCCGGGTTTTCGTGAAAACGAGCCCTTTCGTTTTCGGAAAGTCACGCAGACAGCTGGCATGAAGCCAGGGAGAAGGAGGCGCCGCGCGACGTCTCCTAAATAAGAAAGCCGTAGTGCTGAATGAAAGGGCTTAGTCAGATAATACGAATGCTGGACACAGATTAGAAACGAGTGCTGATTCAGAGCTCGGCTTCGATTCAAGTTTGAGCCGAACGTTGACGCAGCACTCGTTTCCAATCTGTGTCCAGCGTTGGCCTTCTCTGATGACGCCATCTCATTCAGCACTATGGCTTTGTTATCTGAGAGCAGTTGCGCCGCGGCACGGCGGAATACGGGCGTGCTCAGTTGCCCCTCTGCTGTCGCCGGTTGTTGTTCGTTCTTGGTTTCCGTAGTAGCGTTGCATGGGCTGTGATATATACGAGGGGCGTTCATAAAGTTCGTGTTATTGTCACGAAGGAATAGAGATTCAGCAATCAAACTCGAGTAGGAGTTGAGACTTTCTCTACATGTTCGACACCAAAAGTTACCCACTTTTTTCAGCGATGCACCATATGCCGGAGGCCATTGTTATAGAACTCCTCGTTTTGAGTGTTCAGGAATCGCTCCACTTCAGCAGTCACTTGGTCGCCGTCCTTGAAATGCTTTTCTCTTATTTGGCCACACTGGAAGCGTCTGCGCCATTTAATCAAAGTGTCATAAACTGGGGCGTTGTCCCCGAACACCGTTACCAGCTCGGAATGAATCTCCTTTGCATTGCTTCCTTTCAAATGGAGAAAACGGATCAATGCATGTGGTTGGCGCCGATGGGCGGTGCCCTTTTTGTTTCGACCCCCTAACGGTTTTCTAAGCTACTATAGCATGCGATGTTTATACTGTGCGGAAACTAGAGGGACGCGCGCTCATGCTGATGCCTGTTTTGTTCCGTTTTTTTTTTCGATTTTGTGTGCCGATAATACGAACTTTATGAACGCCCCTCGTATGTGTAGTTAAAACGCTGGATGCGGTTCACTCCACCAGTGATATGGATGCGGTTCCTTCCACGAGTAGTATGGATGTGGTTCTTTCCACGAGTGATATGAATGACCATATCCAAAGGCGTCGACGTACTCTAACAAGCAGAGTACAAAAATAAAAGGCATAAAAAAAAGTTACAGGAAGATTCATTGGTGGATTCTTGGAGTATCCGTTACCATGACCCTTGGGAAACGCAACACTGACCCCGCAAAAGAGGCAGCAGAAAATAGAGGAAGCAAAAAAGAAAGCCAAAAGAAAAAAGGAAAGCGGTCAGCGTTAGCATTTTCCAAACGGGAACATGTGTGGCGTTTCCAAGGGTCATGCTATCGCATTCCCGAAGAGTCCACCAATGGATCTTCCTGAAATTGTTTTTCTTGTTATTCTTGTTATTCTTGGCACTCTTTAAAAAGAAATATTGAGAAAACTCTTGAATTCTTTTTTTTTTTCAAAGACTTGCGAAGGCGCCGAGTGTTTCCTGTTGTACAGATAAAAAGTTCACAATATCTGTTCTGATTTATTCTGATGAGATGAAAATATTTCCAACTGTCGCACTGTATCCGCATCACAGTAGATATTTATTTTTTAGTTCACGTCCCCCTTCATGACCAGCAGCCCTGTTTTACGGGCATATAAAAGGCCTTACTAAAGAACTCTAAAATAATCGATGAATCCCTCGCAATCTCGAACGAGCGGGTGCCCATTCGCGTCTTACAAATAAGTTTTTTATTTTTTTTTTTTTTTGCATGAAAGCTTTTTACGTGTTTGTGAAACAGTGCTATTAAACCCTTGTTTCACGTGCATTTCTGAGGCCTTCCATTCGACGGCCTTTGGCCGAAAGGCGAATCAGGTCGCGATCGCGATTCTGCTCATGCCACTCCGCCTGCGGCTGTTGACCGATTCATCAAAGGCTTTCAGTCTAATGGCTTTTGAAATGCCGGTGAGAAAGAGGTGTAGCTATCCTCTTTCAGGAGCAGCTGAAAGTGTGTATGGTAACTGTGGTGACGCGTAAAAACAGTTAACGGTGACTTAAGTTTGTGGTTTCAACATGAGTATAGTATGGTCTTGGTGGTGAGGTGGCGATGCTCAAGTTCAAAACAAAAAATGATAACAAGGTGCGTCTCACGTGTCTGCCAACAGTGTATATTGTTTCATAGCCTCCTCTATACTCACAAAGAATGGTAGTTCGACGACGGAGTCATAGAGTGCCCAGTCGCAGATTTGGAGCGCGAGGATCTGGTAGCACAGAGCATTTCTCGGGGAACCTAGACGTCAGCGCACAGCTTTCGCAGCGGCGAGGACCCGAAACATGGTTTTCAAACCCGACGAGGAAAGAAGCGGTAGCGCGAGGAACGCGAGGAGCACGAGCGGACATTCCATCGCTCGGGAGAAGTGTGTTTCGGCGTCTCGCCGCAGCGGGGCGCCCGTCTTGTGGCTCTCCTCACATCCGTTGTCTGACGCTCTACCTTTTCAGTTTCGGCGGCCGCTTCTCGTGGCTATCTGCCAGGCTTTGTCAGTATAGGTGAGGCTATGGTTGTCTTATCCCATTGGGAGGATGCCCATTAAGCTCCAGCTAAAATATCGCGAAGAGGGAACGCTCCATAACGCTGTCAACTGCAACACTGATATAGTGTTTTTTTACTTAATGTATAAAAATCAGGGGAGTTACTTCGCCTTACTTGACAGTGTGTAACTACACTGTACAAGCTGTAACAAAAATGATACGACAACGACAACACCAAAAAAGTCGCGCAAGTCGACCATAAACAACCCCCATCACGAGGACTTCCGTGTAGAGACAGTTTTTGGCCAAAGTAAAACGGGCAACTGCGGTAACCGCGCAGACCTGTAGACAGCTTAATTTCGGGTCCATTTTTTCCTGTTCTCTCGACGCAGTGTGAAATGTTGATGACGTTAAACAACTGCACGATTGATTGCTTCTGCGTATTCAGTTGGCATTTTCAAAATCTCGGTGTCCGGGTTTATTTGACAGATCATGTTCTTTTTGTTTTATTTTTTAATTTTGCAATTTTTTTAAACAACTTCTTAACGGAGGTTAGATTTGTAACAATGCAAAGCTGCGCGTGGCTTCGCACGTGGAACTACCATTGTAACGCATCCGTTAGGTACGGGGATTCTGGTTGTTTACTGAATCGCCAGCCCATGTTTCCTCTCTACTTTATGAATGGCTACGTTTACATGAATGCGATCGTAGCGCATCGAATCGAGCAGGGACCAAGCGCACGCAGCCTGCCTTCCTACTTCTTCCTCTTCTACCTATCTGGTACCAATCAAAATAGTCAAGTCTCGATTCGATGCGCAGCGGTCGCATCCATGTAAACGCAGCCAATGACGTTCGCAGTTCATAAAGCCGTTGCTCACTGCTAGTACGTCCTACAAAATACAGTGTGCAGACATTGTATGAGGCGTGTTTTCTCCTGGTATGACGGTTCTGTTATATTGATCACACAAAATTAGAGGAGGAGGCTTAAGCTTGTGGGGGACAGTGAGCCGCACGGCACGCGGAGGGACGGCGCCGAGAGCGGCGAAGACGAAGAAGGAGGAGGCTCGTGGGGTGCGCGCGGGGACACAGACAGTTCCAGGTGCCGTGACGAACGGAAGAGACGGTGCTGAGCGAGCCCAGGGAAGACCCGGACCACAAGGCAGCCTTGGCCCTCCGCAGCACCCGGCGGACTCACACAAATGAGTATTCATAAAGTGTTTCTCTATGATAGCGCTCCCCGTGTGGCTTCCTTGGGGCGAATGGAACTCGGCCTGATCGGGCGGTACTGACAGGCGACCCACAAGCTTCGCCTTTAAAGGCCCATGCGCACATTCGCGTTTGAGCGCGGTGCGTTCCGTCGCGGCAAGCGGACGCGTTGCGTTGCGAAGAGCGCTTGCGCCAAACTTGTACGCACAGTTGCGTTGACACGCAGTCAACCGCAGTCAAGAGCCAATAAGAACGCGCTATCGTCGCTAGCGGCTCACCAATAGGAAGCGAAATTCAAGGCAACATGGCGGCACTCGGCGACAGCGTCGAAGTGTTCGATCTTGGGACAATCCCGCCGGCTTCCCCCACGTTTTGTCAAGCTCGAACCATCGCAGCCTCGGGAAATGCACTTCCCACCGCTCCCCAAAACGAAAAAGCAAGTTCTGCGGGCGGCGAACCGGATACGTCTCGCCAAGTCGGCCGAGTGGCGCGAGCGGACACGTCACCCTCCTCTCCTCTCTCTGGGCTTCTGATTGGTCGAACTAGGTCGAACGCGACGCAACGCTTCGGAAAGTTGAGCGAGTCTCACTCGCTTGCGTTGCGCTGCGAAGCGTTGCGGGTAGGCGCGCGTTGCACCGCAAGCGACCGCTCCTGGGCGCAAAGACGCCGCAACGCACTCAAACGCGTTCAAACGCGAATGTGCGTATGGCCCTTAAGAGTGAACGCGATAGCTAAACATATAGACGCTTTCAGGCAGTTGTGCATGGGCGCCGCCATAACCGACCTTCAGTTTTTGTTCCCTCTTATTCCGTGTGCTCCACTTCATCATTACCACAGCAGGACAGGTTATTGCCATTTTAAGTGTTACTGTGTCCTTCTCCCCAGCATAGGCCCTTGTGGAGAATCGTCAACGCCCGCTTCAGTGGCTCGTCATCTCGGTAAGGCAAGGGAAGGTCGGCTATGGCGGCTCAATCTGGCGCGCGTTAAAAGCGTCTATAAACTCCCGCTCGTTCCCAAGCCGTGCAATCGTGTCTGCGTGGCATGCAATAAAGAGGAAGAAGAAAAAAAAGGGTCTGCGTGGCATAGTCGGTAGCGTGTCAGGCTCGCAACCGAAGGGTTGTGGCTTCGAATCCCGCCTAAAATTGTTAAAATTGTCTCTTTAGTGAAAATTAATTACTTCATAAAGTGATGTCATTCGCATTACATGTTTTGTCTTAATCAAATTCATCCCACGCGTGACGTCACGTCTCACATGAACGTTGTGGGTAGTTGGAAATTCCCGCGCGAAGTCATGTGGCTGTGACGTGTGGGCGGTTCTTTAACGCCCCTTCCTCGGGTGGACGCGACACACGCTCTAGGTTAACTGTTTTTTAACCCAACCATGTTTACGACGCAAGCCTCACGTCAATGTCCGGGCAGTCGGCGGGCAGCGCGCAGACGTCGTCCATGGGAAGCTGTGGTTCCGGGCAAGTGGCCGCGTTAATTCCGACGGGCACTGTCATCCAGGGGCTCCGGGAAGGTCTCCGGCTTGCGGCGGCAATCCAAGCCCCGCGGTCCGGAAGCCAGGCAGTCGTCTTCCATGGGGGTCGCTGCTCCTGGCAGGTCACCGGCTAGCGACGGCATTCAGAGCCCCGTGGTCAAGAAGCTAGGCAGCTGTTGTCGTTCGTCCCGCGCAGACGAGAGCCCTAACCGTCGTCTCTCCGTTTCTTTTGCAGGTTGTCATCCTCGGGCAGCGCCGCAGTAGCCACGAGATTGTCCACTTCGGCAACGCCTCTTCGATGTTAACGCCACATGGCGTCAGCAGCGCACGGTGCGGTGGGAAGGAACACGATGGGTCCCCATAGATGTCATGACCCTATCGACTAATCAGGATTTTCCGTCCCACAGACTCCGGCTTGTCCGCGACACGAGCTCCTTAACGCTATCGCGTTAAAACTGTCGTTAGACACGTTCGAAGTATTCATGAAGCAAATATGATTCGAGCATGCTTCAGGCGTATTTGTGGATAATTCTGTCATCATGCCTGCAACAAACAACGTGTGTTTTGCATGTCGTCGGACGAGTTTGTCTGCGGCTTAAAGAAAAACAAAAACTGCTTAACTGCTTTGATATGTTCGTACTTTAAGGCTTCCGTCAGTGCGGCAGAACTAGTCCAGGACATAAACAAAAGCACCTGCCTGCTGCGCATTGCAACGAGACGGACACCCGATCTCACGAAGCGCATGCGTGACGCCACCATAACTTTAGTTCACTGTAAAGCCACCTGGTCCTGAGAAAGTAGCGCCGCAGCCTGCTAGCACAACAGAAACATATACTCTGGCTGCTGGCCCAACAGAAACATATGCTAGCATATAGACGACAAACATCTCGCAAGCCCATTGACTGATCGGCATTTGGTGCCATGACGATCACCACTTTTGTCGCTTTAAATCTTCGAGGCATTGAAAGGAACGTTCTAAACCAGCGGCGCCAAGATCGATACAGAGCGTCATCGCGTTCATCCCCAATATAAACGTCCCTTGCCACAGTGTATGTAATCAACTTATCAATCATTTTTATCCCCACAGATCTAATAGAATGGTATTATCCTTCTTTCGTATTAAAAAAAAAATACTTTTCGATGTTGCCAAGTTCCAATGTGGCGGTTCGACGATGCGCGCTTCTTTTCCCGGTCTGTGGACAACAAACTCGATGTACAGGACACATCTTTACAAAGAAACTCGTCACCGCAATTTTCAATCGTCTCACCAAGAGGGGAGATGTCCAGGAGAAACTGCTAATTCCATGGAACAAAATGTTGACCATACGGGGACCTTGGTGCTACTTTCACAAAATCCACTGAAACCTAAGCTGCCGGGAGGCAAGGAGCAGTGCACGAAACGTCTGGTGCTCTGCAGTGCCTGCACGCGCAGAGCTGCAGCGAAGTTGTCCTACGTGAAGAGACTCAAGCCTGGTTCAGACAGTTGCGTTTGACTGCGTTTGACTGCGTTGCGGCTGAGGGAAACCAGGACATCCCTGCCGCTTTTATTGCGTGCCAAGATGATTCCTTGAATAGGATTCCACGCTTCATACGAAGAACAGATGTGCTGGTGACTCGCTTTCGGTTCTCGAAGCAACGCAGTCAAACGCACTCAAACGCAAGTGTCTGAACCGTCCTTCACACCCATCTTGCACGGGCACCCTTAACTGCGGTCACGGTGGAAGATTGACCACAGGTAACTCACCTTTAACTGCTGCTACGCGTCACCGCAGTTACTACACTATAGGAAGTATTCACTGGCGGCCATAGCTGTGTGCATGACTGCTGAGCGCGTGCTGATGGCGAGCTTCCACAGTTCTTTTGTAACGTGCATTCCGCACCCTCAAGATTGCCGGTCTTAGCAGCCTATTAATGTGGGCTCGTTCAGAGCATGCGCTCTAGACATCACCCACAAATATGGCGCCCAGTGAATACTCCTTATACTCTCGTACAGCAATCAGAATAAGGGAGGAATGCGCGTGCAAAGCTTATGATGGGCACTTAAGATGTTCAAGCGCACGTGTGCTCGCAGCTTTTATTGACTGCATGGCCGCAGAATGTTGTCCGCAAGTATAGTGTGGTAACTGTTAAAGTCACTGGATCCTGGAAAAGTAGTGCCATGGCCTTCCTTGCTTGCTAGCTGAACGCAAACATATACTAACATACAGACGATCAAAGCCTCGCAAGGCGATGGGCTGATCAGTCTCTGTATACCCCATGGCAATTGCCATTTCGGTATTTTTAAATCGTAAAAGCTTCGAAATGGTCGTCCCGAACCAGCCGCGCCAAGATCGCTATGAAGTTTCATCGTATTGAAAGTGTTCCTCGCCAATATAAGCGTAATCGGCACTGTGTATGCAATCAACTTACATGCTTATCTTCTCATTCTCTTACAATGATATAGTTCGCCTTGCAATTTAAAAACAGGAAACAAACCTTTTAATGCCGCCAAGCACCGACGCCACTTTTGGTAACAGTGAAAAGATGTCTACTTGTTTCGCCGGTGTGTGGATAGAAACATCTCTGTATAGAAGAAATGCCTTTATAAAGCAACCTGACATTGAGAATTTAGATCGGTTCACCAAGGATGGAGAGGACAAGAAGAAACTGTTCATTCCATGGAGAAATATGGTGACCAAACGGGGAGCTTGGTGTTACTTTCCCAAAATCCAGTTACTTTAGTAACTGTGACTTCGCGTAATTGCAGTTAATTGCGCCCTCGTAACAAGGGTATCGATTTCCCTCGATGCATTGAGGCAGAGGATGCACAGTGAAACTGGCCGTTGAGATCTGCCTATAACCAGCGTCTGGCATGGTGCCATCTTCACGTTCGTGCGAATGGCGCGTGATTTGTTCGCTCTCCAAAGTGAAAAGCACGGACGTGCTAGGCTGTGTATGTCGTATTTGAGTCACTCTAGACGCTTTGAACAGGCGCCAGATTAAGCTGCCGTTGCCGACCTTCTCTCGTCTTACGTCGAGATGCCGAGCCATTGAAGCGGTGGCACATTCCAGACTGGTTGTCTGGTTGCCGCCGTAGCTCATAGATGGCGGCAGCTGTCCAGTGTTTTGTGTAGTTTTGTGTCGGCATTTGTTTGATGCCGGACGCGAAACTGGGGAAACTAGCCCTCAATAGCTCCACTGTAAAAAAAAACAAAAAAACTTCACGACTGGTGTCAGTGCCGGGGAATATACCTGGCAAGCTTGTAATTGCACGCGCTGCCCACACGAGCGGCACGCGATTGGCGGCCGAAAGATCCTTTTATGACGCAACGACCGGTCGGAGGTTTTTCGTGTTTTCTCGCGTTTAGTTACATCTTCAGGGAAAACGAAAGTGATATTCAGATTCACGGGATAAAAATACTCGAGAATTCACTTCTAACCCGTTTCTTTAAGAACCTCCTCAGCAACCCTTTAATATATAAAGAAACTTCGCATCAGCACTCAGCAGATGAATTATGTGTGAATTCAACTGAACGTTGGTCAAGAGGCCTTTCAAATTTATATTTCTTTATTTGTAGCTTGAACTGCTTTCAACGTCTATGTACTGAATTTAAAAACATGACATTTTATAACAATCCATGTTGATCTTTTCGCCACTCTATTCGTTATTTCCCCCTGATTTGTGCGTATTAAATAAATAAATAAATAAAAAGTTCACGCAGGAAAGGGTATCGGGTATTTTCAGATTACGCCAGGTTGCCGTTTTGTTACAAAGCTTCTGCATTTTGGTGTAAAGCACATAAAAATCAATAAACTTATGTCTAACTTTATTGTCAGAATTCTATTTTAACCTAAAAAGTAAGAATTAAGATAGAACCGTACTTTTTAGGCGGAGTTGTCATCGTGATCGTGTGACATATTTCCTTATCTCGTTGTCAGCTATCCTTGAAATCACCCTTATGTTATATTGGGGGAGGGTTAAAGGGATACGGAACCAAGGAATTTAGTGTCCATAATAAGTGGCGCATGTTCTTTCCACGAGCCAGCAGCCGCCGGTGTGCGCGAGCACACGCAACAAAAATGACGTCAAAGACCTCCATTCGCGGTTAAGATGACAGTGAAATGTATGGGCTTTGGGCCAAAGGAGAATAAAGACAAGTTTTTCATCTACACAGTGGTGTCTGGTGTAAAAGGTAAGCGATTAATTGGTCTAACAAGCACGTAGCTTTCACTTGTAGAGATGAAAAGCCTGTATTTATTCTCCTTTGGCTCGAAGCCCGTGCATTTCACTCTCCTCTTAAGCGCGAATAGGAGGTCTTTGACGTCATTTTCGTTGCGTGTGCTCGCGCACACCTGCGGCTGCTGGCTCAGTGGAAAGAACGTGCGCCACTTATTATGGACACTAAATTCTTTGGTTCAGTATCCCTTTAAACAAGAAACAGACTTTTCGTGGCTAAATATTTTAGAGCGCAGCTCTTAGGCGCCCGTTTCCGGCTTGAGCGGCGTCGGCGTCGCCGTCGGCGTAACCGCGCGGTGCATTATGGGACGCGTGACGTCACTGATGACGACATCGGCATCCGCATCGTCATCGTCACTGATGACGTCATCAGTGACGTCACTGATGACGTCATCGACATCCGCATCGTCATCGACACTGATGACGTAACCAGTGACGTCACTGATGACGCCATCGACGACTCCCCCCCCCCCCCCGAGGTCACGTGACACCTCCCCCCCAAGGTTACGTGACCCCTCCCCCCCGAGGTCACTTGACCCCCCCCCCCAGTACCCTTCCCTCCTCCTCCTCAAGAGCTGCGCTCTAATTCGGCGTTACAGGGAGTTGTAAACGGCTTTCACTTTTTTTCTCGTTCTTGATTAAGCTCTGCGGGCCAAGTTCCCTTTAGCTGACCTTCAAAGATAGGGTATCGATTGTTTCATTGTACGAAATGCCGTACAACTTCTCAATACATATTATTTCCAGTTTTCATCGGAGCCAACGACGAGATTCAAAGCGCAACAAGAGTTTCTTGAGTGTACGAAGTCCGTATGTCGTCATTATTTGAATGTTGTGTGCGATGCTCTGACAAATAAAAACGCAATTTGAAGAACCTGTATTGTCATATATAGGCCCAATCACATAGTTTTTGTATTGGCACTCATATGGCAGTTGCAAACTCTCCATTACCGCACAGTGCTAAGCAAGATCATTTGATTATATTCGCCCAGCACTCATAAAAGAAGAGCACGAAAGAGCGGTAAATTAAAATCTGCATAACATATTCACCAAAAAAGACCCCGGAAATGTCCTTAAATAAAAAAACACACAAACAATATACACTACATTGAAAACAAAAGAACGAAATCTTCGGTATACGTCAATACGATGAAATGTATAATCCATTAAATACTACATAATTAACCTTGCAAAACAAGAAGCCGAGATAGTTCTGTTTTTTGTGCGCTCCAGTCAGCTCTAAACGTCTACAAATCCCCAGCCAGGCGTGCAGGGTTCAATGCCTGCCATGCGTGTACGTTCGTCGCTTTGGATAAGCTGAAGATCGAGCTGGCGGTTGGGCAATGCATTCAAAATACTCGCAAAGTGATATATAGATAAAAAAGAGAAACAAAAAAAAAGAAAAAAAAAACGATATCGCAGCGCACAAAGTAGTAGCAGGATATTTATCAACTTACAACTCGCTTTTGACGAAGATAACTGGGTAAAAGCCGCTAATTTTGGCAGCGATGATTCACTGTCCAAGTTTAGCGTGTTTCGTAGTCCTGTCACGTGCACCTCGAACTTTCTAGCTCATTCATTGCAATAGTGTCACCGCCGCAGCAGGGGTGCCTCGCGGGTGGAGTAGCTTTATACCCGTATTGCTCGGCGTAACTGATCACGTGACCCCCGGGCGAAACCCAATGACTTTCTTGACAAGAGTCGCGATATGATCGTCGACAGGAACATGAACGGATACACTGAGATTAACCGATCCAAAAGCGTATTCCACGTGCGACGAATTTGTCCGGTAAGGCCAAAGTACTGCCGCAAACATCATGGAAGTCTCCGAGGTCACGAACGAGTCAGTCAGACTGCTCGTACAGCATACAAAAGACAAGATTACAAAATTATCTGCGAACGCGCTTCGAAACATGTTCGAAGCTTGTGTCCTTCGTACATAAATCTTTGAGCATGTCTGCAGAGAGTTTTTGCATTGCGACAGTCACACAGAGGGGAAGGACAACTCAGACAGTAAGGAGTTTTAAGGAACCGTTTTTGCACGTCCGATACGCTACGATAGGCCGTTCCGTACGAACTGCGCGTGTGCTACCGCAGAAGACTCGCACATGCGCAGTGCGAACCGGAGGGCCCATCGTTCCGCATCGGATGTGCAAAAACGGTTCCCGTAAAACTCGCTAGTGTCTGCAGACTATCTAACGTATGAAGTTAGGATTCCGTGTTTTAGGAGAAATCCGAAAAAAAAAAAAACGCCTCTGAAAAACACTTGCCGGTAGAATTTTCGTCAATTCGGATTTATCCGATAAACTCCAAATTAATAATGTACTAATGCAAAAAAAAATTACTGGATTTTACAGTTACGTTTGTTTGGTCAGCGCGCAGGGTCAATGGTTCTAAGAAAATGCCATCCCAGTTTTCTTTCAAATCTCGGACCATTGACAAAAGGGATCTTATCTCGTCAAAGTCCATTCATGACTTCGTCATAGTCATTGTCTTGCGGGTCACGACAAGAGTCACTGCTCCGGTTTCCAGTTTGGTGCACACCCTTTGTGCTTCTTAGAAGAAGGAAGGGTTACGTTTTTGTAACAGTGAAAGCTACGAACCATATAGATTTCATAAAGAAGAAGGGGGGGGGGGAAGTTGAAGCTTTTATATTACATTCTTTACTACCCCACCCCGCGCAGCGAATACAAAATCCCCAGCGACTACCTCTGGGAGTTCATAAATTTTAAGCTATCGACGTATATCGAAGTGACACTTGTTTTCAACTGTTGTTGAGGGACATCTTAGTATTGCCAATGGCAATGGCGCCAACGCCGGATCCAGCTGGACAAAAGTCATTCGATACTAGAACATTTTGTTTTAATCTTGCGCACGTTTACACCCAGATATTATTTACTTTTATTTTTTTCGAAAAATAGAATACACTAAAATTAAGCTAAGAATTTCGGAGAATTGGGAATCGAACAACAAAAAACTCCGGCTAACTGCGAATTTCCGGCAAAAAAATAAACTCTGAAAAACACCTTCCGAATTTGACGAAAAATAAACTCACAAAACACGGAATCCTTTACGTGATCTATTAGCAAAGCGACCGCGGCTTCAGCGTTTCAAAACCGTGTCTAAGTCAACCTTTTAGTTGTGCATTTGCGCTTCTACTGAAAAAGTGGTGTGGTTGTGTACACATCTGTTGCTCTCTGCGTTAGTGCATTGTTTCCTTCTTGAAAACGTGACCTCTAGTCAACCTTGGTGTGACCTGAACTGAGGCAATGCTCGAATACTTCCTTGTTTACGTGTTTCATATTGGCCTTTCTTTTTACGCCTTCTTATTTTACGAGTTCCTTTCAGGGTTTGTGAGGCCCTGCGGGAGGATCCGGACATTTCTGTGTAGGACGCTTCGGTGTAGGACTTTTTGGTGCTGTTTTTTTTTTTTAGATGCCCCGACGTTTCGGTGTACGGACGTTTAGGTGTACGGACGTATCGGTGCAAGAAGATTTCGGTGTAAATACGATATGTTTGGAAATCAATAGTTGAAAGCCCCGCAGACATTGAGTGCTTTTATAAACTTTATTACATTGATGCATGAAAGGTGCAAGATGTGTTGATTGGGATTGCAGAGTTGTCTTGCTATAGCTGTACTCTTTTGTCCATTAGTAAAATATGGGAATTATAGACTTCAAGAAATAAAGATGATTGCGTCTCCAATTCAACAATTAAATATTCGAAGTCACTTTAATGCGCGGCGAAATATCTGGATACACTTCTGAAGGCAATTATTATAACAGGCTAAACAATCAATACATTTTATAAAAAACTCAACATATTTTTTTAGCGGCCGGCATTGATGAAACTTAAGGTTATAATAATGATTTTTTAGCTTTAGGTTAGACAAAGCAAAACAATGACGTAAAAAAAGACACAACATTGTGGAAACAGAGTGGCGAGCGGGGACAAGTAAGCCGGATATAATCTCTTAGTAATTCAAATATTAAACATAGCGAATAATAAATTGTTTTAGAGGTTATGATGAAAGTTATTCATACCCAACGGACACAAAAATATTGTATGAAGATGTAAGTATGAACAGCACCGAAAATTCCGTAAACCGAAATATCCGTGCACCGAAAAGTCTGCACCTCAAAATTCTTCCGCCGAAATGTCCGTGCACTGAAATGTCTACACCTCAAACGTCCTGCACCGAAATGTCCTCAACCTTCTTGCGAGATGTGCGAGATGGACATATTTTACGTGGTGAGAAGAGGTTTCCATTAGTAACGAGAATTACACTTTCGCAGAGTAACCTTGGCAGTGACAATTTCGGGTTGTCCTTTTTTCGACTTATTGCTTCCCTTTCATATCCCTTCTTTATTTGCCTGTATTGTATAAAATGACTGGCGTCACGGACGCGCATTGGTTTGGGCGAAGTACCCAGTGGCGACCGACTTTTGAAGAGAATTAAATAGTGACAAAGTAAATTCTTAGATTTAGACGAGTCGAACACATGAGTTCGCGTCAACAAGGCCGCAAGCGCACCCAGACGTTCTTTCTCCTCACTCAGCTCAGTGCTAGCTCAGCATTTATTGCAGGAAACCTGTCGAACCATGTTTTGCCGATTTTTTTTTTTTTAGACTTTTCTTAAAAAAAGAATGGTGCTAGCTAGATTCTCGTAGGTTTTCTCCGCAACACCATTGTCAGTGTCGTCGTCCCTTCGACGTGCGTCTGAAATGCTGTCGTATTGTGTAATCCCCGAGCCGGTGCTCTTATGAGTAATGTTTTCTTTATACGTTACGAGAGGCTGCCCGTTACACACTACGTTATTCACGTGTGTGAGGGAGCACAATGGAGCCAGTATACAAGCAGCCGAAATATATTTGAAACAGAAATAAGATTTATAACGCACGCTGTAGGACGTTATGTGAAAGCATCAGGCGTTACGAAGGGAAGGATATATTTTAACGAACAGATGGGATGGGGGCAGTTTTCTTAGAACCGGGCGGTACACTTGCGCCACCATATAGTATTTTAAGCTCCAGATTAAATTGTATTTAAGCAAATTCAGTCTTATTCAACCTCTACCCCTCTCTTGATTTTAGACATCCCTCTAAACCTTTTTTGCTAAGGTCTGCTTTTTTCAGTGTTGTCGTTCCCATCGAATCCCGGGGTGGGAGGAGCCCTGAGGAAGCAACATCTAGCAGCACCACCTGTGCATAGTAGTAGCAAGTAGGAAGGAAGAACACTGAAGAATAGTTACATGTCGTTTTATGGGGGGGGGGGGGGGGAGGGGGGGAGGTAGTAGGTCACCTTCAGCGTCACTGTAGCAGTGATTCGTACGTACTCTCCCCCCCCCCCCCTCCCTTTTTCGAACCTCCCCTAACACTCCCAGTAGAGCTCCAGGTTCCACTAACGACAACGTCATGCGCAGGCCTGGTGTTCTAGAAGGTGGTACTGGGTGACGTCCCATGTCGGAAAACGTGTAGGTCGCAAGCAACCAGTCTAAAAGCAGTAAAATGTTGCGCGTCTTTTTTCCTGCTGAGTGAGTTTCTTAGCATTTGTTTCATGCCACCTCACCTCTCGTAATCCGTCGGCGACAGGTTGGGGTGCCTAAAATCACTGAATCCTTGGAAAGTAGCGCCACTGCCTTTCCTACCTGCTAGCCGGACACAAACGGCTATACTAACATACAGACGACCAAAACCTCGCAAAGCGATTGGCTAATCTGTCTACGTTGCCATAAAAATCGCCATCTCGGTCCATTCAAATCTTCGAAGCTTCCAGAAAATCGTTCGAAACCAGTCACGCCAAGATCACCATGCAGCACCATCGTGCTGGAAGTGTTCCTCGCCAAACTAAGCGTATTTGGCACTGTGTATGCAATCAACTTATCAATCATGCCCATCTCCACGGATCTTTTAGAATTATATTGTTCTTCTTAAGTATTTCAAAACAGAAAAATTATTTTTCAGTGCCTCCAAGCACCGACACAGCATGTGTTGGTGGTAGGAAAATGTACGCTTGCTTCACCGGTGCTTGGAAAGCAAATCTCGGTATAAAAGACACGTCTCCATAAAGCTACCCGTCACCAGCTAATTTAAATCGGCTCACCAAGAATAGAGGGGTCAAGGAGAAATCGCTCATTTCACGGATCAAGATGGTGACCACACGGGGAGTTTGGCGCTACTTTCCTAGGATCCAGTGACTTTAGTGGTGCCAACATACCAACATCTATTCACGGTGAGAAGCTCGCGAGGGGAGCTGTTGTTTTCCTCATTACACAGCCGTATATGTAGAGAGTTTGGCAATTCGTTGGGAAGTATAGGGGAAAAATGACGAGGCGCCATTGGCCGAAAGCGGGCTGCGCGTGTTCTAGGGCGTCTTCACAAATTCGAATGTGGCCAACCAGAAGCCGGAAATAATACCCTGGCGGTGGTCGCGAGAAACCAACCTAATAAATGCGTCAAAGTAACTCTTGGTAACTGAAAATATGGTGCACGCGATGTTTCAATAACTGTCATCCAAAATCATGGTGGAAGAGTGCGACTACCGGAACGATCGACATAATCCGTACGCCAAGCGCCGAGGGCCGGGAATCTGCCGTCCGAGCGGTCGCACTCTGTCCGAGCAAAATAGAGTTGAGTGGCGCATTCGTTTCTTACATCTTTCTGCATGATCATGATCGAAACATCACGTGCGCCCTATTTTCAACCATAAATGGATACTACACTTCACTCTTACGCGCTTATTAATACCATATACCAACAAATGCCTTTGATTAAAACAGTTATTCGCTATCACCGCTAGGGGATTATTTTAGGCGCTAGCCAAGGGAGCATGTCAAGCCCAATTTCTGCGTCTGGTGCACAATCTGGCTCTGCCCGCGCCTCCCATTGACCAAACTCTCTTTATACACGGCTCTGCCTCACTATGGGTAGTGCACGTACCATCGACGCGTTTTTTTTTTTTCTCATAGGGCATTAAAGTTTGGCATTGCACGGGCTCGCATTAGCAGAGGAAGTTGAAGTATCTTCACTCTGGGTTGTGAAAATAATTCCACCAGGCCGCGATACCCAAATGTCTCGCCGGGAATAGCGTCACGTTTTCAGTGTTGTAAGTATAGAGCTTCTCAGTTGATTATCAAATTTTAAACATATAATACATTCGCGAAGAAGAAACAAATATACCTATAATTTGGGCTGCTAGGCCAGCCTTGTCTATTGATCTGTTGGACCAATTCTGAGGCAAAATGGGGACCATCAAATTTTGCCTGAGCTCTTCAGAAACGTTTCAGGATGTGACCTTTAAAGGGATTCTGAACCAAACATTTTAGTGTCCATAATAAGTGGCGCACGGTTTATTCACGAGCCAGCAGCCGCCGGTGTGCACGAGCACACGCAACGAAATTGACGTCATAGTCCTTCATTGACGCTTAAGATGACAGTGAAATGTATGGGCTCCGGGCAAAAGGAAAATAAACATACTTTTCATCTCACCAAGGGAAAGCTAAGTGCTCGTTAGACCAATGAATCGCCTACCTTTTACACTTGACCCCACTATAAAGATGAAAAGCCTGTCTTTATTCTTCTTTTCCCCGGAGCCCACACATTTCACTGTCATCTTAAGCATGAATGGAGGACTATGATGTCACTTTCTTTGCGTGCGCTCGCGCACACCGGCAGCTGCTGGCACGTAGAAGGATCGTGCGCCACTTATTATGGACACTGGAATGTTTGGTTGAGCACCTCTTTAAGACTTACTTATATATACTTTCACAATCGCGATATTCGTGTCACGCTCGAACCGAAAATTAGAGAAACGGTTCACTGCGCCACGGGACAGAAGTTTTATTTCCTTAAACCTAACAAAAGAAACAAAAAAAAAATATAAACCGCATTTTGAAACCGGTTTTTGTTGTGGGGTCCCCTAACACGCGCCAGCTGTACCTGCACGCAAACTCAATAAGCGCGAGCGGTTTACCCACCCGAATGGTTTTTGTACTGTAGAACAGCGAACGGCTAGAGGCACTCGTGTCGGTTGCGTCATCTAATTACTACACAAAGCGGCGCACGTTGAAGTCTACAGGATAGCAGAGGTATACAGAAGAGCTGAATCAATATCGCTATATCTGAAAGGCAGACCATATTCTCTCTGCACTCTAATATATCTGATGTGTCTACTGATCCTTAAAGGGGTATTCACACGAGGGAGAAATTCCGGGGATTTCTGCCCGGCACGCGCATCCCACGACGAAAACGTCAGGCTTTGCGATGTGCAAAAGCCTCGTGTTTTCATCTCGTGAGGCGCGCGTGCCGGGAAGAAATCCCCGGGATTTCTCCCTCGTGTGAATACCCCTTAAAGCACTAGGGAGAAGAGACAATCAGTGAAACCGACTGAGAGATCTGGGTAAAGAACGTGGCCAAAAAAAAAAAACATTTATATCTAAAAAAGTTAACAGTGTGCGATTTGACGCGGAGCATGAAGTTTTGCCTGCTCATGTCATGCTAAGTTGATCCAGAACTAGCCACAATAGCTAAGGGTCCAGGTACAGTATTCAGTGCTGTTATTGTTTACTGAAGATTGGTTTATTTTTTGAAGTGCTACAGCTCAGACTGTTAATTCAGTTTCGTCATTTGTGAGTTGATGACGAAACATATTCAGATTCGTCATTTGCTGAGTTCCCTTGGTGTAGATATCAGCGATTGACTATGCCCAAATGCTTTGCGGGAAAGTAGACGCACTGACGTCACGTGCAAACCATGTTAAACTGTTAAGTTTTCTGGTGAAATACAATGTTCGCAAAACTAGCAAAAGTAGATGTCCGAATTCTAAAGTTGTGCAGAATGTAGAGCAGACTCGCGACGATATACAACAAACAAAAAGTTAGAGCGCATGACTTTTAAAGCACAGAGTTGAAAAGTGAAGGCCCAAAACAAGTGCACGTGAAACCGCACATAGCATTAACCTCCCGTGGCGGTATTTCGCGGCGTTTTGAGTTCGGGCAAGCTGATGCCCAAATGTGATTGATGTTAGGATTATGAGAATCTTCGTCTCTCCTTCGCGCTATTTATATGTAATTAGGAATATCATGACATCTCTTCTTTTTTTTTTGCACTAAGGCGTTGTGTATTTGATTTTTTTCAATAAATACCATTTTATAGCTCTCATTTTCTGCATATTTTGTGTATTTGCCTTCAGATCTATCATATCAACACAAAGCACTTTTTGGCGTACCCCGCGACCCGGCGTTTCACACTGCCAAACAGCGAACAAAAAGCACGTTTCCGCAGATCGACTCAATAGCTGACGTATTTTCGTGTATCGTTAAGATCTGGTACTTTTGCGCAAGGGCTGGCAAGTAGCAGCAAAAATAAAACAATTCCAAAAAAGGAAACTCATTGTTCCCGTATCCGTTTTAGGCGGTTATGTAAACTTAATACAGTCAAATATACTGATGATAATAAAATATATTTAATTACAGACGGAAGATTTGACAACATACATAAAGAGTTGATCACCTTAAAGATATATATGATAAGTAAATGCTCCCCCAAATATCTGAAAGATGCTCTGCAAATCTTTTCTAACGTTTTCATCCTCGATAGGCACGTGTGAGTGATATCACAGGGCGATAAAAAAACATCTGATTTTGAAGCTGATTTCAGTTACTATATTTTCCTGACACATATATAGCTTCTCAAACATATAGAACTTTATTATTGCACCTTTTACGCTATGAATATCAATTGTATGTGTCTATGGGCTAGAAAAAGAAAAGTACAGAGGGGCGCTTCGTTGAACTATGACGATTACGCACACAAACCGTCAGAAAGTGACAAATTAAGTAGCTGCCATTTCTAAATACTACTTCGTTCTTTTTAAAAAAATCATCAATTAGCCAGGGTAATGCTTGTTTGTGAATTGAACTGACCAGCATCTTGTCAAAAATAAACCTCAACAGCAAGGCTATGCCAGTTTATCACGCATAAGAAAATGTTTACTTGGGTAGGCGCTAGCAGGCCAGATTCGACCTGAGTACGAAAGTGCATATAGATTAGGGTGAACAATTTTGATCCCTCCTTTCTGCATGATTCTTCGCCTGCATCACGATGCTGAGTGCAACCAATGTTGGTTAGGAGAACAAGCACTACGATTGCCGCTCTGTGTCTCTGTTACAAGGTAGACTGAAAGAGCTTGTCGCGAAACTTTCGTGAAATTTACAAAATATTATTGCGTTTTTGCTCAGTTGCGTCGTCATCGCATATGTTGTAAAACGTACTTCGTAAACTATATTTCGCGATATATATGACGACGAGGTGCACATTTAATGATTTTATGCACTGCAATTAATTCCTTAGTACAAGAGCACTACCACGATTTAACTTTTAATACCGAGACGCAAAGTTGTACCAATGAGGGGTATTTTAGGCGACCTACCAGACTTCGTGACAACCTTTGAATTCAGGTAAAATATACATGACTGATGTAAATAGATGAACATTGAGTCGTATAAATACGACGTTTTTTATGTTAACCTAGATTTTCTTTTTTTTGTTGCGTCGAAACTAAATAACGCAATTTGTTATTTTTGGTATATGTAAATAAAAAGTATTGAACAATAAAAAAAAACTGTATTTTTTTTTGTTTTACGGCGGAAATTGTGCCTAGTGCGAAACAACGTTGTAAATATATCCTCAATTTAGAGGCTCAAACAGGTTCGAACCGCTACGAACCGATTTGAACCAGTTTGAACCTTTATTTTTGTTCCCCGGAACTAAACCGGCACTGAGCCGAAAGCCGTGAACCTAAACCCGAACCGAACCGATAAAAGTTTCGCGTCGACACTCTGGACCCTAGTTTCGTGCCTCAGCGGCGGCAATAATAGTTTTATTAACGCGTTGAAGCCCAGATATTTCTGGCGTGGTGTTCGATGCCTGGGGCCGTGGTTCGATGCCTGCGAGCGGACGCACCTTTTTCTTATTTCAGTAAATGTCGCGTACTGGTTAATTCTAGAAGCCTGCTGCCCGTTCGAGCCCCGAATGTTATACGTGCCGAACCTTCTACGCCAATTTTTTTTAGAAGTCCAGGCGTGTAGATAAGGGGCTCCGCGCGGCCAGCCGGAGTCAGCATTTCGTCAGTGCTCGGTCCTGCTGGTACTCGCCGCCATCGACGCCCGCGACGCCCAGTTATCGTACCTTCTATTTTGGCCCATGTTCGCCCCCATTAAATGTTTACTTCATTGAGCTTTCCCCTGCCTCATCGTCTGTCATTCGTGACACTCTGAAGTTTAAGAGATGCTGAACGGCGACATAGTTCAGCCTTCAAGCAGACCGTGGGCATCGCCAGTCGTATTGGTTGGGAAGAAGAATGGAACGCTTAGCTTCTGCGTGGACTAGCGGCAGCTGAACGCGGTGACGAGGAATGACGCCTATCTACTTCCCCGCATCGACGACGCGTAGACCGGCTGCGCAACTCTCGATACTTTTCATCGATGGTCCTGAAGAGCGGCTAACTGGCAGAACAAAGTCGACGGACGGGACTGAGAGAAGACAGCGTTCGTCACACCGGATGGACTGAACGAGTTTAAGGTGCCCTTCGAACTATGTACGGCGCCAGCAACTTTTCTGCGTGTCATGGACAACGTAGTGGCAGGACTGATATGGCAGAGCTGTCTCGTCTACCTTGACGACGCCGTAGTGTTTACAAGCGACTTCGACGAGTACTTGCGTCGACTTCAAGCTGTTTTCCAAACCATACAAACCGCCGGACTCATACTAAAGCTATCGAAGTGTCAGTTCGCCTACGACGAACTGAAGTTCCTAGGCCACATGGTTAGCAACGAGGGCGTTCAGCCAGACCAAGAGAAAACTCGCGCCATCACGGCATTTCCAGCGCCGACAGACAAGAAAGCCGTACGAAGATTCATTGGACTAGTGCCTACAAATTTTAGCACCACTCACAAACCTTACGAAAGACGCCGAGAAGTTTGAATGCAGAGAGGAGCAGCAGGCGTTCGACGAGCTGAAGCGAAGACTCTAGACTCTTACTGCTCTTGGATACTTCGATCAGGGTGCCTTAAACCAAGATTCACACGGACGCTACTAACGCAGGGCTCGGCGCGGCACTGGTTCAAGTGCAAGAAGGCACCGAGCGAGTCATCGCCTATGCAAGCCGGACATTGTCCAAAGCGGAGAGAAATTACTCCATGACTGGAAAAGAGTGTCTTGCAAATGTCTGGCAATCAGAAAGATTCGCTCGTACTAGTACGGGAGTCTGTTCCGCGTAGCCACGGTCCACCACTCGCTCTGCTGGCTTGAGAACCTCAAGGGCCCTTCAGGACGCTTCGCTCAATGGAGTCTCTGACTACAAGAGTCCAAGATGAGTGAGGTCTACAAGTCAGGCCTCAAGCACAGCAACGCCGACTGTTTGTCCAGAGCCCCTGTTGAGAAAACTTCCCGTAGCAGCGACGACGATGACGACGAGGGCTTTCTAGGCGCAGTGAACACCGACGACATGGCACGACGTCAACGAGACGATCCTGAGCTGCGCGCACTAATAGGGCGCAGGAGTGCCATTCCACGTGTCTTTTCACGAGCCCTGTTGACCTTCGCCATTCGGCAAGGTGTACTCTACTATGAGAGCTTCGGGGTACAACAACTCACAGTTTGCTACTGGTAATCCCGACCGACCTCCGAGAGGAGATCCTTTAAGCCTGCAATGACAACCCGATGTCCGGACACCTTGGTTACATCCAAATACTGGTCCGTATTCGTGAGAAGTATTGCTGGCGCAAGCTTTCCAAAACCGTCCATTTCTACACACAATCATGTCACGAATGGCAGCGAAGCAAGAAACAGCGGACAAAGTCAGCAGGTATCCTGCAGCATATTCGTCCACCAACTGCACCGTTTCAACAGATCGGAATGTATCTGCTTGGTCTTCTTCCGCAGTCGACCCTGGGAAAACGTTGGACAATCGTAGCCACTGATTATCTAACGCAATACGCCTAGATAAAAGCCATTTCGTTGGGGACCGCTGGGGAACTCGCCAAGTTCTTCGTCGAGTGCATCGTCGCACGACATGGCGCTCCTCAAGTCTTCATCAAAGATCGGGGGTCATCGTCCATGGCGCAGCTGACCCAGGAGATACTTCGTCTAAGCCAAACCAAACACCGTCGAACCACGGCATACCATCGGCAGACCAACGGACTGACAGAGCGGCTCTACAAGACCATCGCCGACATGATCGCTTTGTACGTCGACGTTGAGCACAGGACATTGGATGAAGTGTTGCCGTGCGGGACCATTGCTTACAACACGGCGGTCCAAGAAACAATGCATCGGAGTTACACCATTCGAGCTTATGCATGACAGAAAGGTCACAACAATGCTCGACGCAATGCTACCTCACGACCCAGCAGACCACGGAACCAAAGACGTCCAGTTGATAACCCAACGAGCACACGAGGCTTAACAGCTCGCCAGACTTCAACTTCAGGACCAACAGCGTGTTGACGCTAGCCAATACAACCTTAGTAGCCACGACGTCCACTTCCAACGCGGAGACAGGGTATTTACTCTATAAAGTACTTCGCCGACTCGGAGACTTGAACTACGAGGTGATGCCCGACGGAACAATAGCATCATCACACCGCCCACCACGACCTGAAGTCGTCCACGTTGTGCGCCTCAAGCCGTACAACGCTCGGTAAGACTCTGCACTGTGATCCCGTACTACGCTCGATAAGTCTGTGCTTTACCAGCCTCTATAGTTTCCTATTCTTTTTTTTTTGCTCTGTTTAGTTCATCGGCACATTGCATCGAGACGATTCTCCTTTTTAAAGGGGGAAGTAATGTCACGGGCGCCTCCAAACAAGCGCGCCCGTACCCCAGTAAAAAAAAAAAGAGCACCCGTGGCCGAATGGTTATTATGCTTAACTCCAATGTGGGACAAAATACTCGATAAAAGTATTTAAGTTAAGTTCCTAAATACCTAGTCCATAAAGTATTTAAAATACTACTCTAGTTACTTTCACTGTAAAGTATCTTGAGTAGAGTACAAATATTTAGAAATATATTTCAATTACGTTTGAAGACACTTCCGCATTGTGTAATTTTTGAATCCCGGACAAAAGCTCACTGGACAAAAGCTCGCCGGACAGAAGCTCACCGGACAAAAGCTCACCGGACAAAAGCTCACCCATTTTTTCACAGACCCGGACAAAAGCTCACCAGGAGAAAATTTCATATTGGTCTTAACACGAGTGCGGACAACTAGGTGCATGCGTGCGACACAAAAATGCAGCGATAAATTAAATGTGACAGGCGCATGGTTTCTTGCTTAGAATAGAAACAAGGTTATTTGTCGATTATTTCGCAGCAAATGCAGTCCCCTAGAGCTCCAGCAGTCTTGGTAGATATCGGTGTACTTGAAACCCCTCGCAAATATTTTTCAGACGATTCGGCAGTTTATTACAGTTTTGCTTTAGTTTCCCCTTCACATTACCCTGAGATAATCCTTGATTTAAAATACATTCACGAAGCGCAATGACGTAAAAAAATTTAATTTTCTTAGCCATTCACTTTAAATATTACCTTGAACCCCAAGAAAATCCATGCATTAGAAATGAAGAGACATTGTGCCCAACCTTCATGTGCGCGTTTAGCGTTACATAAGCATAATGAAAAAGCGAGGTCGCCAAAGAGTGACTTCGCTTCTTCGGTCACTCTTCGGATTTAAAAATTTTGGTTCACGAAGTTTCTATTGCATGGCACAAGGGTGCATATCTTGAGTCAAGCAAGCGTGATCATATCAGCTCTGCTCAGTTTCGGTGACCTAAATTTTGGTCCCAAATTGTTGCTTCTCTGCCTGTTATGGCTTATCTGTCGACACCTTTGTATGGAATAGGGTACCATTTCTCCTAAAAATGATACAATGTCCATCACGTCCGCACTTTATCCCAACCCATGTTTCGTAAGGGTTGCGAAAAAAAAATAAGGTCAGCTTTTGTCCGGGTTGGTGAAAAAACGGGTGAGTTTTTGTCCGGTGAGCTTTTGTCCGGTGAGCTTCTGTCCGGTGAGCTTTTTCCGGTGAGCTTTTGTCCGGTTACCGTAATTTTTATCGACGTCAGACACAACGACAATTATACGGTTTGGCAAAGCATGGTTTACCCGAATGGCTTATTAACACGCAACAACACAAAACGGGGAAAAAAAAGTATCGTAGGGCTATTTTATGCAGTCCAAATATAAGGAGCAGGATATTATCACGAATGAAAAATGGTGAGGCGGCGAATAAATGAATAAACTCAACGTTTAATGGGGCGAACTTCTACCCAAAAACAAAATAGAGAAAGGCTAGCGTCGCAGGCGTCGATGTTGGCGAAACAGGGGGATCGAGCGCTGGGGCGAGAGTGACTAATGACCGCTACTCGGAGCACCTCTTGTACCCGCGTGGGTTTCTGAAACATTCGGCTTAGAATGTTCGGCGCGTAGAAAATTCGTAACTCGATCAGACGACAAGGTTTTCGAAGTAACGAGAATGTCAAGATGAGAGATTAAATAAGAGAGGAGTCCGCTCCCTGGAATCGAACCCGGAGCCTCCCCGCGAGAGCCAAGCGCGGTAACCTTTCGACCACGCGCTCGCACGGCAACGCGCGTGGCAATATTACTGATAAATGTTACAACATATTTCTGAGACAACAAGAAGGAGAGGAGATCAGACCGTGGCACCCCAAGTGGTTAACGTTAGGACTACACGGATGGGGACAGCGAATACAATGACGCAGCGCTCGGCTGACATAACCGAACGCGGCGTCAGTGTTCGGCTGGATTCGGAGTTTGTGTTCTCCGGTGAGTGGGAAGAGGGTATTTTTTGTTACCACTCCGGCCTGCATGAATAATGCAGCATGCAAGGTGCCCAGCTCAGCACAAAAGCCCAAGTGGGTCAAGCTCGCTTTCGGGAGAGATCCGGCACTTAACGTCTCCTCGTTTATTGTTAGTATTTTTACATTACACTGTGCCCCGCGCTGTATTAAAGAAGATGACATAAACATGCCCACAAGGCCTGTGGGCATGTGCAAAGGCCTTGTGTTAGGTATACACCGAGGTTCGGTGGCAACAAACGGGTCAGAGCTCCTCGCCAATAGTGACATCACTGAATATCACGTCCTGCGGCGCACCTTAGACGGATCGTTTAACTACAATCATAAGCGAACTTGGGATACGGAAATGAGTGAATAGATAACAAAGAGAACCCACATAATAACCACGGCAGTGGTCGGACCTTCTTCAAGTAGGTGTTGTTCAGAAAGGCAAGCAACGTTTGGGGACGCTTTGTTGGCATTTTGAGAGGTCATCCTGCTCGTTGTCCGTTTCCTGTCCTGTTCTCTGCTTATCAATGTTCGCTTACAGACAGTGTTCGCGACAGCATTAAGTGACGGACTGACCACAAAAAGAAAATAAACAACAGAAAACATTGACGCTTTGCCGTAGCAGGGTCAAATATACAAAAAGCAAAACAATTTTTTGTTCACCTATCATTTTTTTTCTATTTATTATTTTCTTGACACTTAAGTCTTCATTGTTGTCGTAGGTCGTTTCCTGGTCTGCGTCAAGCCTCAGGGTGGCAATCTTTACTTCCGTAAAACCACCCGTTTTGTTTGAGGAATTTTCGGGGGAAACTTTAGGAAACAAAAGGCGCCCTTGGGAAGGCGAGAGGAAAACCTTCATTGTACAAACTTTGGGCTGAAATATGAGTCACAATCGGCAAAAAAGCGATGTTTTCACGAGCGCAATCAAAGTCACCGTGGGTAATTGGAGCTAGCAACAGGATTTGGTTGCTCGAAAGATTGTTCACGTTTACTCGTGCCACGCCCACGCCACTTCACACCGAAAAAGTCGGAAAATTGCGGAATGCCAAAAATGTATTTCAGATAATGAGTACACGATACTCAGAAATTTAATTCAAATAAAGTATTAAATAAATACTCTAGATCAAAAGTATTTGCAAGATACCAAGATACTTCAAAGAGTATTTTAAATACAGTATCTTGAGTAGAGTACCGTATTTACTCGAGTAATAGCCGCACTGTTTATGAAGCAAGCCTGAGAGTTTGCTTTCCCGCGGAGCACGCAGATTGCCAATCACTGCGTTCGACAGCATGATTCCAGCTGCTTACAGGACAGAGATAACGTCTTCGTGCCAAGATGCTATCACTGAAAATTGAATTTTTATGGGGAATAGTATTCTCGATCTGGTTATTCGCTATGTTATTTATGCGCAACGCAATGATTGGCTGTATATGTGTTCTGTGGGCAAGTAGACGCAAGCGCCTTGTTCATAAATAGTGCGGCTATTACTCGAGTAAATACAGTATTTGAGATACGCACAGGTCTGCAGTTTACTCCCACGCAAAAGGTCGAGGTTCGATGGCTGGGAGCGAACGCCCCTTTTTGTTGTTTCTGTAAATGCCGCGTTCAGGTGAATTCGAGAACCCTGTTGCTTGTTTGAGGACCGAACGTTCTAAGCGCCGAGCCTTCTACGCCGATTGTTCCAGAAGCCCGCATGTGTAAATAAGAGGCCTTGCGTGGCGAGCCGGTGTCAGTATTTCGCCAGCGCTCGATCCTGCTGGTATGCCACCATCGACGCCCACGACACCCAGTTATTGTACCTCTTGTTTTGGCACAAGTTCGACCCCCATGCAATCTTTAGTACATTTAGCTTTCAGGTGCTTCATCGTCTGTCATTCGTGACAATATTTGCTAAGCAGAAGCAAATACAGAAGTGTCGTCAGTTAGGGAAAGGTATGCGCGAGCTCCCTAAAATGCGTACTCTCACAACAAATGGCGATATCTGCTCGTAGTCTTATTCCCGAATAAATTTCCCAAGGAAAGGCAGCGAGGGACACCGCGAGCGACACCATGCTTTGCTCGGTTCCCGTCTTTTCCGACTACAGACAAGCACCTTTATTTAACAAGGTCAAGGATAAGCACGAAACGTTCTGGGGCTTTCACAAGGCATTTGGGATTAACAATTTATTCCAATCGTTTTTTGTTCACAATGGTCGAAGCTTACGGTTTGACCTTGCTTGACAAAAGAGCAAGAAGGCTGGGGATTTGTTTGTAGTGTCCTCCAAGGTTTAAAAATGTGTTGACCTAACTGGTGATGTTTCCCTTGCCTTCTTCTCTAAGCTGGCAGTCGGTGGAAACTACCTGCTCGTTAAAACAGCCACACGTCTATCTTTCGTCACGTAACCACGCTCCCGTTCATACCCCCGCGCAGAGAAAGGGACGGGTCAGGCGATCAAGGGAAGGGGGTTAATTGGTCCTGGTGAGCTCGTAGCTCCCACCGCACTCCCAGCTGAGGCATGAAAGAAGTATACTATCGTCGCGATGACCTGACACATTGAATGCGTCTTGCCTAATAAAGTTCGTGAGCCGTGGCCTTCCAGCGATGTCTTTACACGTAAGCTTTTCTCCTTCGCCTTTCCAACCCGGTCTTGTGCGTCTGTCGAGTTCTTCGTGCGAGGCTTTGCGCTCAGATGGGTGTCGTTTATTCGCTTTGAGGTCTATTGGTTTAAAACAGCAAAACAAGACAAGGACAAAGCAAAGATGAGACAGACGAAAGCGCTGAGGTCTCTTTCACGACCTTCCACCATGCAAAATAAATTTTTTTAAATCTCTCAAGCGAACTTTTTATTTGGGATAAAAGTAGTTTCAAAAGTAATGAGGAATTTTTTTTTATAAACCTGACTGAAAGTAATTTATTACACTACATTATCCATCCTAGAAAAGTAATTCATTACATTACTCTGTGCCACAAAAAGTAATTTAATTACTATTATTTCATTACAGCAATGTCATTACTGCCACGAGCGCTGCGTGAACATTTGATTTGGGCTTGTGGCAATCAACGCCTCTACATGTATGCCGGAAGTGGTTCGTGCCCAATCGCTGCGATGATGGGAATAGGGGAACCTTAACAATGTGTGGAACTCAGCGCGTGCTCTGTGCTTCGACAACTCCAGCGCGTGTCTATGATAAGCATTGGCGGTATACAATCGCACATAAGCAAATTACTTCCAAGACGTGATTTAATTAGAATTACAATTACTTTGCTCCAAAAGTAGTTTAACTACAATTACAATTACTACTACGTGAAAAGTAATTAATTACAACTACAAATTACTTTTAAAAAGTAATGCAATTACTCTACAATCACTTATTCTTGAGAGCGACCCAACTTGGGCCATACAACTTTAAATGAGTTGTATGAAATCCAACGCATTCGTTCATTCTTTGCCCCAATGTCTGAGGAAGATTAAGCACCGCTGCATAAATGTCATGTATTGTACTTTCCTTTAATGAATTTTGTTGAATTAATAATAAAACTTTACAGTTTGGGGCAATGAAGTCCTACGTTCTTATATTTTCAGTAAAGAATAATAATTAATTAATTTACTCGAAGACGAGAGATCGCTAAAGAAAACAATTTTGTTAACAAAATTTTGTTAGCGAGGTGAATAAAAATGCGAAAAATTCGGGAGGCCCAAATCGGGGCTCCCGAATCGATGTCTGACGATATTCACAGATGCGTGGTGAGTCTCCAAAATGCTTATGCAAATAATATCCGAAGTAAAACCGACGAAGAATGAACTTGAAAGTTATACAGACACAAATATGCAACCGTACTGGAAGCAGGACCTAAAAAAAAAACTGTAAAAAAAAAGAAAAATAAGTTCATAGACAAATAAAATCCCTACCCTCGGCTGAAAGCGGCTGCTCAATTTTTTTTATTTCTATATTTTGGCATGTTCACGCTATTGTTTTCTGCTCGAGCAGCAGACGGCAGTGATTTCCCTTCACACCCCTACGGAGGTGTAACCCCCCCCCCCCTTTGTTTTTCTGAAGGCACCCCCTTAATTCGCAAGGAATCGTATATTCTCAATGGCCCCCCCCCCCCCCCCCCCCCCTAAAAATTTAGACACACCCCTAATTTCAATTCCTGGGGAAACCCCTGGCAGCCGGCGCCACACGGCGCGGCTGAGGTAGGCTCCAAAGAGGAATGTCTCTCAGACCGCAGTGTAAGCAACAAGCCAGCAAACAACGCGACGCTATTTTCGTTGTGCGTTTGTTTGCGTGCGTGTCTATGTGTGCGAGTGTGTCACCGAGCGCTCGGCCGCTTGTGCGAGCGCTGAAACTATCAGAGAGGTCCCGTCGGCCCCGAAAAGTCTTGCAAGAGTAATTCTAAATTGTCCCCGTAATTGTGCAATTATTGACGATAAAAAGTAATTAAATTACAAGTACAACTCCTTTTAGTCGAAAGTCATTATTAAAATAAAAATAATCGGCTTTAAATCACGTGACCGCTTGCTCTGACTGCGAGTTGAACGGGTCAACGCTGCTCGTTTTTTTTAAACTTTTTTCTTCTACTTTCATCGTGCTGAGAAAAAACAAAAACAAAAAACTAACGCGTGTTTTATGAGTTATGATTGTCAAGGAATAATTCTTAGCGGTATTTACTGAAAGTAGACAAATCGTTTCATCATACCTTAATGGGCTGTCCCTACAAAACCTACTTACTGCCGTGCAAAAAAAAACAAAAAAAAACTAACGTGCACTTTTTTTTGTAAAGCGTGAAAGGTGCGGCACTTGCGAACGTTTTCTATGAGGACATATACCACGCAAACAATCAAAACAGCATGGATTTCCTCCTCGGTTCTTCACTGTCGTCTCCTCCAAGGCTCTCTCCAAGGCTTTGTCCAAGGACGCTATCGGAGTATGACTTTCCCCCTTGCATAACAAGGTCCCAAAGTGGACCGGAAGCGGAGGGAAGACTTCCTCTTTTGTTCAGCAAATGCTGTTCACAGCAGAAAACGTGTCCTGTGTGGACAGCCCTACAAGTGCCTTGAACAGATTGCGTTTTTTTTTTTATAGCTATAACGTGGTCTACGTTTGGTAACAAGTCTAGAAACCTCGAGGACAGCTCGTGGGGCTAAAGCTCACGTTGCAGAGCTCAGGGATCCAAAAGACCGATACCCACCCTTGCCCGTTTCAATCTGGTTGACCATTGCACCGGTATGTGTTCGTGTAATCGCTGCTGCGTGATGGACGTTAAAGACCACCCAGGCTAACAGTCGTAATGCAATGGCTGAATTCGTCACCACCAACATGCAAGGGTTCTGCCAGAAACTCTGACACACTAAAATCGCATTTTCTAGACATCTAAGAACCATATTTTTTTCTAACCCCCACATGTTTTTGGATGCTTAATGTGTAGCTTTTTATGGGTACATGGCAGCTAGATATTTATCTCCGCAGGATAGCAGAGTCAGTCCCCGTCAACTCTGGTGTTTGCGCCGTTGTCCCAACACAGCCCTAATACTTTTTATCTCAGTCTTTTTTTACGCGGCCCGATCTTCGAAGATACATTTTCGATCGTGCTTTTTGCGGTAGAAGTTCGCCCTTGCACTTACACAATGCGGCAGTTAGACAACTGTTGAGCGTGTCGAATAAGGATTAGGTACACACTTATGGCTTTGTGATCCGGCCTTCGGCGTTCGTATCCCCTGATGTCGGCATTTCATAGGCTCAGGAGCGATCATCAGGGGCATGGCACGGACGTAAGTTGGCGCACTACAGAGATGAAGATGTGTTCATATGCCGAACGCCACAAAAAAAAAAAGAAGAAAAAAGATATCGCGCAAATTGCATCGAAGAAAACCAGCCTCCCCGCACAAGATAACAAATTTTCGCAATTTATTTTTCTTGACAAATTCTAACTCACGGATGTTGCGCCACATTGTTTTCGCTTCGCGTTTCCGACGCAAGTTGTTGCATTTTATGTTTGCATTTTTCACCATCTGCGTGTTGCTTGATGAGCAGTGAGCCGGTGACACTGTCGACGGTATTCGCATGAGGCGCGTCTATGGTAAGTTACAACGTATACACTCAATACGTATACGCTATCGCCCTTAAATTACAAAAAAACGGCCGCGTAGGAAAAACGTTTTCTCGTGCCTCGATAAAAAAAACGAAGAAAAACGAGGCGCAACAAACACCACTGGCAAAAACCCTAGAAGGAAAAAAAACAAAAAAACTCACGAAATTAAGCCTTTTTTTTATAGAAATTAAATTACGCTTTTTCAACCTGTTATGCGTTTTTAAGTTTTCAACAAGGTCGTACCGTAGGGGCTAATATGACGTTCATAATAAAACAAAACAAATCCCATGTGCACGCACGGACAAGAGCGAAGGAAGGACTCTTTACGCTCTTTATCGCGTTCGTATATTTTCTTCACGCACGCTTACAATGCGTCGTATTGAGAATCTGATGTAAGCCGTGTGTGCTTTCGTTCGCCGAAGGTTTTTACAACCGAACCACCACACCCGGATTGCTCGTATACCGAATGTTTCTTTAACTTAACAAATCTGATAAAAAAAATAAAAAACCCTAATAGTTATATTAATGCGGTTTGTGCAGGTGGGTTCTACGCCCAGAGGGACATAGTATAAGGGGCTAGTCGTAAAGATCAGTTGGCTAATTAACAAAAATATGTTAATTAACCTTTTAATTAATTAAAATAAACGCATGGTTCTAATTAAGAAGAGCATTCTCGAGAACAACTAAACGTCAGCATTAGAAAAGCTTGGAGCCCTTGGGATGCACGGCAACACTTCTCGATGCCTGCTGCAGACGACAAACGAATGCGGAATGACTACAGTACGCCGTATGCAACGGATTGAACAGTGATTTCAATTTGCTCCTCTATTTATTGGGGCCATGGCAGGCATAGAAAACTCGTCAGGTTTATAAAAACGAATTGTATTTACGTTCAATACGGGATACTGTCAGGCAAAAATCATCACACGTGTGGAGATATGCGAAAAACATGACAAGAGATTCACGTGTTTTACACCATATCAAAAGCAGAGTCAGGTCCTTTTCTTTTCCAACATAATGTTTAGCTTGGCTTGTTGGTTCATGACTGAAAATGGGCGCCAAAGGAACGGGGGCAGGTGAAGAAGTGGACGACAATACGGGGCGCGTGAAGAAGTGGACGACAACACGGGGCGCCCCATGTTGTCGTCCACTTCTTCACCTATCCCCGTTCCTTTGGCGCTCATTTCCAGTCCTCTTTTATTTTGCGTTTGACTTGCATTGTGAGAAAAGGGCAATTACTTTGATTCTAACATGAGCGACTCGAGACCCTAGATTTTGTCTGCAGGCTTGGGATATGGGAGCGTGTTATCATGCGCTTGTAACCGTCACAGCAAGGAAACAGTCTGATGATTGTTCCGGTTTCAGCAAGACCCCAAATATCAAGAGAACAGGGTGAAAATATCAGCTAAGCTTATATTTGTTACAAGCAGTTCGTTTGATCACACAAACGTAGAGTGAAGCAACGCCTGTGCCATCATAAATTATTAAAGCGCCTTCTGGTATGCAGTTTGGCGTTGATACACTTCACGTCGTAGTTGTAGCTTACGTGATTCGGATTCCCAGTTTTTTCACCCTTCTCAAATATTGCGGACGTCTCTACGCGGGCAGGCGTTTGCGCGCTCACGCACCTCAGTTGTCGATCAAAGGTGCGCACGGGCGTTCTTCGCAGGAATGGGTTTGTTTTGCTTGTACAAACTTTTCCGTTCTTTCATGTGTTGACCGCAAAGTTCGAAGTATCGTAAATAAATAAATAAAACGTTGACCCCGAGAATAAAAGTTCCATAGTTCGTCACCAACTTCATTCAAAGCACTCGCGCACTCCGCCAGAAAGGAGCCCTGAACCTAACTGAGCTAGCGAAACCATAGTGTCGTCGGCTAGCATGGCAAATCCGGTTGAAATTTTATTACTGACTTTTATCATTGCAAAATGGCAGTGAGACGATAGAAAAAAGTTTTAGTGATTAACTATTGAAGAAACACGATGCTTTAAAAATTATAACTTTTTTATCAGTAAAAGTTCTAGCTCTCGCCGAGCTCCCATGCATTTGTCCATAACATCGTCCCTACCTATTCACCTCTAAGCTGACAGTGCGATGAGAGGTAAGCGCTCGTTGAACCACTCATACCTCTACCGCTTCGTCACGTGATCGTACTCTCGCCCACGCGCAGAGAGAGGAATCAGGTGACGAAAAGAAGGCGTTTGATTGGTCCGGCGAGCCCGTAGCTTCCACCGTACCGTAAGCGCAGCGGTGATCGGAGTATAGCAGTGGTTTGTTTGGAGCACAGCGCCATGTTGTGACATCATCACTTACGGAACCAATAACTGAAGCACTGCTCTCACACGGTTCTCGCCGAGGGGTACACTCAAAAAGTAAACATGTCTGCTAGGATTCGTTTTAGAACGAAGCTCTTTAGCGCGATCCAAACCAACGCGTTTTTGTGCGCGCGTAGGCCGTGAACTTCCCGGAAATTGCGTATTTCGTGACGTTTCTGCTGTTTCCGGGGTGCTTTTTGAGTCACCACCATGTGCGTTGGTTAGGATGGTGTGCCCTCGGGCGAGTGGAGAGCATCTGCGCCAGACGGCGAAGAAACGCGGAGCGGGAACTACTGTGCCCTCCACTGATTGGTCGGGAGAGGAGCGCCCTACTACGTCACAGCGAGTTTTCGTGCGCGTTCAGAAAAAGTTGAAATCACCCAACTTTCTTATGCGCGCCCGAAAGGCGCAAGGAATCAGCGCGACGTCACGAAATACGCAATTTACGGGAGACGCACGGCCTGCTCGCTTACAAAAACGCGTTGGTTTGGACCGCGCATTAGGTGCCCGTTTCCGGGTTGAGCGTCGTCGTCGGCGTCGCCGTCAGCGTCGGCGTAACCGCGCGTTGCATTATGAGACGTTTCCCATAATGACGTCACACGTGACGCCACGAGGGTTATCCTCACGACAGTTACCCTCACGAGGGTCACGAGGGTTACCCTCACGAGGGTCGCGAGGGTTACCTTCACGAGGCTCACGGGGGTTACCCTCACGAGGGTCACCAGGGTTACCCTCGTGCAGGTAACGTCACGACATTACCCTCGTGACGTCACATGTGACGTCAATATAGGAAACACGTGACGTATAATGTGACGTGTGACGTAACACGCATCTAACACTGCCAATATTCCCGCTAAATTTAGCGGGGAAATCTTTCCGCTAAATTTGGCGGAAAAATATTCCCGCGAAATTTACCCTCGTGACGTAATGTGTGACGCACTTGCAACGTCGCGCGTGACGTCACGTGTGACGTCACCATGGTAAACATTTCCCGCTAAATTTTGTGGAAATATTTTAACGCTAAATTTAGCGGGGAAGCAAGAGGGGCATACAACCCCCTCCTCCTCCTCAAGAGCTGCGCTCTAATTCGGCGTTACAAAAAATTGTAAACATCTTTCATTTTTTTATTTTATGTAATAAAAGACTCGGTCCAATACACTGAAAATTTATGGCAATTTGCTGGATTGCGCATTCCCGCTTAGTCGCAGCAGCGCCAGTGCGGCCACCGGAAGTTCCGAATTGGCGATCTTGGGCCGGTGTAAGGCGCAGGATAGCCAATTGAAGCGAAGCGATGCAGAGGCTGGGCGGCTGCGTGCTGAAAAACACCCTTATGCTCGTTCGCCGTCATTCGCCGAACAAGTTTAAAAAAAAATCCGGTGTAAATGGTCGTAGGTGCTTTTGAGAACCCGTGGAAATTTTCACGAAATTGCAGCACCGCAGTAAAAAGGCACAACTCGTCGAACGCAAGTCTCGCGGTCAGACGGCGTCATTAGAGCCAGATAGGCTACTCTTCAGAGTAACGACCCTTACCCATCTTGGTGCTTTAAATCATGGTCGCCAGTTGTCTGAAGCTTTATCTAAAATCACAAGAAGCACTTTCCTGTCCTTTACAAATGTTTCAACAGTTCGCGACAGATCAAAGGAATATTTACATGAGCTTCCTAACACCGAACCTAATGCTGAGGAAGTCGCACTTTTGAATCACGACGATGGGCAGTTGCGTCTGCTCTTTACTAAGCACCAAGATGGCGTCGCCTACAACCACATCGGGGAACAGAGTGCCAATCAATGCCCTAAGCGCGGCTCATTTGGTGGCTCAAGGCGCGATCAAAGGACGTTCCTCGGAGCTTTACTGCTGCTGGCCGCATAGAATGAGTGTGTTCCGGTGTTCTTTGACCGGCAGCCCTTCTCTGCCAGCCACAGCTCAACGACGTCACGATCCGGGTTGGAGAATTCGTCTTATCCTTATCCACACAAACGGGGCTGGGTCCCGCTGGGGACGGGGCAGAGGACCAACAGTTCGCGTCTGTCTCTCCTCATCCTCAATAGTTCATCTTGTTCGTAGAACTCTCAGTTCTCCGTCACTTTCTTTAAAACCCCAGTGGCGTACGTTCCTTGAAACTTTGTCTCATCGTCCCTTCGGCAACTGCGGCAGTTCAGAGGGGCGGGGGCTGTGCGGATGGGCTATGGGGTGGATGTCGATCGACTGCGGAAATGGACAGCTGCGACCTACGGAGGCTAGAAGGGGATTTGAATAAAAAAAGAAGTGTGTTTATGTAAACTTTACAAGGAATAAGTAGACAATTTATACTCGATACAGTGTGAATAACGACTTCATCGAATCAGAATGTACGTACAAACATTTGGGTGTTACGCCGTCGAACGACTGTTCATAGAACGCTCAAGTGAACTACTTGCCTTAAGGGCTGGCAGGTATATTGATCTTTATCCGCCGAAATTTAAACTGTTCCGAAACCAAGAAAACGGCATATCTGGCATGTGTTAGATAATTCAAAAATATGCGTGTGTTGTATAAGACGCTGCACAAAAACATTTAATTAAAAAAAAAAACACAATATGGCAGCGAGGTTAGTTCTTGGACGATACGAAAAAACAGGTGGTTATACTGACATGAAAAAATATATAGATGGAATCTCTCTCAGTCCGATTGAGCACACTCAGGCTTATATTGTTATTCTCAATATTTAATGGCGGACAGTGTATTCACAAAATGGCTTATTTAAAATCTGTATGATGTTTCCAGTCCAACCGATCATTGTTTTAAAATAAAATAATACCATGCTAAAAAAAAATCATGTACGCGATTTTTTATTTTTTATTTTTGTAAAAGATTATTACAATGGAACAAGCCGTCGGAGGAGCAAGTCTGCTCTGTAACTAAAGAAAAAAATTTTTTTCACGTTTGTATCTTCCCGCAGTAACGCCTTCGGGCACGTGGGGAAACTCCCGAATAAAGAATAAAGAAATAAAGAAATACGTTATTTGTAACACTAGCAAAAGTAGATGTTTCAAATTGTGAAATTGCGCAATACACATAGTAGTCTCGCGATGATATGCGGCAGCGTTCTAAAATGTTAGAGCGAATGACTGATAAACCACATCCCTGTAACGCGAATGTCCAAAACAAGTGCACGTAAAACCGAATATTGCAACAGCCTCCCGATGCAGTAACTAGGTGTATCGAGAAGTTCCGAGCTCGTGCAAGTCGATGCCCAAATGTGATTTATGTAAGGAGTGTAAGAATCTTCGTCTGCCCTTCGCGCTTTTTATGTGTAATTGGGAAGTTCATTAAATCTCTATGTATTTCTGTTTGAAATAAGGCGTTGTGTATGGGCCTATTCGAAAGAATGACATTTATTATATCTCTCTTTTCGCACATTTCGTGTATTTGACTTCAGATCTATCCAGACTTGTACCGTACGCATTACAAGTAATCAAATTACTTGTAATCGATTACTTTTTGTAGTAATTTTGTAATCAGTTGATTACTTTTACTGGGCAGTAATCGCAAGAGTAATCTTATTACTTTTTGAAGTAATCAAATTACTTGTAACCGTTACTATTTTTCCACGGGACACCCCCCCCCCCCCCCCCCCCCCCCGGGCACACGTCTTTTTTTTTCTGAAATGACAAAATAAAATTTGCTTTTTTTTTCGAACGAAAAAAAAGAAAGATTTTTTTCGGAGCTGTAGGAAACGAGGTCAATCCCTTTCTATGTACAGTTTCTGTGGAATGTCCGTTTTTTTTTTTTCGAGCTGGGACTGGGAGTGGGAAGCCCCAGGGAAGCCACAGTGCGTGACAAAGGCCATTCAGGGCGAAGTTTGAAGGAGCAGAATGTAGCTTTGTAAGTCCTTCGTTCAAACTAGCCCCCTCACGCACACACACACAGAAATAAAAGAAATAAAAAAATCCTGCTTACGGTACCTACACGCAGCCCGTAGGAGAACCAGAACCGAAGAAATGCCTAAAGCGGATGCAAAATATAACAAAGCCAGTCGTAATATTTTCCCATTTCCCCTACGTAGTCTTTGTGACAAGCAATGTTTCGAGTTGAGAAGTGGTCGGGGCGATCTCTTCCGCTAATGGATACTACCCATGATCCGTTTCAAATCCTGGAGCTGCTGCTCTTTTGTATAACATGCGAGCTCATCCACATGTGAATAATAAAATGAGCGACGCAAACTTTGAGCGACAACCCTTGCTCAAGCTTAACAAGCTCTAGAACCCCCTCCGCTCCCCCCCTCCCCCCCCCCCCCCACGCACACACACACTGGCGAACGCCCAAATCATTAAACTTCTTCAAATGAATTCTATGCTTGTGTCCGCATTGTGAAGGTGCAACGACCACGAAAAGGGAACCAGTTTTTCTTCTTCAATACTTGTGCAAATGTGAAATATAGGTTGGAAGTAGTTCATTGTTATGAGCGCTAAAGATGTGTCTTCACACATTAAAGTAATCGGAAAAGTAACGGTTACTTCTTTAAGTAACGTCCAATTACTTTTGCCGTCGAGTAATCAAGTAATCTAATCGAATACTTTTTAGCCAAGAGTAATAGTAATTGTAATCGATTACTTTTTTTTAGTAACGTGTACTAAACTGGATCTATCATATGAGAACAAAGTACCTTTTAGCTTACCCAGCGACCTAATGTTTCACGCAGCCAAATAAAAAAAACACAAAAAAACACGTTTTCCCATAACGGCTCACGAGTTTACGTATTTTCGAGTATCGTCCTTCCGTGTCGGTCTCAAGCGGTCATTGTGAATTTCATACAGTCAAATTTATTGATAACAATACAACTATAGGTAATTACTGACTGAAGGTTTGACAACATATATAAAGGCCGATCAACCTAAAGTAATACATAATAAGCAAATGCACTTCCAAATTATCCAAAAGACGATCTGCCAATCTTTTCCGACGTTTTTATCCTCGATAGGCACGGGTATAAGTGACTTGAGAGACCCTTAAATAAATTTCCGATTTTTTAGCTTATTTAAAAAACTAGCTGTTCCGAACAGATATATAGCTTCTCAAATATATGGAAGTCTGTTATTGCCTCCTTTATGTGATGAATAGAAATATTATGTGTCTGTGGGCTGGACGAATACAAAGTACGCAGGGGCGCGTGGCGGAACTATGACGATTACGCAAGCAGACCGTCAGACCGTCAGAAAGTGACCAATGAAGGATCTGCCATGACGAGTATAGCCTGAAATAGTACTTTGTTCTATTTAAACAAAAAAATTGACCGGCAGCTTGTCAAGAACAAAACTCGACAGCCAGACTATATCATAAGAAAATGTTCATTGGGCACGTGCTATTTTAGGCCATATTTGATCTGAGTACAAGGGTGCGTATACATTAGAGTGAGCAGTTTTGATCACTCCTTTCCGCATGATACTTCGCCTGATTCACGATGCTGAGTGAAAACAAGATCGGTTAGAAAAACAAGCGTTTTGATTGCCGCTCAATATTTTCGTAAAAGGTAAACTGAAAGGGCTTGTCCTAAAACCTTCGTGATATTGTGAAAATATTATTGCTTTTAGCTCAGTGGCGTCGTTATGATATATATTGTGAAGCATATTTCGTAAACTATATTTCATAATATATATAAAGCCAAGGTGCCATTCAATGATTTTATGCACTGTAATTAATTGTTTAGTTTGGAAACACTACTACGATTAAACGTTTAATACTGCGACGGAAAGTTACCAATGACCGGTATTTAAGGCGACCTACCACACTTCGTGAAATACTTTCAATCCAGGTAAAATATATGTGACAGATAAACAAATGATTGTTGAGTCGGATAAACACGACGTGTTGTATGTTAATCTAGATTATAATTTACTGGCGCATCGAAATTAAATAACGTGATTTCTTTTTTTTTTTTTGGTACCTGAGAGTAAAAGGAGATGGTACGAGCGATAAAAGACTATATAGTTACTTGTTTCACGGCAGAAATAGTATCGATTGCAACAAAACATGGACAATATATTCTCACTTTAGCGGTTCAATCAGGTTCGAACCGGCTCGAACAGTTATTTTCGCTCCTTGCGAAACTGAACTGGAACTGAACCGAAATCCGGGAACCCGAACTCGAACCGAACCTATAAAAAATTTCAGTTCGACACTCTGACTGAACCTCCCCTTCTGTAGCCAACGTAACCAAAGTCGACGACGATTGACGGAAGATGATGGGCCCCGGCACCTCCACCAGACGATACGGTGATTATGAAGTGATTAGTTTGAAAATGGCGATTTTAGCGAAGATTCCACCACAAGCTCTCTGCTTCCTTTTCTTCAACTTGGTCCACGTAGTCCTGCTTTACGCTCTTTTCTTCTTTCTTCCTTGTATGATTACGCTACCTCATCTCGAACTGTGCAGACGCGTTTCAGCAGCTGCAGTGCATGGACACAGTCGCCACTCACCTAGACGTTTTGTTTCCCTCCATTCTTTTCGCGTCACTGCGGTCGAGCGACAAATTGTTTACCTTTTAAACCTGATTCATGTGGTGCGAGTTCGCTTGGGAGCTCGCAGCTGCGCCGCTAAGCGCAATTGCCTTTATCGTTTTATATTTTTTTTCTTTTGCCGCACAAACGAAGTTGCAGCTGCCAAATTTCATGTAAAATGGTATAATGTGAATAAGGCTCCAGACAGCATAGTGTTCTTTTCTCTCAAGCTCGATTCCCATGGTGCGCTTTTGCCTGCGAATTCGCAGCAGCGACGTCGGGCACCGCAACTTCCCCCAGGCTTTTTTTGCCGCACGAGCGATGTCGCAACTGAGAAATCGCAAGTAAAGCCGCACCATGTGAATCGGACTTAGCACAGGCTTTGTGAGGATTCGTCCTTGTAGCTAGGCATCTCGGTGAGGCAACAGAAGATCAAATGTGGCACTTCGAAACTGGCGCGCGGAAGAGGGGTCCATAAATTGGTGCAGGATCCAATAACCACAATCTTTAAAACAACAATTGTGACTCGGATTATGTACCATTCATTTGAAAGCGAATTAAGAAGTTAGGAAGCTAACTCACTGATTTTGAATACGCAGTAAAGATTGTAGGCCTTACCAGTGTCGCCGTTGAGCGGTTGGTGAAAGTAGCCAAAACACAGGTCAAAAGTAGCCAAAAGGAGCCATTTTTCTTGGCGCCAAAAATGTCGCCACCGATTTTTCTGAAAAATAATCGTCCTACGAAGTGATAAAATGAGGTTATGTACAGCCTTAATCAACGTGAATAAAGGCTTCCGCGCCTAGAGTAATTGAGGTGAAGTTTTTTAAGAAGCTCGATGAGCACGTCAAATGTTGAGGTCGTTTTCTCTTGCAGCCGCAGACCGAAGTTTAGTCTCATTATCGCCACAACGCGGTCCAGCTTCATCTTGTTTCTCAATTGAGTTCTTGTTAGTAAAACTTGAGAAAATACGCGCTCAGAATCCGCATTCGATACTGGAAGCGACAGGAGTCTCAGCGCACCTTCTGCGAGGTGTGGAAAATGGCACACTCCAGAAACGCTCCTGTATACCGGCCGCTCCGTTCTAGAAGTTGAGGCATGTTGTACGGTCCATTGTGCTAAAAACTGACTGCAGGTGACAAATTTCTGATTCTAGCTCAAGAGAAGAACAGCCAAAAAAGTGAAGTGGAAGTTTCAGTATCTCTGCTCGGCTCTTGTCCCTCCCTACGGTCTCTGGATTTATGGCATTGAACCTTCAAAGTGCGGATGAAGAATTAGGAAGCCGTAGTTGCATCTGGACTGTCATTTGCTTTAAGAAATGAAAGCAGCGTTCGCGAACATATTTTTTTTATCTTCAATTGGAAGTTTCGATAGCTTCTCGCTGAAGAAGTCTCCCAGGTCTGTTGTTTCTGGACCGAGGAAAATATATCTCATGTTGACCAGTTCCAAGGATAGCAAGCTTGTCGATCTGATATGTCGCACCACTGACGGGATCAGAATTCTCTTCAAGGTATCTAGGTACAAGTTTTCAAGCTCCTCAAAGAGTGCCAACGGGTCAGAGACATTGCTTTGAAACATGATGTTGACACGCTTTACGCGGTGGAGAAAAGACGCAAGGAAAACTAGGTATGCGTAATTCTTTGGATCTCAATACATCTCGCGCAAAATGCTGTTGTCGTAGTTGTGGTCTTCTGCTTTAGTGAAAAAACCTGCCAAGTTGTCGAATTGTGCCAAAATTCTTTCAATGCAGTCTGCGATTGCAAGACACCTTGTTTGTGAAAGTGCTAAAACTTTGGGCGGGTCTTTTTCTTCACAGTTTGTTGTCATGCTGTCATGCAGCTTTTTATAGGCCTTTTGTCTGAAACTGCTGTGCGCGAAGTAGTTGTGGGTTCTCGAACCATGTGCTCGACGGCAGAGGGGATCGCTTCCATTGCTTTGGATGCCACAAGGTCAAGGCTGTGACACGAGCATTTGATCAAAATTATGTTTTGATTATCTTGACGAAGGCGACTGAAAAGTGAATTCTGTTGGCCACACATGGCATTTGCACCATCAGTGCAGAGCCCGAGACAATTCTTGATCGAAATATTGTGCATATCTAAAGTATAAACATTCTTTGTCCTAAAAAAACGCCAGAATAAAAATAACAGTAGCCAAAAATTAGCCAAGGCCAAGGAGCCAACTTAAAATTTTGGTCGCCAGTCCGTGCTCAAAAGTAGCCAGTTTGGCGCAAAGTAGCCACCAACGGCAACACTGGGCGTAACCATATAGCGGTCGACATTTTTTTGTATACATATAAGAATTGCAATATAAGTTCAAACCCACTGTGAACTATCTAAGACAAATAATGTCAACACTCAACTCCGGCATGAACTTCCGAAATGACTCGCTACACAGATCTGGGCGGAGATTCACTTTGTCAAACTTTGCGAGTGAGACCCAATATTGGAATGAATTGCAGGGCAGCTGTGGTTCGCGGTCACTCAGCTGGCCACTTATTCGTGTTTGCTGCCACCCATTTCACGAGCAAATTTTAGTCCAAGCCTTGGAGAGTCTCTGTTAAGAACGCATTACGTCTACTTAAAACGTGATACGCGCGAGGACACTGATCATGGTCAATAAAATTTGTATCAGATGTGGTTATACTTGTATGAATTTGATAGTCCCGATGGCAAGATATTCGTGGCACCTCGAGCATTTAACGGCAGATGGCGATAGGGCAAACACTAGCTCGCTTTTTACTAGGATAATCATAGCTATTGATATCAATCAGCCTTTCTTTGTCTTTATCTGTGTTCTACTCGATCCTTTGTGTAAACTAACATTCGTCCAAGATTAAATTAAAGTTTTAGCACTCTCGTCGGGCTAAAAAAGAAAGCCCGCCTTTTGTGTCTTTTTTCTTTATAGTGAGTGCTACAACTGTTTTTTCCCCCGCATTTTTGGCAAACGTGGCTGATTGAAGTCAGTGTATTTTAGTGGATGTCATGCGCGTCTCGCTTTCCGTTTTGCCAAGGCCGTTGGACGGTGCTTCGGGTTTTGTAGCAGCTTATTCGAGCCGCATAATTGTCTCGGAGGTATAAATTTTAAGCAAAAAGTAATAATAGAAAAAGAAATAACGATTAGCGCTAGTCGCAGGCTCCGGCCTATGTGAAATCACCTTTATTGTTTTGTTTGCAAGGTTAAAGCAATTTTCTCGTTGGAATGAAAAAACTTCGACAAGTTTTGTTTTGATTCGTTTCTCCATAGAATTAAGTTGTTGCTAACGCCGAGGCGTCTTAATATTTGCAAATGATATCTCTACAGAAATTAGGTCCAGCAGTCGTCTCTATCCGGACGACTGCGTCTTATATAGTGACAGCAAGCCGAAGTCAAACTACTTCGTTTTGTAAGAAGATGTTGACCGAATTTCAAAGTGGTGCGATAATTGGAAAACGAAGCCAAGTATCAGCAAATGCGATCAGATGAAGTTTCCTAGACAGCGTAAACCATTTCCTTTTATATACACGTTTCTCGGTGTTCCGCTAACGAAGGTAGAAACAGTAAAGTACCTAAGCGTTCACTTCACACAAGATCTGTAATGAAGCTCTCACATGGACTTCATCACAGCCAAAGCAAACCGGATGTTACATCTATTGAGACGAAGTTTTTGTGAATTTCCTTCAAACGTAAAAGCAGTTTTATTATTTTCTAGCATCAGGCCAATTCTAGAATACTGGAGTGTTTCGTGAAACCCCAACAAGCTCTATCTAGTAGAAAAAATTGAGCAAGCATAAAATAAGGCGGCTAGATTTGTTAAAACGAACTCCATTTATAGGAAAAGTGTCACTGCTATGAAAAAGTGAAAAAGCAACTAGATAGGGAGCCGCTGGTATCTAGTAGAAGACGTCTCCGCCTAACGTTTATACACGCAAAATACCACGGTCAAACAGGCTTAGATAACTTGAAAAGCATCCAACCACCTAACTTCGTGTCTCGTAGCTTAGACGATTCAAAGAAAATAGGATAATCTACATCCCGAACAAACATTTTAAAATATTTAATTTTCCCTCACACCATCATAACGCAGTGGAATGAATTAGCTGATAGCATTGCCTCAATCCCGTTCAATATGCTCTTTTCTAGGACGAACTGACGCACGATTGTTAGGACGGCTGCCATGTATAAGGAAATCTGATATGTTTTTTTTTTTTTTTGCACATGTGGCACGTGTGCGATAATTTCGGCAGCTCTTTCTTTGTTAAGCCTAGTTCACACAGTTGCTTTCGAGTGCAACGACTTGTGTCTCGTTAAGACTGCTTGCGTCGAGCTGTTGGTATGGCGACGCTTACGACGACCCAATGGGGAGGCGCTGTGCTGCTCGACGCAATGCATCGCAACGCGGTGGACGCAAATGTGTAAACCAGCCTTTAGCTGTTCTTGTGTGGCCCATTGTCCATTGTGTAACTTTTTTTCTGAAGCGGTTGCTTCAAGCGAAAAACAACTTGCGTTTTGTTTTTGTGTGTTTGTCTTGCTTTTTTTACTGTGCTGTGAATTAGCGCGGTTTGCGCAATGTGTTTTTGTTCTTTGCTGGTTCACTGAATCCACCCTCTCCCGTGCGATAATGCATCTGGCGCTGCGGGGTAACCTGGGATAAATAAATAAATATAATGGAAGACACGTTTCCGTGCCTGCATGCTTACGCCCTTTTCGTCATTCGGGCGGTGAAAAGGCCAACGAAAGTTACTGGCCAGTTTTTCTCCAGTCACCCAGTAGGCTCGTCTTAAAGTCAAGTTGGTTGTCATGGCGGCCACTAGAAAATATCTAAATGGGTTCATTCACTAACTAAAACATTTATATAACTTTTTTAAGTGTTCGTTATTGAGGGTTTCATGTATTTGGAGAAATGAGGTATAGTTTTCGCTAACGTTTTGTGAATAGCCCTGCCGTGAAGTTTTAATAAAAGATTCGTACAGGGCACAATGAGGCGCGGAATGTCACCTTTGTGCATTCAAACTGAAACTGAGCTAGCAAAAAGAGGCGCTATTGCCGCTAGCTTCGCTTTCGGAGCCGGTGGAGGGTGGAGAAATCGACATCACTAGCGCTCTTTGCGCGCTTAGTTTCGGTTTGAAGCCGCAATGCAAGGGTGATATTTCTCGCCTCGTAGAACTCACTATAATTTTTTTATCGAAACCTTCGCGCTACGGCAATACTATATTGAAGTCCAGCGTCCATCTTCTATATACGCTATGCCATCGAAAAAAAAAAAAATGAAGTCAAAACGTTTAAGGTAGTTAGCTAACTGATCGACCCATCTCGCCTCTTTTCTAGTGGTCGACAATCGTTCCACGGTTAAAATGACCCTAGCGCAAGTTACCTAGAATAAAAATTATTGTATTGATCGACGAAACAAATATACAAAAGATTATAATATTATATCTATTAGAATACATGTTGATAATTATACGAACAGAGTCCGAGTATCTGGGTTACTGCAGATAAATCATTAAAACTTGCGAATGAAACCCAAGAAATGACGAAACAATTACAAAAATTAGATTCAAACATAACTTCCTCTCCGGGATTATGAGCACAACGTTCCCAGGTTCAAATGCACAGCGCAGATACCGTGCTTGAGTCAAATTTCACGGGTATCTCACCGTTCCATGGACGTTGCGAAGAGTATACACGTGAACTCTGTCGATAAAGACCTCGATTTATCGTCGAGTCAATGGGAAAAAAAATATCGGAAACTGCGTCATATTAATCGAGTGTCTTAAGGTATACGACGAAATGCAGTGCACTCAGACCATTATAGCTTACAATTGAGCCCCGCGGTTTTAGAGAACTGAACGAAATCGGTGGACGAGGGAGAAGGCGAGCTGATCTTATGTCTGTTACTGTCCGTAGCTGGCATAGGGTATAAACATTACGTCGTCTCATCAGAATAAAAGACGACGCCGACGTAACGAGAACCAGACATGCCTATACCAAAAACATCATGAATCAAATAGGATGGGGTAAAAGTTTAACAGCGCTCCGTGTCAAGCTTCAGGCCTTAGTGACGTTTAGGGACGGAAACTCGTACACACGACCACTGACGACTATCAAATAGAACCACTGTAGATAAGCCACACTTAGAGTACTGCCCCCCCCCCCCCCCCCCCATTCTTCTTGGGCGCCGCCATATCAGTGCTCAATGCAGGCCGTTCGCAATCATAGAGTTATTATAATATACGCTAGAGGTTCAAGTGGCGCTAGTGTGCTGTCGCAAATTAAAGCAGACCGCAACCAGTCGAAAATTCACTTCCGGTAATGCATTCCTATGGGAAAAAAGTGTGTGCATTTTTTCCCTGCGCTCGATTATAAGAGCAAATATCCCGAATAATTCGTACGTACTAGGTAGCTTGGAACATTTCGCGGTCAGACAGACGAACTAGTTGGTCAGTTGCGGCGTTTTTCTTTCAAATTTATCGCATTAAAACCGGTGCTAAAACGGCCTCGTACATGTATTTATGTGCACTGTCGGACACTGTTAGCGCGAACACGACGTCGACGCTTTTCAGCATGGGGGATATACGTGCCAAACGAAAGAATTGGACCTCTGGAAAGCCAAGAGAGACGGCCACAACTACTCAGTACTACTGGATCAGTAACTCCCTGTGCATGTACGATCAAAATAAATTGTAGGCCACGTAATATAATCCGATTTTCAATAAGTAAGTACTGCTTTATTCTTTCTGCTTTGTGTGAAGATGCTTGTTAGACATTCAGGACATCACCCGCACGCTCGGAATCTTTAGGAACAAGTTCTCATAAAAGCTGTCCGTTATATTAAATATATTTTAAAAAAAAAAACCTTTCATAGCCCACGTATTTTATTCTTTACGTTTTGAACGTTTTTAACAGCTTGTAAATATGCAAGACGGGGTCATTTTTATATAGTGACAGGACTGGCATAATAGCAATATATAAGCGTCACCGGAAAGCTGACGGACTTTGAACACACTCTATATTCCCTTAGATTGCTATTTTGCTTAGAATCGTAGCTCGTTTTTACACACGTGTTCTGGAACACATGTTTGGGCCTGAAATACAGCGCAGTTTAACATCGTTCACTGGTAAAGAAAAATCTTGTAACTAAAGCAATTCTACTTTTACAATGTAGATAAAGGTACATACTATTCGGTACGACCCGAATAACAAAAGCGTTCCCCGTTTTTTGTTTTCGGCGAAGAGACAAAATGCACGCGCGTTTTCCGATAGGAATGCACGGGAGCACCGCAAAGGTAGACTGGTTGCTGTCTGCTTCAATTTGCGTCACGGAAGTCGCATAGACACTAGTGCCAGTTGAACCTCTAGCGTACATAATAATAACTCTATGCTCGCAATGAATCCTTTCCAAAAGATGGCCTCATCTACTAGCTGGTGCGGCAATCATCCGAGTCCGCGATAGCTTGAGCACGTACTCTGAGCATGTATTGGACGCGAGGGGCGGCATCAGCCTCCGGCGTGAACTGGAATCCAATCGCACGCTTCATGCAAAAGAAATGGTGACCGCCAATGTTCCTTGATAGCCTTGTCAAAAAGGGTTTATTGGCGATCGTTAGCAGTCTTGTGCGTAATCCGTTACAAGTAACGAAATTACTCGCAATTATGTGACGGAATATTACATATTTGCGAGAGTAATTGTAAGGTCATTTCCTTACTTATATTCAAAACGACTTCACTGTAAATCGTTGCACTTTGATTCACAAGAAAGCGGGAAATTTGAAACCGAATGCCCCCCCCCCCCCCCCCCTTTTCAAACGAACAAAAAATGTGTTAAATTTGCTAGACGTGACCGCAGCCACGCTCTCACGCGCCTTGACAAACGCAAAACGGGGCCTGGCATTTTTCCCTTGCTGAAAGCCTTCTTTTACAATGCCTAGCCTGTTAAAGTTTTCATTTTAATTTCGGCGGACCTCAACAATAAAGTCCGAGGATCCAAGTGGTTAGTTCTATAAAAAAATATGTTTGAAGTGCTTGCAACTTGGCGTAGTGTATCTATATCCACTTTTTTTTCTTAGTTCTTTTTCTTATTTGCGGTCGAAGACGGGGAAAAGAAGACATCAAGCGATTGTCTCCCTCTTCGGGAAACTCAAGGTTGTAATTGTGCTTTGAGGAGAATTAACAATGCCGTTCTCGGTTATTGTGAATACGACCATTTAAAAAAACAACAACCGCGGACTGGACGCACTGAAAGCGATCCTTGTGTGTTGCTGTTGGAAGGATATTAGAACCAGGACCAACTTGAATGTGATTAGAACATTTCTCTTCAAGAGCGGTGTGTCTTTCTTTTTTTTTTTTTTTTGCTGCTCTTTATTTATTTTTTACTACCACAAAGCTGATTTTAAAAGCTGCTAGTATTTTTGTATCCACACCTTTCGTACTGGCCTGACGTTATCTGCATCCCCGTTGTAGCCCTTTCGTGCGTGAACTTTTAGTGAGCTCTTTGAAGACGGTAAGTGTCTTTTTTTTTTTTCCCCCACAGCAGAAGACACCTTCTCTCGAACACGATGTTTTAATAATAAGTAAAATATAATGTACTGTTCTCTGCCGTTCGCACAGCCCCTGGAAACAACGGACGTCGATCTATTTAAAAAAAAAAAAAAGAAAACACTGGTGTGTACTACTACCCGCCCGTGCTCCGCGGCTTTCTGAACGGAATAAGGAAACGGTAGTACGTATGTTAAACGTGCATTTACATTGCCTTGCTTTAACCGAAGTTCTAGTTATGTTTTAAGGAGCCTCATTGTGTTTTCTTTTGTAATAAGATATAATCATATCTAAGAAGATTCATTACATTGTTCAGCAACGTCTCAAGCGAGGATTCGACCTGTTCAGAACCAAGAGAAGATGAATGTATAAAGTGTAAGGAGGGAAAGTACGCAGGCGAGGTGGTATAGGGAACATCATTGAAAGAAAACCTGAGACTGCTGTCCGTTTTCTTTATTTATCCCAGTCTCAGGTTTTCTTTCAATAGTATAAACTGCATTTATTATATATTTGTTACGTGTGACTACCCTGTCTTACTAACTTTGTGTACCACCGGTTAGTGTAGTTCGATCTTATTCTATGTTTGACGAGTTGTATGACGACTTCTACCGCTTCTCGATTCGGATAGCGTCAAGCACCGGCTGCAAAGACGCTCTGTTTTTTCTCCATGGTAAAGAACATTCCCATCGCCTTTCTGGAGTAGCACGATGCAGTGCATCGAGCATTCTCGAGGCACATTATGGCACTCCCATTCAGTACGCCTCAGTTAAAAAAAAGTGTTCAACGTGGCAGTCGACATCTTCACGAAGGAACCAGGCAAAACGTTTGACGAGACTTTTGAGATGCAGCTGTCACTCAAGAAACTCAAAGTCAATAAAGTGTTGCTGGTGGCAACAATAAGGACTCGAATAACGCTCTTACCTTTTCTTTCTTACGCAAGGACAGGAATGTTCGAAGTAACGCTACAAAAGTAACGGATCACATTTTGGTGTAACGGTCATTTACTCTTATGGAAGGATAATTGTAACGGTAGTTAATTACAATTTAGCCTCGAGTAATAGACCAATCTCACTAAGCGTTTTGCGCATGCGTGACGCCGCCGCTTTAGTTCACGGGAGGCAAACGGTCGGACATGAGAGGGCTCGTGCTGTCTCGTGCTCCACACGCGCAGAGCTCCAGCGGGGTTGTCGCACGTGCACAAAGACTAAAGTTCCCTCGATACATTGCGACGGCGGTGGCGTAGTCAACGTGGCTGCTGAGATCGGTCTATTGTAAATGCAATTGCTTACTTGTTTTTAGTAACGTGCACAAGTCTGATCGTTAGGATTAGAAAAAAATGCGGCATCCTGAGCTTGAGATATTGCCGTCGGAAAGCCCAGGCGATATTGTTTTGCTCCGTCATGGTCAGTGGAATGTCTTAACACTTATGAAGGACAAAAACTAATTCATCCAATTTGAGATGAAGCTTCGGATGACTGGGAAAAATAATTAGAAGCACCAAAAATGGCTTAAGTGTCGTTACTCTGCAGTGTAGCTTAGGTGAGGGACTCTATCGTTTCAGCTTAGGTCAAGACGACGCCACCAACGCTACGAGCGAATGGGACCAATCAGGCAGCGGAAAAAGTGCAAGTCACCGGGCCTTTTTTGCTTACGGTCGGATCGGCGATGATGGAGCACGCAAAGAAACATGACGGACACTGTAGTCAAGTGGTGAGCTGGGCGAGATGGCAAAGGTTGAACATGATGAAAAATCGCGCACAGAGAGACAAGGACAAAAGAAGAAGGAATACGGAACACAGACAGGCGCGTACTTACAAACACTGGTATATTAGGGGAAGAAAAGAAAGATGAGCGCAAGATTCATTCGTGACAGAGGACACAGGCACAAGAGTGAATACAGTTCACTCACGGTCAAATCATCGCAAACAAAATCTTCTCTTTCACTTAAAGCAACATATGGTTGACGAACGCAGCGATCGGTCGAACCCAAGATGGTAAATCCTGTCACGAATGAATCTTGCTTCATCTTTTCGTTCTTCACCTAATATATACCAGTGTTGTGAGTACGCGCCAGTCTGTGTTCTGTGTTCCTTCCTCTTTTGCCCTAGGGTCTTTGTGCGTGATTTTTAATCATGATGAACACCCTGATGGTGCGCTTTTGTCGCCGTCTAATTGATCCCCTCAGCTCGTAGCGTCGGCTGAGTCCGGACTAAGTGAAACGAAGCATAGTATATCACCCCAGAAAAGCGGGCTACGCTTCACTCTTTCTTCGTGAAGAAAGGGGCAGGAGGATGTATAACTTTCAATTTCCAGGCCGCGGTTTCACTGCTCATACAAAGTCTGCAGACACTGTCGTGGCACGTTTATCTCTTGTACGATGTCCCTGTTACATTGGTCGTACAAAACTTGTCTGCAGACATGCTCGAAGCACGTATATGTATGAAGCAAACGTGCTTAGAACGTGTTTGAGGCGTGTCCCAAGATGCATTGGTCAATTGAGAGTTTTAGGGAACCGTTTTTGCACGTCTCGTATACGGTGCGATGGGCCCTCGGCCTCAAGTAGGAACTGCGTATGTGCGCGTCTTCTGGGGTAGCGCATGCGAAGTTCGTACTCGAAGGCCCATCGTACCTTATCAGATGTGCAAACACGGTTCCCTAAAATTCCCTAATATCGTGTCTGGAGAGAGCAGCGTGTCCTTTCTTGTGATCTATGAGCAGTGTGACAGGGGCTTTGGAGTGCAGGTGACACGACCGAGGACGTTGTGCAGACAAGATTTGCGGGCACTAGTGTCCCGCGCTCTGCTTCCTTTTATCTTGGTGCGGATCGTGGCGCAGCTGGCCAGGCTAATAACCCGCCGAGGATGTGCCACGCCAGTGATCTTGAACTTGGTAAATTCTTCGCGCAGTTGCGATTGAACCTTTTCCACACAAAGAGGAAAACAAGTGGCTGACGCACAAACTATGCGTGGGGGCGTCGAGTGAATGGGGAGATGGATGATGCCGCCAAGCCTCTTTGATAAGACGACGACTTCCGCGTCATCTCCGCGGGGACAAGCAAAGTCTGCGTGCCGGCAGTCCAGTGGTGTCGGAAAACGGTATGGAGTAAGGTACATAAATATCTGTCCCCCCCCCCCCCCCCCTCCTTCTCTCGCCTCCCCAATCCCGAATAGCTCCGAGGCCTCTGCGGCAAAACGTACGTTTTCGTTTCACCATAATATCCAGCCTCTTCGCGCTTCCTCTGCTTGCAGCATGAAAATTTTGCGATCGAAGCGAGGTAAGAGAGAACGAACTCGCAGCGCGTCGTTTGGCACTGATTGCGGATCTTAGCTCGATTCTTTTGGAGTTGCAAAAATTCTTTCTAGCGGGATGGGCGTTCCCTTCCGAGAAGACGTCATCAAGCGCAATAATGTAGCACTAACTTGAATAAACAATGAAAGACGTTTACCATTCTCTGTAATGTCGAATTCGAGCGTAGCTCTTGAGGAAGAGGAGGGAAGGGTACGGAGGGGAATTTACCGTGAAATTGTTGCACAATTGCCCGGTAAATCCTCCAGCTAATTTAGCGGGGAAATTTTCCCGCCAAATTTGGCGCAATAATTTCCGCGCTAAGTTTACCGAAAACAGAAATGCCCGCTAAATTTGGCGAAAAATTTTCGCACTAAATATTTGTGGAAAAGTTTTCGTGCAAATTTAGCGGGGAGATTACCAGCTAAATATAGCGGATAAAGTTTCCGCCAGATTTAGCGACTAAATTTTCTCGATAAATTTGCGGGAAAATTTTCCGCTAAATTTAGGCGTCGTGGGACGTCTCGAGGGTGACATCACACGCGACGTCACTCGTGACCTTCGTGACGTCACGCGTGACGTCATTATGGGAAACGTCCCATAATGCAACGCGTAGTTACGCCGACGGCGACGGCGACGCCGCTCAAGCCGGAAACAGGCGCCTAAATACTGAGCAAAATGGTAAGACGCGAGGCGCGAAGGAGGCAAGAAAGGTCCCACATTTCTCCAGGGAGCTTCCGCGACCCCTTGCGCCTTCGTCCACCGACCGTAATTCGAGCTTTCGCCGCTGCTCGAAGAGAGCGCCCGCATGCTCAAAACTGTTCTCGGAAATGGTTCACTCCCACGAATGATCTTACGATCAAAGTGGCGAAGGACATCAATAACAGACGTTTGAAACTAAACTACACTTCCTGGAAAAGGTCCATTCAGCCTCTCATGACACCGCGTACGGACACGCGTGCCCAGCCCTCCTTTTCTTCTGTCAATTTTATGGTGAAGCCGAATACAAATGGGCTGCCACTTTCATTGTACAGCGTCCTCCGCGGCGGAAACAGCAGGCAACTTGAGTAGACCCCGAACTCACAGTACTACGAGAAATCGTTCTACACTAACTGGCATAAGATGAAGCCAGGCGCGCTAATGCATACACCTATTGTTCAATTGTTTAGGTTGAAAGCGTGGCAAGGACCATCCTCAGCTGTGAGTTAGATGCGCGAGTAAACAATCTAACGTCAAGTTACAGCATCACCGCAGGGCTCTCGCGATCAAGATCCGGCTGTCATGCAACGGACCTTCGTCGTTACGAACGTCCGTGTGTCAGATCCGTTTGACTGTAAACCTCCCCACTGTCGTCTACTTTGTCAAAAAAAAAAAAAGACGAATAACTATGCTCAACTACATGAGTGATCGCCGTTCCAGTCCAGTTGAACATAAACTCTCACACTGTATACTGGGCTATTTCAGAACACGCCCTCGTCGTCCCAAACGTCCGAGTGCCAGATTCGTCCGTCTACGCGCTGTCACATAATTTTCCGAAGGAGGTGTCAAGCTACAGTCAACTGCACGCGCAGTCGCCGTTCAAGCCCAGCGGAACGTCAACACTCACTACTCCCCCTCCTCACGATGGAGGTGAGGCTTCAACTCGAGACTGTCTGCTTTTGTGCCCAGTGTCAGGGTTTCCAACCGCGTCACCTCGTCCTTCCTTACCTTTTTCCGGTATCCAAGCACCGCGGTCACTTAAAAGGCCGTCAGAACGAACTCTTTTAACGAAATAAACCCCGCGCACGCCGATGGGCCCAAGCGAGTCGAGACAGCTACAGTCACTGGCAACCTAAGAAACGCAGGGCGTGCACGATTCCAAAGCATCTTATTCTCGCTTCGCAACCAATGACATTGCAGCACTTCTTGATACCACTGCGGAGCAACGAAATACAAAACAAGGCGCGTTAACGCAATAAGCCAGGCCCGGCATTTCTAAAGCTCTCGGCAACTATATCTAATCCGCCGATTCTTGAAAGGTAGAAAAGAGAAAAACGTCGCTAAAATGGACGAAGAACTCAAGGAAGAGATGTATACACACAACGTGCTGCGTCCCTCGTCGATTTTAGCGCAGCTTCGCGTTTCTTACAGTTATGTACCAGATAGTCCAACTACCGCGCTTTGCTGCAGTTTCCCCTCAAGGCGTTTGTCCCGGAGACCTTTTACAGTTCCCGTGAAACAGGCCCAGGGTTTTCCGACGAAGACGAGAAGAAGCTGAGGACGTACCGGGCGTCATCCGAGCAGCGCCGCCGGCATGGGAGCAGTGGGTAGCACCATCGCCTCCCCACCACAGGCGGAGAGCACAGTCACGGCGGTTCACGGACCGCGGGCAGGAGGGTGGGAGTCGCTCGCCTTGTATACTCCGGGAGCGTCAAACACACATCTGCAGCGCGCGAGTAGCGATCCACGTGTGACGGCGAGCGGAGAGCTAGCTGCTTTGGCGAGCAACGCGCTCGTCGGGCGCAGTCTTAAAGCGTCCACGTGACCTCGGCGCGCAGCTGTCGCGGGCAGAACGGGATCCCCGCCGCCAGAAGCTTCGGTGGCCCGACCGAACGCCCTACGGTCGCGCGCGGTTGTTGCGGCTCCGGGGCTCGAACACACGGCTCTGTGACGCGGAGGAGCGTGGGCTGCGGTAAGCCTGGCTCGATCGTTGGCTGCGCAGAATTCGGTGATCCGGGGCGCGAATCGGGATTTGCGCGTACAAAGCGAAACCGATGGCCCCAGTCGCACTGGTCCTACGTTAAACGAAAGACGCGCTGTTCGCTGCAGACTTAATGACAGAACTGTCTGCGGACACGTCCCAAGCACAGTCAAAGCATGTTTGCTTCATATATGCTATATGTTTCGAAGAGGACAGTTTTTGTATTACCAACGTGGCAGGACCGTCAATAAAGGAAGAAACACGCCTCTCACAGTGTCTGGTGACTGTCTTGTTTTCTGTATTCGCAGCATAGAGCGCTTTCGGATCGGTCCAAATCCGCCGAGGGAATAATTAGCCATCAGATTTCGCGAGCGTCTCTCGCGCCGGGGCCAATATGGTGTGTGGAGGCTGTCGGCCAAATGCAAGACTCCAGCGCCGCAGACTAACTGCAAGTGTTCGCGTGTGCCGCGAGTCGATACGTCACGAACCATCCACCGTATACGATCTTCCCTTTGCTTCAGCGTAAAACTTCTCAATTATGTCGAGCAAAAAAAAAAAAAAAATAGAAGGAAGTTATTTTTATGCAAAGGTGCAAACGAGCTGGACAAAAATGACGAAAATAATCCCCGGAGAAGGGGAACAAGAGGAACAAAGGACAAACAGAAATCTCCAAACACAACTATAGGTGACTGGTGCGCGACCGAAAAAACCGGCCTGGTCCGGGTATCAAACCCGGGACCTCTCCATTTTCAGTTGAGCGCTCTACCAACTGAGCCAGCCAGGTTTTATCAGCTGACACCAGTCTAGCACTAACAAGAATGAGTGAGGCTCGCATTTATAAGGTTAAGATTATATCGCAATTAAATGCAAAGGTGCATTTGCACTTGCATTTCATTGCATTATAATCTTACCCTTAAAATGCAAGCCTTTCATCCTTGTTGGTGTTAGACCGGTGGCAGCTGATAAAACCCGTTTGCTCTACTGACGTCTAACCCCTGGTTAGCTCAGTTGGTAGAGCGCTCCACTGGAAAAGGAAAAGGTCCCAGGTTTGATACCCGGACCAGGTGGATTTTTTCGGTCGCGCACCAGTCACCTAGCAGTATGTGGAGATTTGTGTTCGCGCTGTGTCCCTCTTGTTCCCCTTGTCCAGGGATTATTTTCGTCAAGGAAATAAAGACCGGCGAGGCGACATTTCGAAAAGACGCGGTGCTCCGTGTAGGAAGACGAACGTTGAACTTTAGCGTCGGCTGCGTCTCTCGTAATACAAAAGTCTGCATATGACGGTTTGATCGACGATCCGAGGAACGAATTGTGATATCCACATGGAGAAAACAAATATATAGAGATATATTTTTATATGATTCCCCCCCCCCCCTTTCCTTTCTTTTTTTTTTTTTTTTGTTTTTTGCAAACATTAATAAGCGGTGCTTTAATCGTTGACGTTCCAGCGAACGTGCGGTTCATAAAAAAATATTAACAAAGCCCACCTTAACACCACTGCTTGAAGCGTCAATGTAACATTTAACCACCAATTCTCCAGGCGAACGGTAAACGAACCAAGAAACGCGAGATCTGTTCAGAGTTTTCGAATATTCTTGTAAACTTGTCTCCTCCAAGACGTTAAATCGTACAGCCGAAGGCCCTCACTAAATCTCCAGCTTCGTTGTCCGTGTAGCATATATACTTTCTAGTACTGTTAACGTAAGCAAGCTTGATAGGAGCGTCCGGAAGTCGTTTCGTACGCAAACAGCGGTTCGTTTGTGTACTGTAAAAGGGTCTAATAGTCACCGATACCCCTGCTACACGGTAAAATTTAATGTCAGTTTTATCGACTGACACGATCTGATCGGCCAATCAGTGAGCGCTACTCTTGGTGCAGCGAGGTGCACGCGCACGCTCGCAGTCGGGATCACGATCTGATTTGTCGATCACTTAAAAATGCACTTTGCTTTTTTAAAACAAAAAAAAAGTTTTTTGGTGTGATATTGTTTAATAGATAACAGTTAGCAATTATATCTTGTTACAGATTACAATACTTCTACTAATCTCACGGCAATAAAAATCATGCAGACTCTTTTTTCTTGCGTTTTATTTTGTTCCGTGACCAATGGAGATTACGATCATTATCATTACACCTAGGGTTGGGCGCGTTGTGCGTTGTTTTTTGACAAAGGCGCAAAAGGTTAATGGTGTAAAAGGCGTAATACTGAAATTTCGTTTCGAAACCAGCGAACTATCTTTTTCTTCGCCTTTCGCCAGGACCCAGAGTGATGTGTCCACCCGACTCCGCCGGATAGATGGATGTATCGATGGGCACCGATCGTATTCTTTATAACGGACGGTAGCTTACGCCACAACGCTGCGGCGGACCGTCGTGGTTCGTCTCCATCGCGCTCCACTCGTCGGCGTCGCGCGTCGTAACGTCGACGAGCGCCGATCGCGTTGGCCGACGCTGGCTCAGCGTAGCCCAGCGTGCGTCGGCGTAGCTCATGACGGAAAAGCAAACCGCACACCCCACACCGGAGATCACAGTTCATCGGAGATCGCAGTGACCTCGGCGGCATTCCGGAGTTCCTCGACGTGGCCAACAGCGGCACCCTTCGTGAAGTACTGCGCCTCCTGCTGAAAGTTCGTCACGAGGACCACAGTGCGTTCATCCTGCAGCTCTGCTACACCGCTTGCGACGCCTACCCATCTTCTGACAAGCAGTTGGACGTTGCCTTCCCGAAGAACTTCCCCGCAGGCGACTGCATCGGCCACGACGGGCGCAAGAACACTCGACCGCGGCGGCAGGTTCAAGTGGTTTGCAAAGACTCGGACGGCTGCTGGCGTCGTTTTGGTTCCCTTCGGGGGTAGGACGCGCTTTTGAAGCGTCAGCCTCTTCGCTCCAAGGTCGATCACGGCACCGTATTCGCACAGGAAGTCCATGCCAAGGATGACGTCTCTCGCACAGTCCTGAAGGGCGACGAACCTGGCTGGAGAGGTCTCCCTGTGAATTTCGACGGGAGCATATGCACGTTCTAACGAGCGTCATGAGGTGTCCTCCGGCAAAGCGTATTTGCAGGCCATCCCAGGGCATTGTGACTTTCCGAAGACGGCAAGAGAGCTTCCCACTCAAAACGGAGTAATCTGCTCCGGTGCCCACAAGTGCCGACGCGTCGTGGCCGTCGATGATAATGTTGGGGTTGTTGGGCACCGTTGCAGAATCCTCGTTCCGATACTTGTTGTCGCTAGATTTGGGGCCTTCCGACATTCTTGGAGGATGTTTCCGACGGTCGTCTTTTGCAACTTCACCTCCAGGCGTTGCCGCGCTTAGTTTCCCCGGCGAGGCAAGAGAGACAGGCTGTCTTGGCGGGACCTATAAAGTGGCGACGCCGGACGTCGTGGTGACGGCGAACGGGTCCCCGGGGGAAAGCAGGTGCTGGTGACGGCGGGCGATGCAGGTACTCCTCGATGTCCCGCGGTCTTACTCCTCTCCTCGGGCGGAGGGCGTTCGGTGCGAACCCACGAAGCAGGGGCATCGACGGTACAGTGCTCAACGAAACGAAATGGGCCAGCGGAACGCGTGGCCTCCAGAACTTGCTGCGCCATCTACCGATAAAAGACGGGCTGCCTGGTGACGCGAGTCGGAGGTGTGCAAAGCTGATACGAGCGCTCATCGGCTGTTCCCACGCTGTGCACAACCCCCGATGGGTAATCTCTGCAGAGTGATAGCCTTTTTTTATTATTTAATCGCCGCGTGGTTTTATCGCGATCTGTTTGACGCCCTGTGCATACTTTTATCTTGTCTCAAATATGAAAGAAAAGGAACAAAAGGGCAATATTTTTTTCTTTTAATAAAAAGCACAGTGCCATTTCACTTCACATTTATTTTTCTATAAATTGTCGGTTCACTGCCATCAGTATCCATTCGTGAAGATGCCGTCGCGAGTGCCAATTCACGAACGCTTGCGAATTGTGGCCCTATGCCGCGCGGGAATGCCCCAACGAGAAGTCGCCCGAATGACAGGAAGGACCCGAACCGCAGTGGCCCGAATTTTCACGGCGTTTCGAGACGACAACGGCCGCATCCATGACGCTCCTCACGACGTCCGCCCAAGGTCCACTACCGATGAGGAAGATCGATGGATCGTCGCGGCTGCAGTCGACCAGCCTTTTATTACGGCCCGTGACATTCGAGGCGAACTTGGTCTGAATGTCAGTGACCAACTTGTGTGACGCCGTCTTGCAGAAGCGGGTATTAGGAGCTATGCTGCGTGCAAGAAGCCAATTTTAACTCCTCGACAAAAAGATATCCGCCTGCGGTTTGCCATGGAAAAGACATCATGGACGATTCAAGACTGGAAAACCGTTGTTTTCAGCGACGAGTCCTCTTTCTCAACTCACTGGCACCAAGGAAAACAAGTTTGAAGACCGCGAGGTGCAGGGTATGTTACTTTTGAGCAACACGACAATTTTTAACAAGCCGGATCTTATAATTTGTGATTTTGATGTTTCAGGTATGATGCCCCTTACTTGCAGCGTGTGGGCAGGAGTGGGCGACAAACCGTTAACGTCTGGGGGGCATTGTCAGCGGAAGGACTTGGTCCACTTGTAAGAATCCAGAGGCTTAATTCCGAAACGTATTGCGACGTCATTGAGCACGAGCTCATTCCTTACGTTCTTGAGGGACCTTTCCCTGACGGATGCTTTTTTTTTCAACATGACCTTTGTCCTGTTCATCAGTCAAATCGTGTGCGTGACCTTCTAGAGGAACGCGGAGTGGCGGTTATGCCATGGCCCCCAAAAGGGGCTGACATGAACCCCATCGAGAACATCTGGGGAAACATGAAGATCCAGCTATCGCGGCGAGGACTTCACTCCGTCACGACTGACCAGCTATGGGATGCTGTGAAGAAAGAATGGGACAGGCTGCGGCAATGTCCAGAGTTGGTGGTGAATCTTTATGAATCCCTTCCGCGTCGCATGAATGCTATTTGTGAAGCCAATGGAGAGTTCTGCAATTATTAGAGTAAGGTGCTGATAATAAAACAAGCACGTTACTTATATTATTTTTTTTCTGGTAGGCGCAGCATTGTGTAACATGTCAAATAAACTATGTTGACACAGCACACGCTTTTTAATGACTGTCAGACGCTCGCTAAAATTGAATAAAACCACGAAAAAATAAAACTATCTGCATTAATATATTATAGCTGCAAAAGGCCGGACGCGCTGGCTCATCAATCTTTTATGGAATAAAAAATGAAGCTTTATCTTTTCTTTTTTATATATTTGAAGCAAGATAAACTCATGCACATCATCACGACAGTGTCTCTGAGGAAAAATAAACGTGGTCACTCCGCAAAATCATGGCCTGCGCAGATTATCGGGGGTTGCGCGCCTGTGTGCGAACAGCCGCTGAGCGCTCGTATCAGTTTTGCGCATGTGCGACTCGCGTCACCAGGCAGCCCGTCTTTTATCGGTAGATGGCGCAGCAAGTTCTGGAGGCCACGCGTTCCGCTGGCCCATTTCGTTTCGTTGAGCACTGTACACGTGGTCGGGACTCGGTTTCCCCGCAGTGGTAGACAGCGGGCGTCGGTCAGCCGTGCGCCACACGTCCGTCTTCTTTGGCGCCGGGGGTTCGGCTTGGACGTACGGAGCTTTTTCCTCAGTGCGCCGAGCGTAATGCGACGTAGGGGCTTCCCGTCGAGGGGGTGCCGGGTGCTGGTACTGGCGGGTTCCTGGCGGCGGTCGCCCGTCCATGGCGATGTAGCTCTGCGTCGGTTTCTCGAGCGGCGCAGGGTTGACAGGAGCCCGTGGTTCGATAGCTCCCTGAAATTCTTCCCGCGTGATTTCGGCAATGGACAGCCATGCTTGGGGGTCAGCAGCGGGCAGCAGCTTATAGAGTTCTTCGCGATCAACGTCGCGGATCATCTCGCGAAGCTTGTCAGTGCTGGTGCCGAGCTCGGAGCGGACTGAAGCCAGAGTTGAGACATCGTTGAGCCAATGATAGTTGCACGCTCGGGTCACTAGTGCCAGCTCGATGTTTGTTGCTTCGGCAACAAACCCGTCGACTGTCATTGGAGGGCTGCGGATGAGGCAACCGAAGATGTCGCTCTTCACGCATCTCATGAGAAAGCGCAACGTTTTCTCGTTGGTGGCTTGCGGGTCGGCGCGTCTTCAACGAAGCTGATTACGCTTTCGTTGAGGGCCTGAATCCGCGTTTGAAGTAGATCTTCCGCCCGCTACTGTCGGTGTTGGCTCGTAAGGGTCCGCTTCAACTCGGTCACGCATATATCCCACGTCGTGAGCGAAGCCTCGTGGTTTTCGAACCAGTGCCTCGCAGTACCCTCCAAAGAAAATTAGAGGTTCTGCAAGTACTGCTCAGCAGTCCATCGGTTATGGCGTGCCATGCGCTCGTAGTGTTGGACTTAGTCCTTGATGTCTTCGTTGATCTCGCCGTGGAAGGGTGTCTGCGTACGAGGGACGACGGGCAGGTAAACAGCGGGGGAGGAAGCGGCAGGATTCTCAGTTTGCATGCCCCGAGAGGTTATAGCTCGTTTCATCGACTTCTTCCTCTGGGTGTCCGGTAGAAGTCCGAATTCCCGGAGTTGATCTTGGCTGCTGCGGCTCTCTCGGGTTTCGTTTTTCTCCACAGGGGGTCTTCTTGAGACGGGGGCCCAGGAAGTCATAGCTGGTTTCGTCGACTTCTTCCTCTAGGTGTGCGGTAGAAGTCCGAATTCTGGGGGTTGATATTTGGTGCGGCTGCTTTCTGGGGTCTCGTTTGTCTCCACGGATGGTCTTCTTGACCCGGGGGCTGGGCTTGCACTGCGAGGCCTCGGAGGGGTACGCTTCTTGGGATGCGATACCCCTCACCTCCCCCAGAATGACACAAATGACATACGATGAGGTAGGAGAAAACAAAATGAACTAAAGATTTATTGGGGGTGAACTTGTGTAAGAAATGGACAAAGAACAGACGTCAAGAAAGCAGAAAGAGTGTCGACGGCGGCAGCAGTAAGCGACGGTGCGTCGGCATAACAGCAGGCTATCGCGAGAGAGAATCAGTGAATGACTAGGCAATACGGCGCACAACTCTTAATCTACTATTCTGGTCATCTCGAATCGACCTAGAATGTTTGGGAAAGAGCTAGGGCGAGACGGAAAAGGCAAGGTCACTCTGGCCTCTTTATTGTTTACGCTCGGGGAAAGAGTGTACACGAATCTCCTATACTTCGTCTCATCCTACGATGGACTAAAGGCCAAAGCTACGGGCCGCCAGGTCCAATCACGCTCCACGCTAAACTATGACATGCTTAACATTGATTAAGGATGGACGAATAATGCTCCTTATCAAAATGCGCTGCGTCATTTCTATAGCTTTGACAATGCAAAAAGCCTGTATGTCGTGCCTTTCTTTGCAATGTAAAATTGATGAGTCGCTCAGTAACGTTCATCGAAGCGAAATACCAGGCAATTTCTAAGTGGCTCGTGATTGGATCTGCTGGTTCGTAGCTTTTGCCTTTAGTCCATCCTAGGGTGAAACGAAGTATAGATGAACTAAAAAGCGTATCTTCTCGATCATGCACGTGGCAATATCAGCTTAAAGAGGCACTGACACCCTAAGGGTCATATTTTTTTATTGTCTAAAACGATGCAAGTTGTAGTCATAGAAGCGCAAAAAAAAACCGTATCACGAAAAAACATTTCCCCACGCGCGCGAGCCTTCTTATTTTTGGCGCCCTCCTCTGCCGCTCCTCGCCTCCTCGCTTCTTTTGATTCGTGACGTCAAAAATCATAAAATTTAGAAGCTTTGTAAGCGACATTTCTATAACATTTAATAACGGCAATCGTAAAACATGCTTTTTAGCGCAATTGCGAACGCATTACGGCCCTTCTTTTTGAAATACCAAAAATCGGAGTCCGGTGTGATGTCGTCTCCTTGATTTGTATCCTCCCTTGGAAAACATGCTGCCTGGGCAGGCGACACCGCTCAAAACCGTTTTTTTTTTTTTTTCGGTCCGCCGGCGCCCTCATCTCCCGCTCCTCTCCTCCTCGCATCGGGTCGCGGTGGCAACAGCACGGAGTCGTGAAAGAAAGTGGACTCTCAGGACTCCGCAATATTTGACGTCAACGCACCGGCGCGGATCGCGCGGGAACTTCGAATTCGGCATTTGGAAAGTTTTTTTTGTTTTTTTTTTTTTTACCTCACAAATACTGAATTCCCAAGTTTCGAATTTTGAGGGTAATGTCTCGGCATCGTTTTCAATCATTTTGGATAATAAAAAAAAAAAAAAGATTTTGATGTGTCAGTGCTCCTTTAAGAAAGGCGGGTGGGGGCGAGCCCTGTGCATCTCGTTATTGCTCCGTAACCAATCCGATTGCTGCATTAGTCGATAAGAACAGCAAAGAACCAATCACGAAGCAAGAAGGGTGAACATAATCTAAGCTTCACCCTACGTTCCTCAAACGGTCGCTGACTACAGGAAAATCTATTCTACTCCACTCATTTGCGTCAGACGGCACGTCTAATGCGCCAAATCCTCTCCTAGCGGCGTGAGCACTCTGCGTTCGAGAGAATGCGCATGCGTGTAGCGCTGGTCATGCTCTGGCACTCTCGTAATGAGAGATAGAGGTGTGCCGCCGACGCACCTAGATACCGGGTGCGTCGAGACAGCAGAGACGGCTGTCTCTGCTCGACGGCTTTCCTCGGCGATAGATGGCGGCATCCAGCCCTCCCAATTCAAAAGAGGGAAACCTCGAGGCTGCGCGGGTCCAGCCGCTCCAATTGCGCAAAGCCTGTCAGTACAGAGAGCCGTTTGATTTTCGGCTAAGTAGGATGTATTTCACAGTACATTATTTCGTGAAACTGCGATAGAAAGTCGGGTTTCCTTACTGGCCTATTTCAAACACGACACAACCGAGCACTCATTCGCGTCTGGCGAAGGCGGCGGCTCTTTTGTGATTCAACAAACTTCACTAACTTACGCGACGAAAAAAAAAAGAGTGAGAGAGAGAGAGAAAGAAAGAGAGGAGGCTGGAATGCCCGAGCAAGAACAATCTGGAGCCAATCACGTACAGTGGGAGAATATATTGTTTTCAAAACCAGTTTTGTTTTCTTTCTTTTTCTCGTAAAAGAAATTGAAGACACGTCTACTTTTATTCTTAAAAGCAAGCACGAGACTCGTGCCAGGCTTCTAGTTTACTCAACAACTCCTAGGATTGTCAAACCCAGTGAACTTTCACGTATTTTCATCACACTTATATGGTGCCAACTTAGCAAATGTGCCAAATTCAACGGCTTGAGTTGTGGACATGCAGGAGGCTCAGCCAAACGTTGACGCAGCGCTCTTTTCAAACCTGTGACTGCCCTCAATTTCACCATGACGACGTCGAAATGCGTGTGCACGGGCCTTGATTATTTTGATGGCGTACGTCCATTATGAAAATTAATGCATAACGGTGCTCGAGGGACACACGCACCTGTCAAAGTGACGATCACTGAGGCGCCTTATTGAGCGAGTCAGTACCTGTGGCGTTGGCACATATATCGAATTTCAACCTGCAGCTATCACGTGACCACCTTCCTAAGCGTCGACTTATTGTCGAAGGCATCGCTCTGAGTCACAAAATATCTATCATGACCTTCCTTATACCCTAGTTACACTAGCGCTGTCAACTACCATTAAGTCAACGATCGTTGGCATCTCCCAACTGTCATTGAACTGAAGTAGGTGCAAGCGAGCTGTACAATATTGTCTCCAAACTCAGCTAGGTGACTGGTGCGCGACCGAAAACACCTGCCAGGTCCAGGCATCGAACCCGTGACCTCTCAATTTAAAGTGGAGCGCTCTACCAACTTAGTTAACCAGAAGTTAGATGTCAGTAGAGCAAACAGGTTTTATCAGCTGCCACCAGCCTAACACCAACAAGGGTGAAAGGCCTGCATTTTTGATGTCCTTTGCCCCCCTTTATTTTTGGATTATTTTGTCACTGATGTCACATTACCTTTTTCCTTAAAAGTGATGCTAATGAATTATATTCATAGTTCTCATTCGTTATAAACGTTTGAAACAAAATATAATTAACTTAATTTTTTGTTTTTAGAGTAAAGAAACGATAATCAAAACGTTTAACACGAATTAAAGTAACAGAGACAAAACGAAAGTCTTATCGGCACCGACATCACAATTACGGTCCCAGGTGAAGAATGAGGGAAAGGGAACGCGGCGCAGCATAGGGGTGGACGTGTTAAAGACGCATATGTTGCAGGACTGCACGTAGATATGAGGCATATTACGTCAGTTCTAGAGAAACAACTTTCAGTTACTTAAAATTGTAAGAATAAAACACGGAGGACGAGCACAGAACAGTGGCCTCGTTCGAAAGCACAGGATTCAAACTAAAATTCAAAAAGGAAGGTCCATTCTCGGAAGGGCTACAATTTTTAGACCTGCGATTGAAAAAAAAAAAAACAACGAAGGCGTTTGCTGGGCGTTCAGGCAGCGTTCAGAAAAACCAGTGCGCCCTTTTGAGAGTGCTCATTCAAAGTCTGTTAAGATAGGTATCATCAAGACGTTAATCACATCAGCTAAAACGAAATCCTGTCAACATTCGGCAACAGATAGCATAAAGAGCCATACTCGACGACTCCTGAGTTCCGGATATCCGGTGGAACGCCTTGTGTCCGTTTTCAACCAGCTTATTAACCCAAACGTAACTACAAAAACGTCTTTCAGTCGAGGGATAGCCAGCATACCATATATTCATAATGCTTCCCATCGTATCCGATCCATTGCTTCACGCTATGACACGAAAGTTGTCTTCTCCAGTAGATTCAAATTGGCAAGCATGTGCAACATGATCTACCGAAAAGAAGCCAAGCCGGCTTGAGAAAAAAAGCACGCCACGCTTTTCCGGGCCTGCTGCTCAGAAAAAGTTTACAGAAAAAGTTCCCTCCATTCCCCTCAAATGCGGAGCTGAGTACATAGGACAAACCGGCCGATGTATAAATGACCGTTTACGTGAGCACAAAAACGAAGCCACTTCAAGGACTGATAACCCCATTCATCCGATCGCGGTTCACGCGAACGAATGCATTAGATGTACGCCTGACTTCGCAGTAACCAAGACAAAAGGGGGACACTGCGATCTCTACGGACGTGAGATCATGGAATCCTTTCTCATCCAGAAAGCAGAAAACAACGTTTTATCAGCCTCAGTAACCTTATCAAGACGGGAATTAGAATTCATCAGGCCTGAACTTGAAAAATATCGCAACTCCCCCGTGAAAACCACACCATCACGGTAGTTCTTCCCGTGCCTCGTGGTTCTTCCTCCCCCTTTCCATCTCCCAGTTTTTCTTCCCCCTTATCACCCTTTCCATCTCCCAGTTTGCCTTCCCCCTTATCACCCTATCTTAGTTGGGGTCTCGTTCAGTGTGCAATTTTCCTGCCCAAAATAAACGGCGTTGCTAAATGAAAGAACGTGGTTGTCCTGTGCTTGTCCTCCGTGTTTATTCTTGGCCGAGGATACATCCTCGCGCGGGGACGTAGCCAAGTCGTGAGGAGATAAGGCTCCATCCACGCAAAAGGTCACGTGACTTATAAGGACATAATTTGTATATACATATTATGCTTTCTTATATGTAAATATAGGATATAAAAATGAAGAGGATACATTTTATTGTTGTTTTAAAGTTAATATGTCACGTGACCTTACAAATTCTTAGACAATTTATAAATTTTTTTGCTGTTTTCTAAGGCATAGCAAATATCATGCTTCATAAAACTAGTATCAATAGTTATCTTTATAGCTATGTTGTCCAGGAGTCACACACTCGTGTGGGCGGCGTGCGTGCCATCCGTGCGTGCGGGCGTGCAGCCGAGCAGCTATGTGGTGCGGGCTTGGTTAGCTTGTTCCGGGTGCGGCCTCCAGGCCTTCGCCCGTGTGTGCATCACTGCCGAGGCGAGGCGGTGAGGCTTCGTCATGTGTGTGGTTGGCTTGATTCGAGGCGTTTTAGTGTGAGCTTATGTGCATCGAAGGGGACAAGTGCGAGCGCCACCGCTCCGTACGTTCTTGACTTGCGCGCACGCTCGCAGTCCCACAAAAATTGTGAGAGAAGGGAAAACATGCATTAGTCCCAGTAATAAAAAAAAAACCATATTGAGAGCTTTCAATCGAGAAAACTGGGTAAAAGATTCCAGAAACAGTTTATTCCATGAGAAATAAAACAGTAGCCGATGCACAGATGCTACTCGTCCACGAGATCACCGACGAATACGAAGCCCTTATTGCTGCAGAACTCCTGCAGGAACCAGTTCACGTTTCTGTGCCGATCATTCAACGCCTAGATCTCGGCACTCTGACTACGCTGACACTCCAACGAAGAGAACCTGTGTTCCCGCTTCGGAAGAACAGAAAAAAAGGCGACCTGCATCATCAGATTGCGTGCCAAAATCTGAGCGGCCAGCCGACGGTACTTGTCAACGTACGCGCTGGCACAAACGCTGGTGCTTGTGCCGAAATTGAGCAGTTCGTCGGACACCTTGAAAAGCAAGGCCTCGATCCTAAAACCACTAAACGACCGCACTTCAACAGCCACCCGGTTATTGGAGAGGGAATACTGGGACAAGTATTTCACCATCGAATCCCCGGCAACCAAAACTCGAGGCATATAAGAAGCGCGACCGTGCTAATACACAAAGGGCCAAACTCCTTGACCAAGAAAACAAGAAGAAAAAAATGCTTTAAGGAAAGTCAAACCCGCTTGCGGAACACCAGGCAGGAACAGTAGTCCGCGCACGGCAGGAACGCAAGGAGCAGCGGCCGTCGAGCACATGGCAAAACAATGGGAGGCAAAACCGGAAGTTGGGAGTCAAGACCGTAGGTTGATTCCTGCGTGGACGGAGAGAAGACAAGAGGAGAACTGCCTCCGTCCACGCCGGAAGTGACGTTGACGTAGTGCGGCGGAAGTCCTCCCGACTTGTCTACATCCCCGCGCGTGGATGTAAACACTCCTTTTATTCTTTCGATCTTAAGTATTATGTTCAACTCGCTCGCCTTTACCAGTCCAAACTTTCAGTTGTTTTTACTATTGAGGAAAAGTAACAGTATATTATTTTTTAAGAATCAAATACGTTTACAACTTTATTTCATACTAGACAAAAGTCAAACATTTAGATTTATTTTTTTTTTGTTTACAGAAATACGCACTTTCTTTCGAGCTCATTTATTTGGTTTCGGTTTGTGCCGTCGTGTGATCCCGCACAGCTGCTTGCCTGTGGTTTTGTTTACATCGGCCAGATCACTGTGCCAACTAGTCTTCACTGCGAAGTGCGACTAAGACGATCTTTAATGCTTATCATAAGTACCTTATGCGATAAGAATATCGTCAAACACGCGAGAACCGTCATGTTGGTAAGTTTTCGCTGTAATCTTTTTTTTTTTGTTTTTACACACCTAAACTCGAGCTTCTGAAGTCTAACGAGGACCTCCCCGTTGGCCTACTTCCAGTACGCGTACGCTGCCTTTATTACGCTGAGCTACATATACAAGCAGGTAGACATAGGTTCTTCTGCCGCTCGAGTGCAATGCAGCCTGGGCGCATTCCAAAGCAGGAGCACGCGCACGTTCCAAATTCACTGAAAGACGTCTCCGTCTTTCCTGTAATCCTCCTCCGGGCTGATGGCTGTTCGAGATGTTTTAAAATCTTTAGCAAGCTTCAGTAATTTGCTCAAACCCCAAAGAGCTCCGAAAGAGGCGGAAATCATTCAAGTGCAGTTCATTTCGTCTATTATGCACCGATGTTTTCTAGACTCCCTCAAACCTTTTATTGACCCTTATTTACGCGACTAACACTTTTTGAATAAACCTGATTAACCGCCTAGTTCTGTTTAGCTTGGGACAGGTAATCAGTGTAACCAGCTAGTCAATGTAACAACAGCATGCAGTCACGTCCGCTAAAACTTCCAGACAGAACAAGCGATTTTAGCTGAGCAGTTTTAAACGCATATGTCCATTTTACCCCTGTGGCATTTTTCTTAACCCAAGGAATTGTTCAGGACTGTTTTGACTGTAACGCTATACATGTGTGCATGGCATTCAAAAAGGGGTGTGATGACTAGTACCTCTAACAAACGTATTACGTAATTGCATTTTATTCTTAGCCAGTCACCATCGAAAGGTGCCACCGGACTCTTCCGGTTTGTGTATCCAAAGCAATTCCAAGTCACACGCGCACATGGTGTGACAAGGGCTGCGAGAGAAGGCCCCCATTGCCCCAATCAATGAGATATTAACAGTTGGGAATGCTATTTACAATTTCAGGTTTACAACAGATCAGGCATGGCCAGTGCCTGGGGGCTATGATTGGTGCTTCAAATAAGTCAGTTGGCGCAGGGCGTTGGTCCCATTCATCTGGAAGCCCGTCAGTAAAAGCAGTGTTGAAATATGTCACCGATATTTGCAGCGTTTTCAGTGTATTGATGAGCCTAGCTCATTGCTCCTAATGCATAGTCGTCTCAGATTATAGGCTTTCTGTTACAGTGATGTCTCTTTGAAGGCCTGTTCACACATGCAGCGGAGCGCTACAAGCGTAGCGCTCCGCTGCATGTGTGAACAGGCCTTAAATGGAAACTTCCGCGCCGCGACAAAACTGCATGTATTTCCACAGTTTGTCCCCGAAAATTATAGCTACCTAGTGGAGTATTCATATTAACGGGGTCCATATAAACGAGATATGACTGTGCTATTTTGCGTGACGCGCACTTTGATTTAGTGTGCACGATGAGTTGAAGTCGCTTGCTAGTTGACGCACAGCTGGCTCATAACCTACGATGGACTTGTTTTAGTCTGATCATTTGTTTCAAGTGTTGTGTAAGCTTCCAGTAAATGTGATTTTATCACTTGATAAAATGTTTTTGACTAGTTTCAGTCCTTGAACTAATAATGTATGTCAAAACATTTTTTTTTTTTTTTATAATTGGTGGTTTGTTGTTGTCCTTTATTAATATTTCGAGTGTTAGAGGTATTGACATCTATTACTAGTTCCTGAGCTTGCCATCAAAATATGTCTTCACTGCAATTCAAAATCAAAGGTGTTGTGAGAGTAACATGATGCTGAGGCAGTCGATGAATTAGCAAGATCATCTTATTCATCTTATGTACTATGAGTGTCTGACAGTGTAACACTGAAGCATGTGGAGAAACATCACAAATGCAAAGTTTCAAAGCTGTGTTGAGAGTTTTGTTTGAGCTGTCCCTCCTTGTCATTCAGACCAAGGTTATGTCTGTTCTCAACGAGCTTGTTTGCACACTCGCTTTGACTGTATCTTTAGTTATTGAATCAAAATGAATACTTTACCAGAATCTCAAACTAGCTTTATTCCAAAGGTGACAATTTAGACCTACAACGAAGACCCACAATCAGAGAAAAGCAAACAGAAAGACGGGAATCACATAGGTCTCAAGGCACAGCAAGCATTCATCAGGCATCTCTGAAGGTGTCCAGCTTTCCTTCACTTCACCCGAGAATGCAAAGTTTGGATATATCAAAATAAATCCAGCATATCTTGATCAAATTATGAACAATGATGCAGTACTTCTAAAATGCTTTAATTCTCGTTAGGAATATTATTACTGGACAGTTTCAGGGCAAGGAAGGAAAAATTACCTTGAACGTTATTAGATAGAAATTCATCCAAGCGTTTCCACGCTTCAATTAACAAAACACGGTAGCAACAGCAGGAGTCTACTTACTGCTCACATTATAGGCACCGGGAATGTTTCATATTGTGAAACCAAATTTAAAAAAAAAAAAAAAAAGATTATTTTAGAATAAGTCGCCGCGCAGTCGAGGAGCGGTCAGCTGACGAAGATTGACATGAATGGTTTGAAGCTCAATAACCGAGGAGCTGCGTTTCTGTCACCCAGTGCCACACGCCACACCATACACCGTGATCATTCCAGCTCTTCGTCGTATGATTATATCGCAATGTTGCAGCAAACAGAGTGAAACACCGGAACCACTACACCACTACGCGGATTGACGAGGCCTAGGCACTGCTGTCGACAGAGAACGAATCCTGGCTTGTAATTGCGATTTTGAGTGGATCCACTCGATCTTGTAGCCGTTAGAGCACTTTCGATGATTTCAAATACTCTTCCGTCTTTCAGCCACATCACGGCAACAGAGCACGTTTTCGACACAAAAGCACGCAAAGCGAGGAAGCGAGGAAATCGAGGAACATCGCGCGTCCTGCGCAACTAAAACATCGGTGGGAATTTTAAAATACGCTGTTGCCAGTGTTGTCCGGCGCTCTCTCGGTCCAAACAAAACCAAAACAACAAAAACAAACACTCGCAGCGCAGCGGAATAGTAAGCGCTTCGCTAGTGCTGGCCATGGGCGGTGACACAACCGACGCCGCCATCTTTAGCGTTATTGGGTCGAACCCCCATCCGTTGTACTCCGTCTTACCTCAGGTTGTACCGCATGCAGCGAAGGCTAGAAGCGTGAGCTCATAGCGTTAGCAGCTTCTCTTAATGCGCAAGGGCTTGCGCCGCCAAGATATGCCCTAGAGCGATGCGCTCGCGCTCGTAGCCTTTCCTGGGGCACATTATAAGGTAAAATAGAGTATAACTGAGCTAGGCCAGCTCAGTTGAACTCAATGATCGTTAGCGGCTCAATGACAGTTGGCGCCGCCGTGTAACTCCGGCCGATCGCGATTGAGTCAACTGTCGTTGGGTTAATGACAGTTAAGAGCGCTAGTGTAACTAGAGTATAATGCTTGCTTACCCCCAACACCCATGTTAGTAGTAGTATTGCAACTGGAAAATTGCTTGTCTACAGAGCACTGAATATTTTAGAATTTCCCGTTGAGTTAACCTTCATACAACTCTCTATTTGATGCTCAACTTGAGTAAATAATGGCACGCTGAACAGCCGTAAAAGTATACGTATTGAAGCGTCTCTGTCTTGCAACTTTTGTGGCATATTGCAAACAGCGTTATGGCAGACAAAGTTGATGACAAGCTAGGTAGCCACGTGGTGGCTAGCAGAACTGTTCAACGGTGCATAGTGCAATCGCTCTCGCATACGCTTTTCCAAGAATGCACACGACTATGGCGGTCAGCTTTTACACCATGTAGGGGAGATCTATCGCCAAAGGTATGGGCAGAGAATGCTATGAACTTTGAGGACATTTTGATGGGTCAACGTCAACGCACACAGCAATAGCATCGAGCGAATGACTAGTTGTCCATCATTCTTGGTGGCCTTCTGTGCTCCACTAGGACGTTAGGAAAATATACAAATAAAAACAAATTAACAATAGATTCTGTTTCCTTATCTATTTGTCTTGTTCTTTTTAGCGATAATCCATAAATACAGGTATTCAAATATTATGTTTCAGTGTGCTACCTCACATGCACGTGATGGCGGCTGGACGCATGCTCTTAGTGACCAATTCAGACGATAGACCAAATCGCAATTTTCGTCCGCGGACCGTGTACCACGTGACCATTACGTGACCGATTCCTACGATCCGCGCCTATACTCTGTTTCACCTTATGATGTACCGCAGGAAAGGCTACAAGCGCGAGCTCCTTGCTCAGGGCACAGTCTTGGCGGCACAAGCTCTCGTGCATTAGGAGCAGCTGCCAACGCTATGAGCTCGCGCTTCTAGCCTTCGCTGCGGTACAACATATGGTGAAACGGAGTATAGTCCGTGGAAATGCGTACTGAAATGGCCGAGCGCCTATTCACTCGCGTATATTGGACGGGTGATTGATTTGAAAAGCGTTTAGTCTGGCCACAGTACTGACGATACAACGTTTTCTTTTTCTTCTTGAAGAGCATAACAAAGATGGCGCAACATTGTGTTTTTGTGTTTCGCTGGTTTCTCCTATCGCTGAATCCTCGGCAGAAGTAGCTGCGCGAACTTCGCCCGCTTGACGCGACGCAGGTTCCGGAACTCCTCCCGGCTCTTGTCAAGAAGCTTCTGCCAAAACTCGTCTAACACGCCGCGATCTTTTTTGCACGTCCAATCGACCTTCCATCCAACAAGACCTTTCCTGTGGCTGTGGTGTAATGAAGTGTTATGCGCGAGCGCGGAGTGTGTGAAGGCTTCTCCAAACACCCCTCCGAGAGCCCAGGGCTTCGTCGCTTCAACGCCGAAGCATCCTCTCTTACGTAACAGTGGACGACACAGTGCGATGTTGAAGGTTCGGAGTACCGTGGAGTCGCGAACAGGTTCGGTCCGTCCTCTCTGTCGTCTGCTCGTCGTCTCCTTCGTGTGAATGCGCTCGGGAGAAGGACGATCCGCGGACGTGTCTTCACGTGATCAATCCGTTCGCGGATCAGTCCTCCGTCGTGTGAATCGGCCATAGCTCGTGAAGAGGCGGCCAAATGTCATCGCTGTGCCTTGATAAGATGCACAGCCTCTAGTGTCATACATTGTACTCAAATGTAATCCAGCTCAGTACCGTTTATTGCAGGCGGTGAGTTAGCTTGCGTTCTTAGAGCTACGCGCGTTTTTTTGTAAATAGGGTTAAGTAGGTGCTTGCTTAAATGACATTTGTTTAAAGTATAAAATATTACGTGTTTGTTCTGCCCTTATGCCAGTGACATAATGAAAGGAAGTGTTAGTTGGTTGAATGACATTTTAAATGGCGTTGCGTCGGCTTGCTCTTTAGATTGGTGGCGGAACACTTGTTTTCGCTTGTGAGTTCTTCGCTTGCCATAAGAAAGAATGACGTTGTAGTTCCACATGTCGTAACGCGGCATTAGAACTGCTCTTTCGACGCACACAATGCATGTTTTTACGTGATGGCGACGTCAGAGTTCATATCCGCCCTTTCAGGCATCACGTAAAACGTGGTAGCAACGAACTCTTTTCGAAACTACGCGCCCTCGAGTTCTTGTGGCGCCGATTCTCCGACTGTGCCATTCTTTGGGCACGTCTGTGGGCATATGTTGGACACTAGAGCTGCGTGAGTGTTCGTCGTAGGCTCGCATTCAATCATACGCCTTGTCCCCAACATATAGTGACCACCTGCCATTGCCTAAGTTTTTTTGTTTCTTTTTTTTTTTTAAGAGTTTATTGAATTAAAACAGTCGTCACGTATCTCTGGTTCTTTCTCGTATATTCATGGCTTTATTCGTATATTCATGGGTAAAGCAGGCACCATTTCTATAGACAATGGAAGTGCCACCGTGAATATGGCTGCTTTTTTCTGGAACAAGAAACAGAGAGTTTTATGGAACCGTTTTGCATCTCCGGATGCGATTGATACGATTGCCGAACGACGTGTGCAAAAAAGCGTCCTCAGTTCGATCAGAAAAAATTAAATTTCGCTTGTCGCAACAGAACGAATAGGCTCGAAATACGACCGAAATGTGCCGTCGTTGCGTACTTGAGGAGCGACACCTAAAGTTTTGACCGAGAAAGATGTTAATAAACAAAGACTAACGAAAAAAAAAACGCTCTAGGCGTACATCTGCGAGAAATGTTTAGATATATATCCTGGACAATTGGAAGTAAATTCTGGATAGTTGCCGAGTGGTCAGCGCCGTTGCCCCCTGGAGGCAGGGCATACGCGTAGTTTTAGGTTCGAGTCGTCCGGGGGGTATGTCTTTTTCATTGCTTTTTTGTGTTTTTTTTTTTTTAATTCTAACATACAAGCGAATAGTTTATACACAAATTCACCATCAGAAGCCTCTATATTTATTCTTTGTTTCTTATTAGTGCTGGCATTAGCGCCTCGGTAAGACATACCAGTTTGGAATCTGATCTACCGAATGGCCCCATACGATTGGTCGCAGCTCCCGGAACCGATCGTCACTACACTCAGTATGGTGTGGTCGGGACATGGAGAAGTGGTCCAGCTTGGAAACCCTGATCTTCATCTTATTTAGAATACGTTTTTTTTTCTGGAGCGCGTGAAAGCCAGTTTCTCTGCACAATCTCTTGGCATTGATAATATTACGACAGCTTTTTATCGTCTTTTTCTTATGCCCGTGTCCCACTAGACCGACATACAGAGACAAAAGACAACGACAAGCCTCAAACCAGAGTCTTTCGCGATTTGAGAGGCTTTCTAGAATAAAGGAGGCTATGCTCAAACACGAGCATCATGCACGCGAGGGTATCTTTGGCAGGCTTGCAATCGCTCGTGCTTACTTCACGAGCACCGAACGACTAAAGGCCTGCCAAAGGTACCATCGCGAGCATGCTGCATGGGTTTGAGGCTTGTCGCTGTCTTTTGTCTCTGTCTGTCGCTCTAGTGGGACACGGGCATTAGGGAGCGCGTGCAGTGGGCAGCGGGTACTTAAATTTTGTAAGCATAAACATTGGTGACTTTTAGCAAACCATTACCGTGTTCCGTGAACCTCACTACCGGAGCCTTTCAAGCATGCTTTTAAGCGCGCGCCCCGCGGTCATGGTGTCATCCGGGCGCGCGCTTAAAAGAATGCTTCGAAGGCTCCGGTAGTGCGGTACGCGGAACACGGTAATGGTTCGCTAAACGTCCCCAATAGACTATTTCGAAATTCAGTGATCTTTATGACGGTGATCTTGGTGTGATATTTATGTCTTGGTGTGATCTTTATGCCTTAATGTGCCCTTTAAGTGATATTTATGTGATATCTATGAAGGCGGCCTGTTGCCCGGCACACCAGTATCTCGCGCTAGACTTCTTCCGGAGCGCTCAGGTTGGTGCGGTTACATCTCACAAGTGTGGAAGAAAACGTCCGACTTAATTTGCTATTCCCAACAATCTTCGGACGACACTGACATCTTCTGGCGCCTTCAAGTTTTCCAAAACCCGGATTTTCTGCGGGTCTGGGCAGATGCCTGCCGAACTGATCAGAAATCCCAGAAACTTGACTTTCACAGCGGAAAAAGCGCACTTGGATTTGTTGAGCTTCACGCCTGCCTCTTCGAGACGGTTCAGTACCTGCTTGAGCCGCCTGTCGTGTCCAGCTTGCGTGCTTTCGAAGACCAGGATGATGTCTATCATGTTGACGACTCTGTCCTGTCCTTGGAGTATGCGGCTCATGCGTCGCTGAAAGTACTCCAGAGCTGAGCAGATTCCCAATGGAAGACGACAGAAGCAGAACCTCTCAAACGACGGGATAAAGCTTGTAGGCTTTTGGCTTTCTTTTGAAAGTCTGACTTGGTGAAACTTGGCTGTGGTATCAAGCTTCAAAAAGATCTTGCCTTGTTGAAGTCGTCCCAGGATGCGCTCAACGGAAGGTAGCATGTGCCGTTCCCGAAGCACGACTTCGTTGAGATGAGTTAGATGAACGCACATGCGCTAGTATCCTGAACAGCGCACTCTAAAAAAAAATTGAGGAAAAAAGTAGCAACGGCGCGTCTTCCTCCCTTCTACTGACGCGCCCCCAAGCGGACACGAGAAGGAGGGAGGAAGGAGTCATTTTTCTCCTTCTCCAGGCAGACTGGAGAAAGCTTTCGCCCTCCCGACTAAACTTCTTTCGGTTTCGTTTTCGAGCAGGTCGCGCACGTTCTAGTCCAAACGTGCAGAGCATTTCGGTTGCATTGCCGTTTTTATCACTAATTTTATGAAACGAGCAAACGAAGCCGCTGGAAACGGCGAAGTTCCGGAGCAGTGCCAGCAGCGCCACGTACACTGGGAAAGATGGCCGTCTCCGAATTGCGGGGCTCACGCGGAACTATAGTAGCGAAACCACGCGGAACTGTGTCGACGTTCTCGACGTTATGGAAATCGCAGGAACTGCGTCCAAGACAGGCAGGTTTTGCTGCCGGCTGCCTGGGCGCCTTTCTTGCTGAGTTCGGTTCTGTTTTCCGATGCCGAGTGCGACCGGCGTTCAACGTGGTTCTGTATTTGTGCGTGTCAGCAACATAGCAGCAACCACAGTGTGGCAGCAACATCGTGATGGCAGTGTTGTGGGTTGTGAACAGGGGGGCTATGTTGCGCTTTTTGGACTCCCAGGAGACTAGGGAGAGGGAAGTGACGTCAACAACGCAGCAAATGCAGATTGGATGTTGATTTTGTTTTCTTCTGTCAACATCCAATCTGCGTTTCTCTAGTCGTTGACGTCACTTCCCTCTTCCAAGTCTCCTGGGAGTCCAAAAAGCGCAACATAGCACCCCAGAAGACTGGAATTATCGCCGACGTGACCGTGTGTTCGCGTATCAGTGGTGTAACAACAAGATGAGATAACGTAAACTGTCGGGCATTGATGCCGCTGGTCGGGCCGTGATCGGACGGGGTGGGGTGTCGCAGGTTGACATTCCGCTTTATTAAAAAGTTCAATACCACTTGAGGGGTTAGGTGCAATCGATCGACGTGCGGATAGTCATGTTGGAACGCTGGTCTGAACAGTAAGCTCCTATCGTACAGTGGCCAATGTGACTGTCGGTTGTCTCGTGCCCGAGAGCGATTGCACTCTAGGGAAAGGACTGAACAGTACAAAATCATGACGGAAAGTAGGTATATTTACAGTGTGGAATTTTAGCATGAAAAAAGAATAGTAGGTAAAATCGAAAAAAAAAGCTACCCTTTATTTCGCTGTTTAAATATACTACGGTGACGGTCCCTGGAGAAACTGCCCTCAAAAGTGGCGCGCTGGGATGCTCGCAAAAAGTTTTCGAGCTCGCCACGGCGTAGCTCCGTGCACTTAACACCTGCCGCAAGTCGCGGCTTTGACTGCATTAAAGTTGATCGAAAAGCGATCTCTCAGCCCGTGAAGCATCACTTCCAGCTGAGTGAATATCCGCTCTACAGAGATTAATTCAAGACGGCAATTGCAGCCTTGCGCGAACAGCACAAATAGAAAAACAAACACTACAATAGAAATAGAGGCTACGACGTGCCGCGCGGGGAAACAAACTCATGGCTTCGAACCGCATTGGAGCGGCTTGATTTATTGGATTTCAAATATTTACGGCATGATCGAGCGTTCGCTTTTTAAAGGGATACTGAACCAAAGAATTTAGTGTCCATAATAAGTGGCGCACGTTCTTTCCACAAGCCAGCAGCCGCCGGTGTGCGCGAGCACACGCAACGAAAATGACGTCAAAGACCTCCCTTCGCGCTTAAGAGGACAGTGAAATGCCTGGGCTTCGGGCAAAAGGAGAATAATGACAGGCTGTTCATCTCTACAAGTGAAAGCTACGTGCTTGTTAGACCAATTAATCGCTTACCTTTTACACCAGACACCACTGTGTAGATGAAAACCTTGTCTTTATTCTCCTTTGGCCCGAAGCCCATGCATTTCACTCTCCTCTTAAAGGGGCCATGAAACGAATTTTGGGTTGAGATGAATGATTTTAAATTGGGACTTTACTAATCGCATATCGTTTAGTTGACCAAAAGAAAGAGGCTAGAAAGTCAAAAGCCAGCTTTTCGGTACAAACATTTGAAAATATAGCGGACTATTTTGTACCTTCTTGCCTTCGAAAGCTCTCCGCCTTTTCACTATGATACATCCGCGGTTCCAAAAGCGCGTCACCGGCGCCAAACTGACGTCAGCAGAGCCCAGCTCACGCATTGGACACGAGAACTGCGTCACTCGAACGTATGCGCTCGTCAACAATCAATCCGTCGACGAATATTTGGATTCGCGTTCGTGGCCAATGAGTGCCCTGACGGAACTTATTGTCACTGGGGAATGACAAGTTCTATGGTGTGCATAAAAAGCACGGTGGAAGCTAGGAGTCATCGCACCGGTGCCGAAGGAATGTCACGACCACGTGATTTCACAATTCGCATTTGAGTTGAGGATTAAAGCCAAAGAGGAAGAAGTAGGAAAATCGTTTCATGACCCCTTTAAGCGCGAATGGCGGTCTTTGACGTCATTATCGTTGCGTGTGCTCGCGCACACCGGCGGCTGCTGGCTCGTGGAAAGAACCTGCGCCACTTATTATGGACAATAAATTCTTTGGTTCAGTATCCCTTTAATAAGAGATTCATTCCTTGAGTCATTCAAAATACTGTCAGAGGTATGACATTGCTAGAAAAAAATCAACATACTGGGAATATCTTTTAATGCTTATTCAGTCACCGAAAAATTCCGTACGTTCAAAACGACCAGTATAAAAGACGGAAAAGCAGAGCTCGGGTGTAGCGTTCGGGTTAGTGTGCCGTTGAATTGATGTTTGTATGTGCAGTGTATGAGCTCAGTGTATGTTTACGTGGTGCTTGTAGTATGTGTAATGTGAGTAAAGGAGAAGTTCCCGAAGATCCGTAAGCGCAATGGTTGGCTGGAGAAGTAAAAATAATTTTTTGTAGAACATGAATTGGGCAGTACCTAGTGCCACCTAGCCTAGCTACTTGCAATTACTCTGCTTGACCCTGCCATCTAGTGGCAAGCGATTTAACCTTTCACGCTACGGGATAAACAGTGGCTTCGAGTTAGTTCTTTTGAGAGCGGCTTTTGGTTTCGCGGATTGGGTTTGCCGTTCCTCCGTGATGTGCGGTTGACGAAGTAATAGTGACTCGAGGAACACCAAAGGTAAGACGTAAAGTGCGCGAAGTAACTGGGTATCGGTTGTCTCCGTTTAACATCGCAGTGCTGTCGACGAGAAGACTGAGTAACTGCTTTCGAAACGCAAGTTTCTGTACCTGTGGGGGGAATCTGGCTTCGGAAATAAACGCAGTTCGCGGAAAGCTCGTGTTACGCTTTTATTTGCTGCTCCTCTCGTCCCGTACAAGAGACGTAGCGTCCTCGTTAAGCCTTATTGAGCTCGATTTGCTCGATTCAGGGCCGCCATAATGAGATGCAGGCGACGGAGGAACATTGCTCCCCTGCTTCAGGGACGAAAGTTCCTCTCTTTCTGAAGGAACATAGGTTACTAGACCGTTCCTCCCCTAAGGGAGGACTATCGATACCCTTTTTTCTGAGAGTGCGGTATGAGAATTCGTCTCGGCACGTGGAGTGAGAACGGTTGAGCATCAAGGAAGCAGTCGGATGATGTACTGTTCCTTGAGTTCTCGGAGGCCGTTAAATAAATCCTTTCCCAGCAGCATGTCTGGGCCGGACACGCTGTTGACGAACTTGACTACCAAATCTTGAATGGCAAGGAAGCCTAAAGAGGAGGGTCTTGCGCTGGCATGATGTAGGTTTGTTCGACAAAGGATTTGTCCTTCCAGTGTAAGGTTGTCTTGAAGGTTTCAAGGACTCGCAAAGAAGTGTTTCCGGGGCCGGCCAACTCGCCGTCTGCCTTCTGCAGTTGCGAACGCCCGGAATTAAGCTTGGTAGCACCGTCACCTCCGCGCCCGAGTGGACCTTGAAGTCGACCGCGTAGCCGTTGACGTCCATCGAGACGAACTTGGCTCGGCAATTCGATGCAACGGGGTACGGTTGGATGGAGCTCAAGCCTCTCGTCTTTTCGCAGACCGCGTCAAAGTGGCCTTGCAGTGCCGGCACCTCGCTCGTCTGGCCGGACACTCGGAACGTCGATGGCTTTCTTTCCCGCAAAACTGACAGTTGTTCGCGGCGAAGATAGACGCGAACGACTCCTCTCCGTTGTGAGTCTTGGGCTTGAAAGGAGCATTTTTCCGATGACCTTTCTTGACCTTCGCCTCGGCGACCACGTGGGAAAAATCCGACTCTTCCTGGAAAACCGCGGTTCGGGCCTTCATGACGTCGCCGTGAATCACGCTTGGATCCCTGCTTCCTCTATATAGCTTCCAAGTGTTTCCAGTGCTGGATACTGATGATTATTTCTACTTACTGGTCTCTTCCAACTAAAACTTCAATGGTAGGAAGCTAACACGGCGAACCGAACGCTCGTGGTGCATTAAAGGGGCGATGCAACAATTTTTGTACTTGCGCAAATACCGCTTAGAAGGGATTTCTGACGTTAATGACCTATGAAACACGCGTTCGTTTTTCGCCCCAAGCAATAAGGAGTATTCACTGGGCGCCATATTTGTGGGTGCTGTCTAGAGCGCATGCTCAGAACGAGCCCTCATTAATAGGCTGCTAAGACCGGTAATTTTGGCGGTGTGGAATGCACGTTGCAAAAGAACCCTGGAAGCTAGCCATCAGCACGCGCTCTGCAGTCGCGCACACAACTATGGCCGCCAGTGAATACTTCCTATAGACCTTTCCAATGTTTACAAAATCACAGTCCAGCGTGCGGTCTTCACAGCCCAGCACGTGCGTGTTCGTCGCTTCGGAAAGCGAGCAAAGCACGCGCCATACGCACGAACGCTCAAAATGGCACCTGCCACAAGCTCGTTTTTGGAAAGGTCTATAGAAGTCCCAGAAAAAAATTAAAGAAAAACGAGCGGCGTTCATTCCCTCAACTCGCAGCCAGAACAAGCGGCCACGTGATCTGGAGCCGATTATATGCCGCCAATGTTGATCATAGCCTCGCGCTGGGGTTGGCAAAGCACAGGACACGCGCTGAGTTCCAGACATTGTTATGGCTCGGCTATTGTCGTCGTTGCAGCGATTGGACACGCGCCACTACCCGAATGCTTCTTGAGCTCGTAATTATCACGAGCCCAAATCGAGTGGCCACGCAATGCTCGGGTCCAATCTATAAACCGCATTCAAATATCGTCATTGGGGTGTACTGCGACCCCACGTTACGTCATCATATTTTGCAAAGGAGAGATTGAATAAAATGATCACTTTTGTCCTTGAAATTACACCGCAACAAAGAAGTTTCTTGGCCAGTGGCGTTGCGTGCGAGTATCCTTGAGTCCCACTAGTGCCAGTAAGCTCGTGTAAAGTGAAAAACATTCCAATTGTGTATCGTTGCACCGCTCCTTTAAATATTGGTATGGCCTCAAATGACGGCACATTCAAGCTATTTGTAGCGTAAGCTTCGGACAGCGGCAGAACTTGTTTTGAACCCCCACGACGAAGCGGTTTCGCACCAGACGGTCTTCTCAATCCTCGGACTGGTAGTGACATTTCTCGACCAGTGTATGAAGCTGTCGACCGATTCACCAGCCTCTTGGACTCGACGGTGGAACTGGACGTTTTCGTAGACCCCTTTCAGTGGATGAATGAAGTTGTCTTTGATGACTTACTTCTACCGAGCCCTAGTCCACTGCAGTTAGCGTGAGCGTATCGAGGATGCGGCGTGCTTCCTGGGACCCCATGGAGTGAGTAAGTGTTCTTACTTGAATGTCGCCAGATGTTCGATGAAATCCGGAAGCGCAACTGTAATGTTCGAATTGAAGCACCCATTGCTCCCAAGTGCTGGGATTCAAGAAGTCAAAGTTCGGAGAAGGCGTTAGTCCCGTGGCACCGAAAGGCTAATGGAACACTGCTATGGCGGCGGCGGAGATAGCTTCGTTTTCTGCCATAATTTGACTGTGGAATTCGGGTTACGCGGCGGCTGCTGTCACGAACCACTTCGGACACCATGTTTCCGGTAGCTCTGGGATAGCCGCACGTAACGTGGGAAGACGCAGCCTACCCACGTGAGATCCAAAACACCAGTGATCTTTATGTCGGCATCATGGCGACCCAGACAACCCATAGAGTGACCCATAGAATGTCATTTCCACGCGTCCCTCGCGTCCGATGCACTCAGTGACGCATGACTCAGTTATCCTGCGTCACTCCGCGTGAGCACATGCCCTCTCTACAATCTGGTGGCTTCAATAACAGTTTACCCTTTTTCCGTACTAATGGCGGTAATCGACTTGCAATTCTGTAGTATTTTGCCGCGGACTATCACTTTCGCTAGTCAACAGCTTATGAGAATGTTCTCTTTACTATGAGCGTTAAAGGGGCGGTGCAACGATATTCAATTTGAATGTTTTTCACATTACACGAGCTTACTGGCACTAGTGGGACTCAAGGTTACTCGCACGCAACGCCACTGACCAAGAAACTCCTTTGTTGCGCTGTAATTTCGAGGACAAAACCGAGTGTTTTCATTCAATCTCTCCTTCGCAAAACCTGATGACGTAGCTGGGCGGTAGCAATACCGCCCAGTGACGATTTTTGAATGCGGTTCATAGATTGGACCCGAGCATGGCGTGGACACTCGATTTGGGCTCGTGATAATCGATAGCTCGAGAAGCATTCGGGTAGTGGCCCGTGTCCAATCGCTGCAATGACGACAACAGTCGAACCATAACAATGTCTGGAACTCAGCGCGTGTCCTGTGCCTTGCCAACCCCAGCGCATGGCTATGATCAACATTGGCGGCATATAATCGGCTCCAGATCACGTTGCCGCTTGTTCTGGCTGCGAGTTGAGGGGGTGAACTCTGCTCGTTTTTCTTTATTTTTTTCTGCGACTTCAATTGCGTGTGGTGAAAAACGAACGGGTATATTACAGGTCATTAACGTCGGGGATCCGTTCCAAGCGGTATTAGCGCAAAATACAAAAATCGTTGCATCGCCCCTTTAACGCCATTATAAAATAACATTAACCACATTAACGCCATTATAAAATTTTATACATCAAGGAACTTTAGAGCCGATTATGGACCGCGAACAGACTGACTAGACCTCACTTAGAAATGAACGCTTATGCAGCCTTTCTATTCAATTCTTGCGTCGCATAGTACTAACGTCTCGAATGTATAGACGCTTTAAACACGCGCCAGATCGAGCCGTCATTGCCGATCTTCTTTAGTCTTACCTAGTGCCACTAGTCTTACCGAGATGCGGAGTTACTGAAGTGGGCGTTGACAAGCGTCCATAAAGGCCTATACTAGGTAAAAGGACACAGTAGCATCTAAAGTGGCAGTAACCTGTCCTGCTGTGGTATTGATGACGTGCAGCGAACGGGATAAGAGGAAACAAAAACTGAACGTCGGTTATGGCGGCGCCCATGCACAGCTGCCTGAAAGCGCCTATAGGCGTCGCATCATTCGCTTCGTATCATCTTCAACGTCTTCCATAGTCAGTAACCACAAAACCATCATTAGCACGCCACATCTGCCATTCATCAGATGATGATGGTTATCAAAATGTCCAGACTGAATTTCGGAAAGGGTCTATTGCAAGCATGGCGCCGCAACTGGCGCCCCATGTGTGCAAGCACGTAAAACTTTCGCGTCAGCGTCGCTTTTTTTTTGTTATAGTTTTTTTTGCCCTTTTTTCTTACATATTTCTCTTATTTTTTGCTTTCGTCCTTTGCTTTAATGTTGTGATAATTTATGAAGCTTATTTTTTCTCCTCTTTCAAAATAAATCAGTTGGGAGTCAGCTCTCTTTCGTTCTTCTCCAGACATAACACAAAGTCATGAACAAATCCCCAGAACATCCCAATCTCCCGTTCGGGAGGTTAAAGTTCTGAGGACATACCTGGGACTGTGATCCCCAGAGCATCCCGCAAGGAAAGCCTCTGGCAGATCCCACAGAAGGCATGTTTTGATTAGAGTTCTGAGTACATCACTGGTGCAAAGCCTACGGGATATTTTCCTCCCCGGATTCAGCCAATGGAATACTAAACTATAACAAATCTATTATAATCAACGAGGTAGATAACAACACACAACAATAAAGAAATATGTCAGATATTACTATGTAGTTTATAAAAATAGAAGATTTTACTTTTATTGTGTTTGCATCAAAAAATATTTTCCTATTCGACTACGAAACTGCGGATCAGAGCTGCGTTGGCTGCGTTGGCTGCGTTGACTGCGTTGTTGGGGGAGTTCAGATAAAGCCTCTTCATGTTTTCAAAGTAGCGCAAGGTGCGTCGATGCAGGAGGCACGTGCAACGTGCAGCCCTCGGGAAGAAAATGGCGGCACAGTGCAGCACTGAGCTTGATTTCAGACGCCATGTTCTTCCCAGAAGTGGCGCGCGGCACATATCTCGAGCATTTCCACAACAATGAATGGCGCCACTTTTCCCAGGATGGAGGGGCTTTAAAGGGGCCATGAAACGAATTTTGGGCTGGGATAAATGATTTTAAATTAGGACTTTACTAATTGCATATCGTTTTGTTGGCCAAAGGAAAAAGGGTAGAAAGTAAAAATCCAGCTTTTCGCTACGAACATTTGAAAATATAGCGGACTATTTTGTACCTTCTTTCCTTCGAAAGCTCTCCGCCTTTTCACTGTGATACATCCGCGGTTCCCAAAGCGCGTCAGCGGTTCCAAACTGACGTCAGCTGAGCCCAGCTCACGCATTGGACACGAGAACTGCGTCACTCAGACGTATGCGCTCGTCAACAATAAATCCACCGACGAATATTCGGATACGCGTTCGTGGCCAATGAGTGCCCTGACGGAACTTATCGTCACTGGGGAATGACAAGTTCGATGGTGTGCATAAAAAGCACGGTAGAAGCTAAGAGTCATCGCACCGGTGCTGAAGAATGTCACGACGACGTGATTTCACAATTCGCATTTGAGTTGAGGATTAAAGCTAAGGAGGAAGAAGTAGGAAAATCGTTTCATGACCCCTTTAAAGGGATACTGAACCAAAGAAATTAGTGCCCATAATAAGTGGCGCACGTTTTTCCCACGAGCCAGCAGCCGCCGGTGTGCGCGAGCACACGCAACAAAAATGACGTCAAAGACCTCCATTCGCGGTTAAAGGGGCGATGCAACAATTTTTGTACTTTGCGCAAATACCGCTTAGAACGGATCCCTGACGTTAATGACCTATGAAACACGCGTTCGTTTTTCACCCCACGCAATAGAAGTCCCAGAAAAAAAAATATTAAAGAAAAACGAGCCGCGTTCGCCCCTTCAACTCGCAGCCAGAACAAGCGCCCACGTGATCTGGAGCCGTTTATATGCCGCCAATGCTGATCATAGCAACGCGCTGGGGTTGGCAAGGCACAGGACACGCGCTGAGTTCCAGACATAGTAATGGTTCGGCTATTAGCGGCGAGATGTTGTGGTGGCGCCCTCCTGTGGTTCCCCCTTGTGACGTCATTACCTTGCAAACAACAAGTCCGATGGTGTTTGTGATTAGCATGGTGGAAGCTTGAAATCATTGCGCTCTCAAAGGAACACTGCCAACACCGTCAAAATTAAAGTTCTTTTATTCCTCTTATTTCCGTCGATGATAAATCCCCTTTCCGACGTCATAGTCAGCGTTTGGCCAATCGTGGAAGGCCGACCGCTGCGACGCTTTCGGTCGCGCACGGGGCTAATTGTCGTCAGTGCATCGATTGGGCAGAGGCCACTACCCGGATGCTTCTCGAGCTATCTATTATCACGAGGCTAAACCGAGTGCCCACGCAATGCTCGGGTTCAATCTATGATCCGCATTCAAATATTGTCACTGGGCGGTACTGCGACCGCCCAGTTGCGTCCTCAAGTTTCGCGAAGGAGAGATTGAATGAAAATGCTCGCTTTTGTCCTTGAAGTTGCACCGCAATAAAGGAGTTTCTTGGCCAGTGGTGTTGCGTGCGAGTATCCTTGAGTCCCACTAGTGCCAGTAAACTCGCGTAAAGTGAAAAAAAACAACATTCCAATTGAATATCGTTGCACCGCCCCTTTAGGTTCAGCCGGTTCGGCCAGCTCGGTTCTTTGTCTTCATCGTTCTCAAGGACTGCAACGACGTTCAGAGGTGAGCACAAGCTTCCTTTTTTATAACAATAGCAAATAGCATTATGTTACTTGTAGTGTTCATTGTAATCAGCAATATGTTTCCAAATGGTTCCGAGGTAACGGTTAGCTTAAGCGCGGCTACATGCGTTTCTACTTTTAGCGTAAGAAAAAAATTGGGATGAACAAAGCAGTAGGTTTTGACAACCGGGTGTGACGCCTCATCGTGTATCTCCTTTTAGTGGTGCAGCGGTCGTGATAATACTGTTCGGTATTTGGTAGACATGCCGAAGCATAAAACATTTCTGACATTTCGACTGCGCTTGCATGACAGTGTGGCAGAGTCTCTCGAGGGTACGCTACACTCTAAAACCTGTCTCTCATAAAAAACGCCGTCCCTCTGATTTTAGAGGGGACAACGATGCTTTCAGGGGGACAGTTCTTTTTAAGAGGGAAAAGGAAAAATAAAATAGCAACATCTAGAGGGACACCAGCATATTAAGAGAGACCAAGGAAACCGTTTCCTTTGTCCCTCTGAGTAGGAAAGACCGACAGAAAAATTCACGCGTGTCCCTTTATATTAAGAGGGGACTGGTCCCTCTTAACTGTACCAATGTAGTTCGGTCAAGAGGAGAGGTGCAGGCGCACTAATCCACGGCAAAGAGTTCAGACGGTGCTAAGGCTTCGCGCCAATTCACGGAGAGCTGGAAACGGTCGTGGCCGGAGAGTCGCAAGCGTCATGCTGCTCGATTGACTTCCCTCGGGTGAGTAATCCTGTTATATTGACGGTTTGTTTTGAGTACATTGGGGTGGAAATAACGAGCCATCAATATTTTCACTCTGGCTTTGAAATGCGCGAGCTTTGCATGTAGAGGATTTTCACCTGACTGCATTAGTCCGCGGTCGCTTCCTTGATCTGCTCGTTCAACTAGGACAAAGCGTCGCTAATTGTTTGCCCTGCCGTGAGCCGCCATGCTGTCTTTCGCACAAAACACTTTTAGTGGGCTAGGGCGTCCCGATGTGTACGCGTCTGTATTAGGCTGGGGATATCAGACCATTTTGTGTCCGACGCTTTTGTCTACTTCTTAATTTCGAACGCGCGTTCGTTCTTCCCTCAGCTCGAGCTGCTAGCTCTGGCACTGCTACGCCGGCATTTTATTACGGGCAATTTCCTTGTATTTTATCCGTGAGCGTGTACTGTCGGCATCGGGTACTACAAAGGATGGCATCACCCTCCCTAAGGCAAAGTGAACATAAAGACATCTTAGCTCGGGCAGTCAGTGTTCGTTAGCTTGGCACGCCGATTTCTTTCTCGGTGTGTACTCTAAATGCTTGCTGTTGACCGCCCGAGAGTGTTGATTGACGGAAACAATGTTTGCGATTTTGTGTTTGTTTGCCCTTGAATTCACTACAGCAATTTACACCTCAACGTTATATTGCAGACATTGTTAGCGTTGCAGTGATTATGAACTTTTGCTTCAAGTGGGAAGCGAGCAAAAAGCCATATACTGTATGTGTGCGAGGGGGGATTGGGGGGGGGGGGGGGGGACGCACGAGCAGCTAATTCAAACCACACAAAAAGAAAAGAATAAAAAGCTTTTTGCTCCGCGCGTTTGCGCTGCGTCGGCGTCGTACCGTCGGCTGAAAGAGGGGAAGGGTGCAGCGGTGGCCCGGCAGTGCATTTGTTTGTTTTTATATATTTCCTTGGCGTACTTTTTTGTTCGCTATATTTTAACTGTCGCGCAGGCAAAGCTACCGGTCTTTTTTTTTTTTTTCGGCGCCGACTATGCTTTTGTTTTTGGAGGTTTTATGTATGTTGTTTATTATCCTCTTTGTTTTCGGTGGCTGGTTGAATTTCTTGTGTCGCACACCTGCAAAAAAATGTATAAACAGAAGTATGTTTTCTTTCTTTTGTATTTTTAGGTGTTTTAGGGCTTGGTTGACTATGGGCCTTAAATGACCGTTAAAAATATTGTTTTCAGAGTGAGACAATCGCTACGAACGTTGACATGAAGGGAATCGGACGCAAGTTCTGCACTGATTGCTCGTGTAAGGAGCTCTACCGGGACAATCTGCGCGGTGGAACGCACCACTCGGAGTTGTGTGCTTACTGCGGCCACCCGCACACCGCTCACAACGAATTCGGTAATTATTAACTTTTTGTATTCTGGTATGTATGGTAGGCTCTATTTACGTCCTTTTGGCATAACGTTGCTTCTGAAAAAAAAAGAAAAAAAAAAAAACGAAAAAACGAAAAAAAGAATGGCTTGCGCCGAAGCGTCTACATAAATATATTTTTTTAGCTGATTTTGTGGCTTTTTAAAACATGCTTCGGGTCTCTTCAGCAGCTTCAAGCCGCAAATGGAATCCATGTTTTCCAAAGCACATGGGGCTTCGAATGTTCCGCTACTACTAATTGCGTTCTCGTTTTGTCTTGGTAATACAAAATCGATTCTCGTAAATTACTTAAAACAGCAGTCAATTCTCGTGTCAAATATTAACAGTCGCAGAAGTTACGTCATAGGCTAATGTCACTCGCTATTTCATCGTATACGGATTGGGTTTCGAATATTTTAAATGTTTGCACTTTATTTTCGCATTTGTTTCCTACCGCCTGCTTGAAAACAGGTGAAAGCGCTTCATTATAATTGCCACTCTCTGTATCTAAAGGAAAACAATATGGTCTTTCATTCAGCTAAAGGTGGATGCACAGCTTTGGTTCCAAAACACAATGGTCACCATGCTGGGAAAACTGGAGGAGGTTAAAGTGGCCTTCTGCGGAGACAACCCAACAACATTCTTGAACACTGAAGACCATCCTCCAGTCTCGATTGGCCAGAAGTTCTCTCATCACCTATGGTACGTGAAAAAGCGGGTGCAAAACTAGAAATGTAATTTTGACGCTGACGCAATTTTTGAACAATTGCTGCTTGCAGGACGACCGTACCCCCGACGAAAGAGTTCCAGGACCCAAGACTTTCTTCGGTTCGGAGAAACAGATCGTTTCTGGGAACCGGTCAGTGAAACTCTCCGCTAGCACGACTCTGGAGAAGGCACTAGTCATGTGCTTATAGGTGTATTTCATAACGGGACTCTCCTACCCTGCGGCATATGGACAAACCCTTGGACTCCTCCAGTGTCTGCTCGTTGAAAATGACGAGTTTCGATTCAGTTCATGTCGGAGAAGCTCAGAAAATTGCTTATAGCCGTTTAGAAACAACAAAAATTCCGAGCTTCTGTTGATGGCAAGGATCGCCGAGTAATTTGTTTTAATGCTATGAAGCAGGTAACTGCACTCTAAAAAAAAGAGCACAGGAATCTACTTTTCCGAACAGCACTTGGATAGCCAATCACCGTAACTCACAGAGGCAGCTCAGCGAATCACGATGCCGAAACATATGGTTAGACAAAAAAAAAACACTCTGAATTGTGACATTAAGCAATGCAAAACGTCACGCTTGTATTGCTTAGTGGCACAACTCAGACTGCATTTTTTTGGTACAATCATTTGTTTCGGCATCTACATTCGCTGAGCTGCCTCTGTGAGTTATGGTGACTGTCTTTCCAAGTGTTGTGCGGGAAAGTAGGCGCACGGGCGTTTTTTAGAATGTACTCTTATCTCCTTTGCGTTAGCCGCTGAAAAAAAAAAAATTGCAGCACGGTTGCATTGTTCTTGCTTATGATAGGCAAAAGGGGTCACTTTGCAGCACAAAATTTGTTTTGTGATAGTTTCCAAGAAACGCCGATTTCTGACGTCGTTCTAATGTCTTCCTTATCCGTAAAGCTACCAGAACATCGTTATAAAATTACTATTTTGATACAGACATTTCAATGTGATTTTTTGTGTCATGGCAAATAAAACACATGTTTACTTTTAAAGATTGTTACTGTTTTATTCGACATATTGATTTCGTTCATCAATCATAGTATACAGATCAGTTTTCAATTCCGTTACGCACCACAGAATAACTTTGGTTGAACAATAACAGCGAAAGTGCGAGAACTGCAGTGCAGCATGTCAGCTGACAGCCGAAACACGAAGGAGCAGAAATTCTACGATACAATAAGAGAGATAACCTAAAGCCGGGGTCACACTGCTTATACGTCATATAAAATGCATTCTGCAGACATGTTCCAAAACGAGTCACCGCGACATCCGTGCTTTGTATGCCACGTGACAAAGCTACCTCTTGAGCTGGTTGCCTCGTGGCGTAGGAAGCACTGGTGTCGCGGTGACTCGTTTTTGAACATGTCTGCAGAATGTATTTTGTATGACGTATAAGCGGTGTGACCCCGAATTAAGAGGGACTACAACCCTTCATTTTAAGCAGGCCACCGTCCCTCCAAATGTAAGGGGGAAAATATCGCAAAAATGTCCCTCTTACTAAGGGGGACTGACCTCAAATTTAAGGGAGACGCCGTATCGCTTACTTTAAGAGGGGTGATGTCTCACTTAATTAAGAGGGAGCATCCCCATGTAATATTAAGAGGTCTGTCGCCCCCCTTAAAGTTAAGTGGGAAAAAATCGAAGAAATGTCCCTCTTACTAAGTGGGACCGGGCTTAGAGTGTAGTCTGCTTCTAAAAGTTATCGCAACGACGACGGCGCCCCTTCGAGTTCCATTGTTGGAGAACGTGACGATGACGAAAGTTTTGAAAGGGATTGGTCTGACGAACGCGATTCCGAAGAAGAACTTTTGAGCACTGTCGAGGGATCTTGTGACGGGACGGCAAGTCCAGATAGGTTCAGCGGCGACTCGCATTCTTCGTCCCCTTCTCCTGTTCAAGATTCGGATGACTGCCACGTGACAGCAGGAATGTCACAGGCAACCTCGACTCTCCGCGTCGACGGAGGCAGTGTTGAACATTTTCGAATTGGTCTGAGAGAATGAAGTGTGAACAACGGAATTCGCCATTAAGCTCTCTCCGAATTCCTCACCCTCGTGAGAGGTCACGACTGTTTCGCGTCCCTTCCAGCTACAGCAAAATCCCTACAACAAACTCCACGCATGTGTGTGGGAATATCAGAAATCAAAGCTGGTGAGAACTGCCACTTTTGCATAACTGCAGGCCTGCAAGACAGTCTTAACGAAGTAACCTCGTTCCCGCAGTGTCTTATGCAGCAGGCAGTGCCGGCCCTCCACCATCAAGCGACCGTGGCAAACGCCGACCGTGGCACCCCCCCCCCCCCCCTTCCCTCTTTATACCCCCCTAGCTACCGACATCACGCTATTAGTAAACATGTGAGTATGGCCCAAGGTCAGTGTTGGGTAAAGTACATCTAAAAAGTACTTCAAGTAAAGTACAAAGTAAATGAGACGTGATGTACTTTAAGTAAAGTAGTAATTACACTGGGTGCAATGTACTTGAAGTAAAGTACTATAAATACAATGTACTTTAATAGTAAAGTACAAGTATTTTAATACAATCTTTCATGATGTCCTTTAATTCCCCTATACAGTGATTTTTTAACTGCTATGCATTGCCCAGGGGTAATCAGGGGTGCATGACCTATTTTTTAAATAATGAATGCCGTTTACAACTCCCTGTAACGCCGAATTAGAGTGCAGCTCTTGAGGAAGAGGAGGGAAGGGTACTGGGGGGTCACGTGACCTCGGGGGGGGGGGGGGGGGGTCACGTGATTCCTCGATGACGTTGTCAGTGACGTCACTGATGACGTCATCAGTGATGATGACGATGCCGATGACGTCACCAGTGACGTCACTGATGACGTCATCAGTGACGTCACTGATGACGTCATCAGTGATGATGACGATGACGATATGGGTGCCGATGACGTCGTAACCGCGCGGTTACGCCGACGGCGACGCCGCTCAAGCCGGAAACGGGCGCCTAAAGGCACGGCCACATTGGCGTCGTGGAGGCCAACGGCGTGACGGTCGGCGCTGGTCGGCGCTGCCGGTTGCCGACCGAAACCAGTTTTCGGCTTCAGCAGGACGCCGGACGGCACCGCAAAGCCAACCGCTCCTTGCACGGTTCAGAGCGCGCCGCCGCTCGCCGCAGAAGAGAGGAGCCAATGGGAGGTGGCGTAGATAGTGACGTCGCGATGCCATGGCAACGCTCAAACCGGTCTCCGCCGCGCGTCGTTCCGAAGGACGTGTTTCGTGTCGTCTGCTATCCCTATTTCCCCCCGACGCCTTCCGCAACGGAGCGGTTCCTTGAAACTGTGCGACTGTTTCCCTTTTTATATGACAAGACGCAGCCAGACTACCTAGATAATGACGCTAAAACAACAGCTGGGAAATTATAGGAGAGGAATTCGAAATTACAGGTGAGTTTCTCCATGGCACTTGTTGCATGTCGTCTGTGCTGTGATGGATGTCGTGTTGATTTGGTGACACTTTCGAAAGTAGCCTTCGTCTCTGGCGCGCCGCCGGAGCAGCAAAGCACTGACCTGTCCTTCGTTGTTTCGGTAGAAGCAACTCGGCCGGACCCAAAACCTGCGCCTCCTTCCCTTCAGAGCGCGGCGATGTCGCAAGATTAACGAGCAGGCTAGGATTATCACATTCACGCTGATCACCAGGTCATCATGGACACCTACCATGTAGGCAGCGAGTGCGGTTTCGATGCTGCTACATGCGAAAGATGAGAGCCAAAACGGAAATATTTACCGAAGAGCAGACGACGAAAGAGCGGGAAATCCGAGAGAGGTGCGCGCGCGATCGCGAGAGCCAGTGCTGTCACGTGACGCCCGCAAAACGGAGGACAATGTGGACTCCTCGCGTTGGGACGCCGGACGGCGGTGCCGCCCGGTGGCGCCGACCGGCGGCGACGTTTACGCTAGTGTGGTCAGGCCTTAAGAGCTGCGCTCTAAAACAGCGGCAAATATTTGATAAAGTCAAGTCGCCACAGAGTGGTTATTTTCAGAAATGCAGCGAAATTCAGAAGTCCCTCTTCTAAATTTGGCACCGCTTGCACTGGATTGTTGCACCCAGGGGGGTTAAATGTACTAGGAGAAAGCATGACGTCAGCTTCGTAGCTTCCGCAAGCAATCCTCTCATTAACGAGTATCCTCTTTTTAATAATAAAAAAACAGTGCATGTGAAAGAGAGCTGGTGAAAATTAATCATAATGTGACACCTTAGATTGGGGTGCGAAAAAATTAAGGAACTTTCAAGTCGAAGGAAAAGACAAAAGAAAACGTCTCAAAACATTGTGACATTCTCCTCTCTTGTCTTTTTCTTCAACTTTATTTGTCCCGCACCACAGTTTTAAGTGCTAGATTATCATAAATGTTGTTCTCATAATATTTTAAACCTCCTCGCTTGCGCCAACCAACCGAGAAGTAGCGAGAGTTCAAAAAGCTACTGGAAAGCCGCCCCCAGAACAAGCGGAGCGATGTGTCGTCTGCTCACGTCTCTGCTAAGAGTTGAATATCCCTTCCAGTATTTCTTCGCAGTTGACAAAGCATCATTTCGTGATACAAAATTAACGAGACCAAATTTGGGGAATGTACTTTGAAGTCGGGAATTGTACTTTCCACGGAAAGTACCAGAACAAAATACTTTAAGTAAAGTACAAGTACATACTTAGAGAATGTACTTCAAGTAAAGTACAAGTTTCCTAAACCTACTTGAAGTAGTACTTTAAGTACAATGTACTTGAAGTACTTCCCAACACTGCCCAAGGTGGTATAACCCAACACGAGCATTTTGTCAGACGAGAACCGCATTTCGAAAATGGACGGCGATCGAGCATATAGCGTCCTGTCGGGCGCCATGTTCAAATAGATCAGAAAAAAAATTCCAAAGGGAGGCGCGGCGGCGCCCCCCTTTTGATGGCGCCCTGGGCGACCGCCAAGGTCGCCCACCCCTAGGCCCGGCCCTGGCTGCAGGTCAACATTATTAGCCTTCCTCTGGCAAGAAGTGCACGAGACCAGTTCTGACCTATTCTTTGCCGAGTTTCATAATGTGGAGGTGGACGGCCGTTTGACATTGGCATATTCTATGAAAAGTCGAAGCCACAGAATGCGAACACCTTTCCGCAAGCCTTTGTGGATGATTTAAATAATTTCCTGGAGCATGGTGTGCTGCTCAAGGGAAGTCAAGCTGAAGTAAGACTTGGAGCTTTAATTTGGGATGCTCCTGCCAAGGCCTATTTACTCTTAGGATGGAACTTTTACTATCCGTTTGCCCTCCAAGCACCTGATTGCACGTTCCCCTGGTCAGTCGTTGTCTTCTTTCCCATCCCGTCTTTCTCCCCCCGCGGCCATCTTGGTCTCTACGGGGCACGTGCGGCCGGCATAATCCTTCGCCAGACACTCCTCACAGGTCTCCCCTTTCTTGAGACGTGAACCAGGCGGGAGTAGATCTGGGACTGGCTCGTGGTACGGTGTCAGCTGGTCCGCGTGAGCCACATGCCGGTTTCGCCCAGTAACTGGGTCCTTAAGCACCAGATCGTTAGCACCCAGGCACTGGACCACACAAAAGGTCCCCGTGCGCCGTGGAGCAAGCTTCGCAGTAATGCCTTTGGCCGCATCGCTCAATGTGTGGGCATCAAGAAGGACAAGGTCCCCTTGACATATTGTTGCAGGCTTCCGGTGCCGGTCGTAATAGGTCTTCTGGGCCTGCCTCGCTTTCTCTTGGTGATCTCGAGCGAAATCGCGAGCGTCGTGCAGGTGCCGAGTGACTTTCGCCGCAAAAGCATCGCATGTTGAAGCTGGTGGCTCACTGTCAACATTGAGTTCCGCCACTTCCCAAGGGGTGAGAAGCTCTCGGCCGTAGCAAAGGGAGGCTGGGGCAATCCGGTGACGACGCTTTCTGCCATGCGCATCGCGAAAGGGATTTCAGGGATGTGCTGGTTCCAGTCTCTGTGGGTGGAATAATATGCTCTAAGGCCCTCTTTACCGTACCATTGTGCCTCTCTACCATTGGTCCTGCTGGCCTATATGACACAGTGTGGCGGTCGGCGATCCCCCAGTGGCTAAGGAGACCTCGCCACAGTTACTGACGAGTGACTTGCCGTTGTCGCTGGAGATGGAAACAGGTGTGCCGTGTCGGCAGAAAACTTGTACCATGCACTCTATGATGTTCTTGTTGGTTGATGTTCGTAAATGAAGAGTTCGATAAACTTTGTGAATTTGTCGATTATCACCAAGAGGTGTTTGTTGCGTTTATGTGTGGAGGGCAGAGGTCCTACAATATCTACACTTAGCTCCTCCATCGGTGCAGTGGCCCACTGTCTGCTTATTAGTCCTTCAGGCTTCTGACGGCGGGCACCCTGGTGCCCGCCGCCAGGCACAGGCACAGGCACCCTGGTGCGTGCGTTAAGCGGCCGGTAGTCTATGGCCAGGCGAAAGCCTCCGGACATTTTTGGCCACCAGAACAGGTGCACTGGTCCACTCACAGGTGCTCCGTCGCACAAGTCACTGTTCCCCCAAGTCTTGAAGGCAACCGTCAATGATCTTTTGTTTCTTGGAATTGACGGGGCGTAACTTGCAACGAACGGGTGGACTGTGTCCTGTGTCAATTCAGTGTTCGGCAAGGAAAATGCAACCGGGAGTTTTGGTGAAGATTGGCCCAAAGATCTCCAACAATTTTTTTTACAGGAGCATACACTCCTGGTCTCTCGGCAGAGTTTCCATCGCCTTCCGTAGCCCTATGGCTGGATGTAGTGGCGCAAGTTGACTCCTCTTTGAAGAGGTTCTCCAGGGAGTACGTAAGTTCTTCTGCCCCAAGCTCGCTGTTTGCTTGCTTTATGGCCTTCAAAAATGGCACAATGCGCTGGGGCTCTGTTCCAACTGTCCATCCCCCAAGGGCCACATGCAAGGAGATATCGGTCACTGTAAGGAAATCCATTCCTAAAACAATGTCTCTGCAGAGGTCGGGCATGCACAGGAAACGTTGTATCCGGGAACCGGCCGCCCACCGGATCTTGCACCGATGAGATTCAGTGGACCGGGACCAACCTGTTGCCAGTCGCAGCGTGCGCACCTCCCTTTTTTGACTGGCACCTGTGGCTTGAGCAGCTGCGATAGCCGGCCGACCCAAGAGACCGACGCTGGAGTCTGTGTCGAGCAGTGCCTTGAACGCTGATGACCCAATTGTAACGTCAAGAAGAGGCTCTTCCCTCCGGCAGTAGTCGCCAAATTCAGCGCTCCGCCGTAGATGCTCACCGGGGCAGTATCTACCAGTGTCCGTTTCCCGGACACTGCGCTTGAAAATGGCCAGGCTGTTGGCCCCTGGAGCAAAAACCTGCACCCAAACGACGACCCGTGGCACAGCTGCGAGCGGGGTGACCGATTCCTCCATATCTCCGGCAATGGTTGACTCCTTGTTGGCGTTGATGCCACTGAGACATCGGTAAAACTGAATCTGCAACTCCCCCTGACGTTGCGGTCTTGAAAGCTGGTCCCTGTAGTAGGCTGGTTCGATTGCAGCTGGGTGGAGTTGCCAGCGGTACGTCAACAGCATAGCGACTGTTGCAGATGACACAGCGGCTGCTAGAGCCGGTGCAAGAGTAGCGGGCATTGCAGCCTCCGTCCCGGGGAAGTCGCTGTTACGTTGTGCCCGGAAAGCTAGGTCACAGGCCACCTGGTTGCTTCTCGTGGGGGGCTGCTTGTACTGAAGACGCCGCAAGGCACGCTCCATGAGACCATCCGCAGCCTTGGCAAGCTCGTTCAAGTTTGCGTACTGCGTCCCTTCTGCCAAATCCTTGAACCGGTGGATGCATTTAGCGTAGCACGCGGTCGACCTTTTCGGAGTCGGGCACCTCTTCCCCGATTCTCTCGTAAAATTCGGCGATGGTGTATATGAATTCCTTGAGGTTCTCCTCGGGGTGTTGAGTGCGGTGTCTCAAATCGTTCTTTAGACGTCGCTTGGCGTCGATTGAGGCAAACTCGGCACGAAACGCAGCCGTGAAATCATCCCAACTGCCGAAGTCACCGATAAAGTGCCACCATAATTTGGCGCTCCCTTCCAGTGCAGCGGGAACGACCTGGCTGAGACGGTTTTCAGTGGTGACTCCCGTAATCAAGCAAAAGGTTTCTAGCCTCTCGATAAATTCTTCGGGCGACTGTCGATCACTGAAGCTTGTAAACTTCGGCAGCTGTGCCGCAATCTTGGCAGAGGGCCGCCAGACGGGTGGACTTCAGCCACGGTCACTTCGGGTCCGTTGGCTGGGGGCACTGCAGCAGTCAGTAGCAGTTGGCGCACTTGAGCAGGAACTTGCTCCCGCTGCATCGAGGATCCGCCGCTTTGTCTTAACAGGCGTGCTATCAATTCATCTGGCACCTCCAGGTTGTCCATCTTCAATCCCGGAAGGGCCTCCACTTGTTAGGATGGAACCTTTACTATCCGTTTGCCCTCCAAGCACCTAACTGCACGTTCGCCTGGTCAGTTGTCGTCTTCTTTCAGACGGGTGGACTTCAGCCACGGTCACTTCGGGTCCGTTGGCTGGGGGCATTGCAGCAGTCAGTAGCAGTTCGCGCACTTGAGCAGGAACTTGCTCCTGCTGCATCAAGGATCCGCCGCTTTGTCTTAACAGGCGTGCTATCAATTCATCTGGCACCTCCAGGTTGTCCATCTTCAATCCCGGAAGGGCCCCCACTTGTTAGGATGGAACCTTTACTATACATGGCTTGCTCGTGACGTCATCGCCTCGTGCTGGTGGTCATTTCTATTTGTTCTTGCCGAGAATAACAAGTTTGATGGTGCGAAGTGTATGCTGTCGAAGGTGCGCGCTCGGCAGCAATACCACCACGATGGCCGCTGTTGTGACGTCAGTGCAAGCCATGTATTCGTTTGCCCTCCAAGCACCTAACTGCACGTTCGCCTGGTCAGTCGTCGTCTTCTTTCCCATCCCGTCTTTGTCCCCTGGCGGCCATCTTGGTCTCTAAGGGGCACGCACGCCTGGCATAGTCCTTCGCTAGACACTCCTCCCAATACTGTCCATCGTTCACCACAATGGCTACTACAGCTGTACCAAGTGTATCACCAAAGGTGAGGCAGTGAATCGGAGGCAGTGCTTTCCCGAGATAAGTGCGGGACTAAGGACCAACGAAAGTTTCCGCGCAAGGAAACATGAGGAGCATCACAGGGGCACAACACTGCTGGACACATTCCCTATTGACCTCTTCAGACAAATGCCACTAGATTAGATGCACGTTGTGCTCCTTGGTGTAATGAATAAATTGCTGCTGCTCTGGCTCGCATGCTAAATGCAACTTGTCTGAGTACCACTGCAACTTGCAAATTTATATGCACTGAATTTAGCAGAAAGCCTCGGGGACTTGAAGAAGTGGACCGGTGAAAAGCCACAGAGTTGAGGTTAATTTTTCTCTACACTGGACTCATCATTTTTTCAACAAGCTCGCTTGAACCTGTGAACAAAACTTTCATGACGCCTCATGCTGCCCTAACGTCACTCTCGTCACCCAGACTATGCGAGAACCTGCTTGAATATGCCAAGCAGCTCAAGCGTCATTTCGTTAAGACATACATGGCGCTATATGGGCGAGACAGAGTTTCTCACAATATCCATGCGCTGATACATCTGGCTGCAGATGTGCGCATCCACGGGCCGGTTAGCGACTGGAGCGCATTTCCTTCTAAAAAGTTAATGCAGCAACTCAAAAAGCAGAAAAGAAAGCCGGAGAAGCCACTTCAGCAGGTCTACAAACGAATATGTGAAGAGAAGAGCGCAGGTGAAATTCAATTAAGAACCACCACCTGAAGTACTGAGATTTTCCCTGCAGGTTGAACGTGGCCCACAACTTACTGGTTCTAAGGGGCCTCAGTACAGACTGCTTGTAGTTCCAGACAAATTTGTTATCTGCAATTATGATAGAGACGGTGGCTTTCTTCTCAATGACGGCAGTATTGTTGAGGTGGAAACCTTTGCCTTCATGAACTGTGGCCAGCCTTGCATCATTACAAGAAAGTTCTTGACCAGGGGGGATTTTTACACATACCTCTGCAAATCATCACTTCTTTGAATATTTGATGTTTCTAACCTGTCTGACATGTGCATCTGGCCTCTAGACAATGTTGCACACAAGTGTTTGAAGATACAGTTCAGGAATAGGGAGAGTTTTCTCCACTGCTTCACAAAGAATGAACTAGAATGACTTTCCCTGTTTTGTTCTACAAAGAACAGTGAGGGGTAGTAGACAATGGGCAAAGTCTTGTCTGTGCAGCAGTGTTTATCTCTCAATTACATTCACTACTACTCTTGGCTAAGAACTTGTATCACAGACAATAGAAGATGAACTCAGTGACATTAAATCTGCACAATACAAACTACACATGGCGATGCTGGTAAGAGTGAACGCGACATTGGCACATTTTACGGCTAAAGTGTAGGAGTGTGGAAAACTTACCACATATAATATAGCTCCGTATGAGCACTTTCTATAACACAATTACCTTTGATTACAGCTTTTAGCTTGTAAGAGAAAAACAGAAAAAACGGCGAATACTGCAATTTGTGCATCTTTATTTAAATACAAATTTTGTGTAACTGTATGCTCATATTAGCATAGTTGCCAACCTCATTTGGTGACTTTATCAAAATATTTTATGAGCAAATTAGAGAGGGTACAAAATAAAGCATCTTGTTTAATGTCCCATGACTACTCGCCGACGTCTAATGTACTTGCGTTAAAATCTACTCTCGACATTTCCGCATCGATAAACTGACCTTGCATGCTTTGTTATTTTCCACTGACTCTATACCATTCTTCTTCCTCATTTTTTAAACTTTACCAGCAATCACTATTTGCGAGGACGAATAATTTCACTCTCCAGCAATTAATAATAGAAATCACCTCCCTAAAGAAACCGCAGTTGAAGCTGACTGAGCTAATTCGGATATTGTTTCACGGCACACCCGAAAAGTGTTTATCATTACTAGAAATATATTTTTATTGCTTGCTTGTGTTTTATATTATATGTATTATATGCATCATATTATGCATCATGTTCATGAGCGCCATACTGGTATTGGGAATTATTTCATGTTTAACTTGCTTCCTTGACCCCTCTCATGTGATGGACTTCACAAAAGTGCCTAGGTTAGTATTCTGAACTGAACTAATCTACAAATTTATTTTATTATCTAGGAATGTTCGCGATATTCAAATTCAAAGACGAAGATGACAGGCCTCAGTAGTTCCTGGTGCATAGTACCTGAGGCTTCTGGTGGAAAAAGGAGAAATGCCAACTGACAAATGGAAAAAAGCTTAAAGCAGGGGCGGATCCAAGGGGGGGGGGGGGGACGGGGGCGGCCTCCCCCTCTCCCCCCCAACAAAGTCGACCCTCCCCCTCCCCCTTTCTCGGAGGGCAATTTAACATTGGTGGATCCCCCGGTGCACAAGAAAGAATGGGAGAATAGTATCCTTACAAATTTTCCGTCCCCCCCCCCCCCCCCAAACGGAGTTCTGGATCCGCCCCTGGCTTAAGGGCGCACAACTGTCTTGGTTCAGTAAGCATATTTGGACATCATGTTCGGGCAGATTGTGGACACCCATTGTTTTTAGTTGCAGAGTCTTGCAACAGGAATACTGCTCCAGGGGTTGTACTATAAGAAACAGATTTATTTATTTTTCCTTTTTAGATTTTTGTTGAAAGGCATGCGAGATGTTCCCACGGGCCGAGATGACCTCCGACTTGCAGAGCGACCAGGAATGACGTAAACGGAGGCCCGTCCGGTGGGAATTTAAGGAGCCGAGTGAGGCAACTCAGTGCAGTGCACCTCGCCTTGTGGCTTGTTCATGCCAAACAGAGACTCGAGAAAAAAACAAAACGTGACGAAGGGCCTTCAAGTCAAATGACGTGCGACCTGCAAGATGCCTAGCCACTGAGTTCTAGAGACTTGCACCAGCGACAGCCAGTGGTGAAAGTGCATTTTTTATCATGCTATTTCCTATTACTGAGGAAAAAAACAAGTCAGATTTAAGTGATTTAAATCTTTTGTAGTTAATTTTTACGACTCTTTATATCAGTGGCTACAAGATGCTAGTCACATTTTAGATTCACTGAATACTTTACGGTGTATATTTTGTTAGGGTCTTTTCACCAAAGGTCAGATTTTAAGTTCAATCAATATTTTAAAGTGTTTTTAATGTCTTCAGAAATATGTACAACGTCCTAGTCAAATATTACAAGTATCTAATGTATACTCGTTCAGTCTACTGTATTTAAAATTATTAAGACAATAATTTTGGTGTTTTGACAATAAAAATAGTTTGTTACTTGTCTTTGTGCTTCCATGATAGCCACGTCTTAAGGACAAGAGACGATTGAGCACACAGTTTGAACTACTCTCATCAGCTCCTAAGGACAAGACCTGAACCTATATTTCATATCCCATTCGCTTCACAGTATTTTTTGTGCATAACTTGTTCCGCTTGTCTATTCTGTTGCAGGTTAATAAATGCAGGAGCCCTTCCCACAAAGCCTTGTCACTTCCACCGCAACCGCTGTCGGCCAAGCAGAGGGAAAAGAAGGCTTCTATGTATGAACTTTGATGTCATAGATGATTCACACTGAGGGACAAAAGCAACTTTTCAGGTACCTGAAGCTGCTGCTTTTTGCATTGGGAATGATCCTTTGTACTGAGGTTCGTACAATACAATTAAAAGAGTTGAGTCTTGGGGCAAGATGCTTTAGTATTTTTTTTCCAGCTCAAGGCATAGGCGTTATACATTATGGGTATCATTCTACCAGCTATGTTTGCAAAAGAAAGCGAAACCCGATATTGAATCCCTTATAAAGAAACTGCATCGCAGAGTGCTCAAACTCGGCAGCATCGTGAGACCAGTGGTGGTCATCAAATGTGTATGTTTAAGAACATGAGATTTCTAGGATCAAAAGTTAAAAGAAAAAAAAAGTTCTGTCTTCGAAACAGACTTTATTTGAGCCTGATACTGGGGAAACAAAACAAAAATTACATTGTGTGTTTTCGTGTCTATTATTCCAGCGATAAAAAATTGCGAGAAAACGATATTACCTTTTATTTCTAGCAGGCTATTTCACCACAATAAAAGCCACAGGAGAGTGTAACATCATTTATTTGTTTTTTCGAATATTAGGCTGAAGTTAGCCCATATATGAACAGATTGTGAAACAACGTGTTCTCAAGCTTGCGCTTCGGTCACCACCGTTGGCGTAACTCACGCCGGGTTTCAGCACTGCTATGCAGTTTTGTTATGCGGACCAAAAAAAAACTGTTTTTGTTGTCTCTGGAAGCCCGTATTGCGATCTGGTGAGTATACCCGTGAAGTAAACATGTGAGATACTGAATACAAACCATGGGTTCTGGTGGGCATATCTCAAAAATGGACGTAAAGATACTACAGCGGTTTCTGGTGGGCCTTCTCGTGCATTTCCCAGGCAGATACCAAAGTGGGCCAAAATAATATTCCAGGTACTCTCGGAGGAAAAGGAAATGCGAATAGAGGAGCGCTTGACTCGCGGTTCAGACTGCGTGACGTGGAAGTGAGCCTAGCGCGCGGTTTGGCTGCTATACTCTATTTCATACTTAGCGTGCAACGCTGTCAAAGCTACTGGCGCGAGCGTGGGGCTTTATCTCGTTGACCATTTGCACGCGTTCTCGCCCAAACAAAACCATAGATGAAGCCACGCGCTCGCGCCAGTAGTTTTGACAGCGTTGCGCGCTAAGTATGAAACAGAGTATACTAACGGCGAGCTTCCTCGCGCCGCACGCGCCAAGCGAGCAAAGATAGCGGTGATAGCGCAAGAGGCGCAATGCCGAAGTTCGGGAAGCGCCAAGCGAAGGGCGTAAACACATCGGAGTAGGCCACGCACCCCTCGCCCCTAGGCTCACTTCCAGGCGGCGCAGCCTGTACCGCGAGTCACGCGCTCCTCTGTTCGCATTTAATTTTTTCCCGATGGTACATCCTAGGAAAAAAATATCTCCCTCTGCTGATATCCTAGCTATATCCCGATATCCCAGTACAATATTCTGAGGAGGTCTTTGGTATATCAATGTTCTGTCTTGGTCCTTCGTCTTCCTCCGTGTCCTGTGTGCTGTTTTACAATGTCTAATTGCCAACTAGCTCATATTACTACTCTAGTAGAGCGTAGCTTTGGCAAGCTTGCATTTGCACGGACTCGTCCGCACAAGCAAAGACATGGCGACGCCCTGCCACCCCACTCAGAGCCGTATATGTAGAGAGTTTGGTCAATGGGAGGCGCGGGCAGAGCCAGGGCGTGCGGCAGACTTGGAAAGAGGGCTTGGCAATGTGGCATGCTCTTTTGACCAACCAGAAGCCGAAAAGAATCCCCTAGCGGTGGTAGCGAGAAACAGTTCTGATCAAAGGTATATATTCGTATATGGTTTTAATAAGCGCGTAAGAGTGAAATGTGGTAACTCTTTGTGATTGAAAATAGGGTTCACGTGTTGTTTTGATCACGATCATGCAGAAAGATGTAAGAAACGAATGCGCCGCTCAACTCTGTTTTGCTCAGACAGTATGAGACCGCTCGGACGGCAGATTTCCGGCCCTCGGCGCTTGGCGTACGGATTATGTGGATCGTTCCGCTAGTCGCACTCTTCCACCATCATTTTGGATGAGCGTGATCGAGACATCACGTGTACCATATTTTCAGTCACCGAGAGTTACTCCAATGCAGTTATCAGGTTTGTTTCTCGCGACCACCTCCAGGGCATTATTTCCGGCTTCTGGTTGGTCACATTCAAATTTCTGAAGACGCCCTGGAACACGCCCAGCCCGCTTTCGGCCAATGGCGCCTCCTCATTTGTCTCCTATACTTCCCAACGAATGGCCAAACTCTCTACATATATGGCTCTGACCCCACTTGCAATCGTCTATTCGCGGTGAGATTCTCGCTTTGGGCTCGCTAGGGGCTCTTTCGTTTTTCTCACTTTGGGCAGTGCACGTGCAACCCACGCGGTTATGTTTACATTTTCATAGTGCATAGAAGCTTGGCATTGCACGTGCTTGCACCAGCAGAGGAAGTTGAACTATCCTCAATCTAGGATGTGAAAAAATTCCACTAGGCGGCGATACCCAAACTTTTCGCGGGTCGGTAATGCTGCGGTGGAGCTCAGTGCACGGTATAACGCCTCCGCGTCGCGCGCAGCGGACCCAGGTTCGGCTCCCGCAGGCGGCGGGCCATCTTTTTCAAGGATTTGGCAACATCAGCGACGGACGCCCTCCATCGCCAACTACAACATCAACATCGGACGTCATTTTAAGTAATGGAAAGAGCCAAAAACAGCTATCGCTGTAAAGGAGAAATTGAGCGTTACGATGTTAATCCACAGTAGAATCAAAGCGATAGCTGCGACAGGTCACGGCGATGTCTTTGGGCTTCGGAATCGCGTTCACGCACCGTGGGACAGTGGGGCCGTGAACAAAAGCGTTCGGAACAAAATATACTTTTTTTTTTTTTGTTCAGAACGCTTTTGTTTCATTCCATTTCGATCCGAACGCTTTAGTTCCCTTTTTGTTCCGGAGCGCTTAATAACGCGTCTCCAGGCACGAGCTCTTTTTTTTTTTTTTAAGCTTGCATTTGCACGGACTCGTCCGCACAAGCAAAGACATGGCGACGCCCTGTCACCCCACTCAGAGCCGTATATGTAGAGAGTTTGGTCAATGGGAGGCGCGGGCAGAGCCAGGGCGTGCGGCAGACTTGGAAAGAGGGCTTGGCAATGTGGCATGCTCTTTTGACCAACCAGAAGCCGAAAAGAATCCCCTAGCGGTGGTAGCGAGAAACAGTTCTGATCAAAGGTATATATTCGTATATGGTTTTAATAAGCGCGTAAGAGTGAAATGTGGTAACTCTTTGTGATTGAAAATAGGGTTCACGTGTTGTTTTGATCACGATCATGCAGAAAGATGTAAGAAACGAATGCGCCGCTCAACTCTGTTTTGCTCAGACAGTATGAGACCGCTCGGACGGCAGATTTCCGGCCCTCGGCGCTTGGCGTACGGATTATGTGGATCGTTCCGCTAGTCGCACTCTTCCACCATCATTTTGGATGAGCGTGATCGAGACATCACGTGTACCATATTTTCAGTCACCGAGAGTTACTCCAATGCAGTTATCAGGTTTGTTTCTCGCGACCACCTCCAGGGCATTATTTCCGGCTTCTGGTTGGTCACATTCAAATTTCTGAAGACGCCCTGGAACACGCCCAGCCCGCTTTCGGCCAATGGCGCCTCCTCATTTGTCTCCTATACTTCCCAACGAATGGCCAAACTCTCTACATATATGGCTCTGACCCCACTTGCAATCGTCTATTCGCGGTGAGATTCTCGCTTTGGGCTCGCTAGGGGCTCTTTCGTTTTTCTCACTTTGGGCAGTGCACGTGCAACCCACGCGGTTATGTTTACATTTTCATAGTGCATAGAAGCTTGGCATTGCACGTGCTTGCACCAGCAGAGGAAGTTGAACTATCCTCAATCTAGGATGTGAAAAAATTCCACTAGGCGGCGATACCCAAACTTTTCGCGGGTCGGTAATGCTGCGGTGGAGCTCAGTGCACGGTATAACGCCTCCGCGTCGCGCGCAGCGGACCCAGGTTCGGCTCCCGCAGGCGGCGGGCCATCTTTTTCAAGGATTTGGCAACATCAGCGACGGACGCCCTCCATCGCCAACTACAACATCAACATCGGACGTCATTTTAAGTAATGGAAAGAGCCAAAAACAGCTATCGCTGTAAAGGAGAAATTGAGCGTTACGATGTTAATCCACAGTAGAATCAAAGCGATAGCTGCGACAGGTCACGGCGATGTCTTTGGGCTTCGGAATCGCGTTCACGCACCGTGGGACAGTGGGGCCGTGAACAAAAGCGTTCGGAACAAAATATACTTTTTTTTTTTGTTCAGAACGCTTTTGTTTCATTCCATTTCGATCCGAACGCTTTAGTTCCCTTTTTGTTCCGGAGCGCTTAATAACGCGTCTCCAGGCACGAGCTCTTTTTTTTTTTTTTTGCCCTTTTGCTGTTTTGACATGAGCAACAAAGGAAAGCAACCACATACACACATACACAAAATGTTAAAACGCACCAGCCAAGCGTAGCTGCCGCGAGTACGTTTAAAGGCGTTTCAACGAGACCAAATCATCAAGTATTCGCAACCATTTATGCGGTTCAGGCAGCGCGCGGAATACCTCTCGAGTATAAACAAATTTTTCAATGAAATAACCTCCCGCAGAGCTCACATTTACATCAGCGTTATGTACACCCGTCCTAGTCCTCCACAGGCTGTGGAGGCCGAGGAGCATAAACATATCGTACGGGATGCCACCATCGTTCTCTATCGGCAAGAAACGAATCTCATACGCAGTAAGAGGCGTGCCTTTCTTCGGCGTGCCCTCAACAACATCCCACAGGAACACAGAGTCCCAACAGTCGATGAACACATGTTCTATAGACTCGGGAACCTTACAAAGAAAGCAATTTACAGACCACGGCACAAAAATACCTTTCGCTTCGAGCCACGGTTTAACCGAGAGCGCGCCGCAGTGTAGTTTGAAGTAAAAAGTTTTCGTCGATGGTTTGACCGGCGTACTCTTTACCCTTTTAAGTAGATCCTGCCCTGGGCCCCACCAGTACAATGACCTGTAAAGAGGGGTGGGAAACAAAACGTCTGCAGGATGTTTATACAGTCGTTTTCGAAGCAAGGAACTAAGATACTCCATGCGCACCGCTAGAAAACGAACAGAATGTACCACTTCTCGGGGGAAACCTTGAATACTGGCGCAATAACCGTCAGCGGTCGACACTACATACTCGGGTAGCACATTTCGCAGTCGCACCTGAATAACTGCGTGCAAAAAGGAATCTTGCTGGTCACGGAAAAACACAAAACGAGACACAATTTGTCGCATAAACAGATGGGACAATCCCAGACCGTCATTGCGAAGAGATCTGGAAACGTTCGTACGAGCAGAACGCTCCCAGCACGAACTCCAAATAAAAACGACGAATACTCCGTGCAGCCTCTGCATGTTAATGCGCGACATTGACAGCACTTGCAACATATACCAAATTTTCGCGATCAAAATTAAACTACAAACTGTAGCGCGCGCAAACACAGACCAAGTGTCTACCTTTCCAACCCTCCGCTTTGACCTTCACTCTTTCCGTTTATAAACTCCACAGTTGCGTGAAGTTCCGGTAGTGCTCGAGCGGCACACCAAGATACTTTGCGGGCAAGGCTGCCCACTGAACGCTTAAAAAAAACAAAAAAACTTTCGGCTTGGAGTCCCAATTTCCGGGCCAAAAACCGGCGCATTTCCTCCAGTTAATAACACTCCCCGCATTCTTACAAAACGAAGAAGCAACATGGACGGCCTCACGTACGCTGTCTTGATCGACGCAGAAAACTGCAACGTCGTGCGCGTAGGACAGAACTTTTACCTCGCAAGACTCCAGTCTAAACCCATGAATGTTTACATTGTGAATCGGTTTTAAGCAAAAAGTTTCCAAGTACATCGCAAACAGCAAGGGGGACAGTGGACAGCCTTGCCTTATAGACGGGACGGAAGGACAGGTACACTTTCACTAGCTTTCTTATTTACAATAATGGACGTCGTACAATTGGTGTACGCCATTTTTAAAACGTCTAAGATTGCACACCCGACATTCGTGTGGTCCAAAATACGGAAAAGAACTTTATGCGACACCCGGTCGAACGCCATCTTCAGGTCTAACTGTAACATAGCCACACAGCAACCGAGATCATCGCAACATTCCAGAATGCATCTTGCTACATTAATTTTTGTAAAAATAGTGCGGCCTTTACTACCGCATCTCTGATGCGATCTCACAAGACTAGTTATGACATTCTGTAAACGCCTAGCCAGGACTTTTATAATATGTTTATAATCAACATTTGTCAGACTTTTTGGCCTGTAGGAGTCGAATGACACAAAACCTTACGGGGTCGTCAACCTTTGGAATGAGGACAGTCTGCGTCCCCAAAAAGGAGGGCTGCAGAACACGCTTACAATACATCTCCGTTATCACCTGATATAAAGCGTCAGCTGCTCCCCATTTAAACACCTTATAAAATTCCGCACCGAGGCCGTCCGGGCAGGGCGTTTCGCCAGCAGTTAGCTCATCAATGGCCGTCTCAATCTCGCAAACTGAAGTCGGCGCTTCTAATTTTTCGCGAACGTCATATTGCAGTTTGGGCATCAAGGGCAAACGATTATCATTAAAGCTGTCGTCAGCAGTCGCACTACGCGAAAAGAGACCACGGAAATGCTCTACAAATGCCCTCTCAATTATACCTTTATCGCGATTTATCGTGTTATATCGTCTTTCTTTAATCTCGTTTTGCTGCGCATGCCGTTTTTCATCACTAAGCGCCCGTTTCGTCGGCTTTTCGCTTAACCACAACCTTTCAGATCGCGCCCCCACAACAGCCCTGTGGTACCTTTCGCAGTCGATGACCTCCAGTTGACTTTTAATATTTCTTGTTTCATCGACAAACTTGCCTGGCTTCGCGCTTTCTTCGATCAGAAGGATGTTCAGCTGGCGCTGCAGCTCCCACTCTTTCTGCTTCGTATGTTTACTGAGAATAGTGTTCCTTTCATTAGCAGTCATTTTAACGCCCTCGTTAAGAAATTCTCACCTCACCCCGCACAAGGTCTGCTTATCCTCGTACAGTTCCTTAAATAGAGCACCTACCTTTGATGTAAAAACTTAATTCTTCACGAGGCAACTGCTCAACTTTCATAATGACCAGTTTCATCCGGGCGTTTTGACCTTCCTCCCCAAAATAAACATAAATAGAGCGTGATCATTCAAGGACACAGGCTGAACCAAGTAATGGGAGCACAGAGGAACGGAATCCAGGGATATGTATACTCTGTCAAGTCGCGCGTCGCTCTGGCCTTGAAAATGGGTGAAAAAACGCTGCTTTTTGAGGAAACAGATGCGACGTCCTCTAATAATGTTTCCGCGACAATATCGCTTAAAGACAAAATAGCGCTGTGGTCGCGGACGTGGACCTGATTCGAGCGATCCTCAGGCGCGCGAACACAATTAAAATCGCCGAGCAAAATAACAGCCCTCTGACAGGTAACGTACTCGTTAATAGTTTCGAAAAACGCTTTGCGTTCCCGCTCGCGAGTCGGCGCGTAAACACAAATGACACGCCATTCGACGTTAGAAAATGAAAAATCGCAGACAACAAAGCGGCCGAAAGCACACGCAAACATAGCCGTCTCAGTCACATCTAGTGACCGGCGAATAAACAAACAACAGACGCCCGAAGTTCCATCGGAGTGCGACCCACATACGTTAAAAAGAGTTCGAAAAGGCTGCACCATGCGGTTCGTCAGCTCTTGGCTCTCTCCTTTGTCTCCAGAACAGCGATGATATCAAGCTCGTTCTTAGCAAACAGTCGGTTCAGCTGGTATTGCCGACGCCGGGATGCGAGCCCGCGAACATTATTCGTTGCCGCACTTAGTGGCGCTTTATTGCCGCCATTCAGAAGGAGGAGGGATGGACCGCACGGCGCTTACCTTGGCTGGGAACGGCTATCTCACCCGTCTCAACGATGGTCTGGTGACTGTGCGATAGCCTTGCAGACTCCGACGCCTCATTCGACCTCCGGCGCACACACTCACGGGAGAGTCTTTAGCCCCCCTTGTGTCGTCCGCAGGGATGTTGGGATTGACTGCGCGACGCCTCCAGATGGGCGCCGTTTTAGGGGGCGGCTCCTCTTGCTTCACCGCCGTAGGGCCCGTGGCGTCGTCCTCCCGCGTCCTTTTCGTGACCGCGCCGCACGCAAAGGCGTCCGGGTCGGCCATGGTGACATCGGCGGCTGGATTCTCGTTGAACTCGTTGGAGGCGACTACTGCACTGCCTCACCGGGCCCGGTGGAGACGTCTTGCTTTTTTGTGAACTCTGTTAAATATTCCTTCTGTTCAACTCCGTTACGTGGCTCACCATAATTCTTTGTTGGTATATATTGTAACGGAAATAATCATAGTATAAAAACAAGAGCTGTAACTAAATGTTAAAAAGGTGGTCAGGCTTAGTTGGTAACGTGTCCGTTACCACAAAGTTCTTTGCAGACATGATGACGTAATTATGTGCGGACGGGCCTTAGACATGTTGGAAGCGTGCTTACAGACTGTCTTGCATGATGAAGGAGCAGTGTGACCCCGGCTGAAAGGCGCAAGCATGAAGCGCTTTTGGATGGTTCTAAATCTAACGGAAGAACTACCCATCAGATTTCGCGAGAGTCCTTTGCGCGGCGGGGGCTTGATGGTGGAGGCATCGGCCAAATGCCAGAAAGGCTGCGCCGCAAACTAACTCGGTATGTGTTTGCGCGTGTCGCGAGTCGATACGTCATAAATCATACACCATACGATCTCTCCCGCTTCAGCGCGGGCATTCTCGGGGTCGTCGCAAGAAACAACAAAAAATGAAGGAAGACCGACGAAACGACGTTTCGAAAAGCCGCGGCGACCCGTGAAGGAAGAGGGGCGTTGGACTTGAGCGTCGGCAGGGTCTTTCATAATATAAAATTCTGCAACTGACGGTTCGATCAATAGAAAAAATTATAGCTCCTTTTTTTTTTTTCTTCAAAAGTTCAGTGGCGTTGTTTTTCTTAACACTGAGTGCATTGCGCATTTGGTTTATTTTGTTTTATTTCAACATGCTGCGTCATTCCCACCATTCACGATACACATCCATATTTGAACTAATCGGTCTTGTGTGCCCGGGGAAAAGAGTGCAAAGCTGAACCACCCCGCAAAACACACGCGTCCGTAACTTACAAGTATCACTAAACAAGATCCTGATTCTCACAACTGCGTGCAGATCAAAATCAAAGTATCGTAAAATCTTGAGCCTCTAAAATATTAAAATCGGGGTGAATTTACTTTAAGATACTTCCAGAATAACAAAAAAAAAATAATACGGTAGTTGACTACAGACTCTTCCTTTTCGATGACCGAAGCGAAGTCAATGTAGGGCGGTTCCGTGGCGTACTTCCGGCTCGAAATTTCACAGGACGCCATGTGGATGAAGAAGAAGAAGAAAATAAATGGTGCTACTTTCGCCCGACGTCTTTTTACGCGAGGAGGCAACGTTTTTTAGCTCGCTCGAGTTCTTTCGCGTCGTGATGTCCTCCACTGGGCGGGGTGGTCGGAAACATAAAGGTGCACCGGCTGGTACTCGATCCCTGTACATACCGAGCTTTATTTAAACCTAGGACGATGTCAGTGATCGAGACGTCGACCCGTCTGCTGCCGAAATAGCAGCTACTGCCGCCGGTATGACTCCGAAAGATGTGGCCGCGTTGTTTTCTGCGGCCAGATATACGTCCGCGGTCGTAATTACAGTTTAGCCACACGCCATCCACTGTTGCTGCTGTTGTTATTTATTTGCATCAAGTAAAACGTATAGGATACTGGAGGCTTGTGGAAAAAGCTGTCACAAGGCAAACTCGACAAAGCACAGGTTCCCACATTGGCATTTATGCCGAACTAAAAAACACAATCAAAATACCATACAGTTTACAGCAATAACAGAAAAAACAAATATAAAGACGAGAAAGAGAAGCAACAATGAACACAGTCAAATTACGTCACAACACGCAATCGAAGGATATCTTGAAAGGCATTAACAAGAAAAACAAATCGCGTACATGCACAATAACTTAAGGCTTAATAATATTACACATCATTTTTGACGTCAGAAATATCTACTGGGGGCTGAAATAACAGCGCAATGCTTTAAACATAATATCTAAAAGCTCGACATTTTCGGCAGCTAATCTATTTAGTAATCTTGGTAGTTTCTTTTTCAACGTATCTTGCCCGTAGATTGTTCTATGAGTGCTAACTTTCCATGGCTCACTGTATGTGGCGCGTTGTGTAAGTTGTAGTATTACTTCGTAAGCTAGCTAATCCTTTTAAAAACGATGATTTAGTCTCGACCTCTTGTGTAGATGCTTCAGAAAGCCGATAATTGTACTTTTTTTTTTTTTGATTGGTAATACATTATATTTTACGAACAACTCATGTGTATGGAGTAAGACGGAATATTTTCATCAACACTTAGGAACCGTTTTTTTTTTGTAAGATATGTATTTTATGTCGATTTGCTTAAGTTGCGGATGCCCAGGCTAAATGACAGTAGTTAAGCCTTGACGAAAACAAACTATTATATTAAAATCATGGTATTTCGTGGCAGTATATGTCGATTACGATATACAAGTCCGACTATTTGGTATAGCTTAGCGGCATCGGAATCAATATGTGTATCCCAAGACAAAGTTTCTTGAAAAACAACCCCTAGTACCTTAAAACTAGATACATCTGCAATGGGAGTCAAATTTAGCACTCTTGGCTGATTTAACACGATATCTTTATTTTTACTAAGAAATAAGACTGTTTTAGTTTTGTTTATATTTATTTTAAAGCTATTTTGGCACGTCCATTTGTCTAGTTTCGTCAGAAACACCAAACACGACGCAGCAACAAGGCGTCTGCGTGCAATCTAACTGATAAAAATTGCGGACGACGTGCCTCGGTGTATACAGAAAGAAAGAAAAACGCTTCGCGGTTTTTTTCTTTCTGTATGCCAAGTAAAATGAATTACGCTCGTTCGCTACGGACATTGTTATGGAGCTTTTGTAGACCGGAGTTTTTTCTTCGCTCTGCTCTTCGCATAGAAAACATTGCCACTATGCGTGCGCGCCGCTGTTGTTGCTCTCTTGCAACGTTCTCCGCTGCTGCGGAGAGCGTTGCAAGATGGCGGAAACAACATACCAAATAATTATTTACTGTTGCCGAAGCGGAGGACGTGTTCCATCGTGTGCCGTTTAAACAAGAAAACATGAAACAGTTGTTAGTGGGTAGACTCATTCTCGCACGAAAAGGCGATAGCAATTCATTGTAAAATTGACTCAAATTGAGTACTAACCCATATAAATAGTCTCCTCATAATCTGCTGCTGCTTGTTTGCAAGAAAGGCTCCGCCCGTAAAAATGCAAAGCTACAACCACGCAGAAGCGGGCTGGTGGGCAGTGGGTTTCGCCTCGTAAAATACTGCCGAGTGGAGATACATTTTTTAGCTGTGAAAAACAGTCACACATTGCGCACATCACTGCACATAGAACGGATCGACGTTCAAAGTTATCTGGCGCTCGAGGTTCTTTGTGCTCAACGTGAGCACATCTGTTGCACGATAGACATCGAAACGGTAGTTCCTACCTTGCCACACGCACGTTAACAATTCAATGTTTTACAACTTGAAGAGTAGCAGGCAGCGGCGTACCAACTTGCTTTTGAGTGGGGAGGGGGGGGGGGGGCAAACCAGATCCCCCCCCCCCCCGCCAGGGCCGGGGGGCGGTTCCCTTGGTATCCCTTGTGCGCCGCCGGCCAGTGTTTGCCGTGCCCAGTAGCGGATCTTTCAGGGGGGGGGGGGGGGGCAAAACACATGCCTTACCCCCCCCCCCAACTCTGAGAACTGGGGGGGGGGGCAAGCGCCCCCCTTGACCCCCCCCCCCCCTCGCGGTTTCGCGACATCGTCCTTGCCTCTGCTGCACGAGGGGTAGCTTTAGCAAACCCCCGCGCTTCCCACTTGCTCCAAGTCGTGACCATTGACTCACTTGGGGATTTTTAATGACGCTCAACACGTTTCTAATTGGAACCACATGTTTATTTCTAATGATTAAAAACCTTACTAGCAACGTTTTGTGATTCTTCTGCTACTTCATATATTTTTGGCAATCCCGTAAGTCCGCCGTGTCTAGCAATATGTTCCCAAAAAGAGTTTTTTTTTGTTTTTAAGACTGTTCTAGTCTTTGCAGTATTTGCAGAAACAACCGATACATAGGAACTGAAAAACCGAGGTGGGAGCTCGCATTTTTGTTTCATTATTGGTGCTTGAAAATCGCAAACTGCTTTATATTGTGATTTCCGAGCACTGAATTGCCTGGAGTGGCCCGTTATTCAAAAATAGTTTGGGATGGTTTTGTTACGTTCCGATGTCCCTAGAATCTTAAGCTCGTTTTTTTTTTTTTTTTCAACATGTGTTTAAGTCTTTGATTTGTTTTTAGTATGTTGTTTATTTTAGATTATCGTCAGGACAGGGATTATGATTGAAGGAGTCTGACTTCTGCGCCCGAGTGGAGAAATACTCGAATGTGCCACGGCGTGACTGAAAACACACACTCACACACAAACACACAAAAACACGCACACACACACACATTTTAGTTTTTGTTTTGTTTTGTTCAGTCGGGCCCTATTTATGTTGTCTTTCTATTTTCGAAGGTTTGTTTTGCCACAATTCCAAATATAAGTATATTTTTTATTTTTATAAAATATATTTGATGCATATTTGACTACTCTGCTTGCGCGCCTATCACAGTAAAACATTGTGATTATAATTACTCTAAGCAGTAAATAATGAAGAAGTGAAACAAGCGAAACTGTGTCGACATGCATATAAAACAAAACATTTTCGATTTGTAGTTTTTCTTCTATTTTTGAGTCTATTTTTGTTTCCATGTGAAAGAGTAGTAGTTTTTTGGGAGAAATTGCCTTTGGTAATTTGCTATCGCCTAATATGAGTTAATATACCTATACGGGTGTATGTGGTATCGTGATGGTTAACTACACAGCTACACTACGAATATTCTGGACCCATAATAATATACAACTAGAAATTGCCTCGCATTGCGAAGTATTGGGCGGTGTCATGGTTATACTTATTCATAATTTTGCTTGATTGCATAAGCACCCAAACGTAGTGACGACCTCAAACTTAAAAAAAAAAAAAAATGCCGCTACAAACTTGATATTGCGGCGAAATATCTCGAAAAACAGTTTATGGCGTAAGTGGTCGTCACTCTGGCCAAACCATGCACTCATGCTTAGATAGAAGGATTTTAGGGAATGTCCCAAGGGGGAAACGATATGCAACGAATAAATTGGCATTCGCATGAGATGGTGTGTGATTCGCGCCGCCAGTCCCCCAGAGGGAGCGAGTTGTTCTCCAAGTCAGGTGGAAGCCAATTTATAATTTCGTGTACTCATTCTGTGTGTTCGTAAATTGCGGGGGCGCCCCCGCTACTGAGCCAGTATGGGTTGGGCAGCCCTCGCGTTCCTCAGCCTCCATCGGCACTGCTACAGTAGCCGAGGGCCTGCCAGCTCCGGTGATTCACCGAAGAATCGGGACCGGAACGAAAAAATAAAACGTCTACCCTCGCGCACTAAAAAATAAAAAAAGGAAAAACATATTCTCCGAGTTGTAGGCGCGTACAGATGTGGAAAGTTTGAAATAGGCGTCATCTGGACTCCGACATTTACATCCGCAAACAAAGCCACCTGCTTCTTTACGACGACGTCAACAATCCACGACCGCATTGACTCGAATGATCTATGCTCTAAGGGGTAGAGTGTGCGTGAAATGTGCAGAATAAAATCCACCTATTCTTCAAAGCACGCCAGCTATGCACGAAAGACGAGTGAAATCAACTTAAGAAAGGTCGACAAACTAGCGATCAATGTACCTTTCATTATAATCCAATCACGTTACGTTGACGGTCGTCATTTGTTTGTTTTTTTGTGTTTTGGAGGGAGGGAAGAGACGTGTTATTGCATCCGAATCCTCGCCGATCGCAGTCGCAGAGCTCATTCTTGATAAAAGCTGAGCCGCGTTTACGCCGAATGCTGGCACAGTTCTAGTGTCTGATACATGCTCAGTGTAAATTATAAAAAAAAGTCTATTCAATAGTGGAAATGATACTGAAGCTGTTTCATACTAATAAACTGCTTAAGGGTGACACTTCTCCTCGTTCAATTAATTTTCCCAAGCATCTCAGATTAGCTTCTACCTCGCTACCGTATGCACTCAGGTCAATCTCTCGTTACTAAAATGTAGGCTTAAAACGCGATCTAAGTTGCGGATGAATTATTATCAGATATACACATTTGTCGTGCCGCGAAGAGCTAAAACTCGCAGAAGTATCGCCTGCAGAAAAAAATGGCAAAGTTTCAGCCCGCTCCGATACCTTATTCAAAAGTTTTATGTGATTTTCTGAAAGGTTCAATGGGAAAATGGTGGCCGACGGAGTTTTCAAATACATGGGACTCTATGGCACCAGAAGACGAAAACGGGCAAAAATGGGCTTCGTTTTCTAATTGATATTTTCAGAAAATCACTTAAAACTTTTGATTAAGGTATCGGATCGGGCTGAAACTTTGGCATCTGGTTGAGACCTCTAGCGCTACCTTTGGGCGGAGAATGAGCGTTCGGCGATGCCTAGTTTATTTTTTCGGTAAAAAAAACTACTTTTTGTTGTGACAACCTGTACTTTTGAAAAGGGTCTATGGTAGAAAAAAATGTAGGAACGTAGGGAAGCTCATTACGTGGTATAAATAGCGCAAGATTTGGATTTTATCAGCGTGTACAGTAAGTAAGTCTAAAATAGTTTAAAAAGGGCTGTTGACTACGAAAACAGGATGCATATATAATAAACCAACAGTAAAAACAAAGCTTACTCTGGGGTTTAAATTGCCCAGCGTTAGTTTTTGTTCATGTTTACGCTCGGCGCGCTCGAACGAGATCAACGAGAAATTTTACTGCTGGAACAACATAAATAGATAACGAACCAGCTGTAAAAGAGTTTAAAGCCTAAGGAAGCTTATTCTAGGGTTTAAAAATTTGTCAGCTTGGTTCTGTGAGTGTTTATGGTTAGTGAGTTAAAAACAGTCCAACTGTGGAGTGAACACATACAATGCGAAGGCTGCTCTCCGATACCTGACACCTGTGCGGCTGTCAAGAACAGAGTGATGTTATCACAGGAGAAATCTCGCGAGGTTCTCTCATTTCTGTAATTTCGTTTTTTCATAACTCATCTAAATGTTTTGAAAATAACATCCTACCACCTGCTCTCATATTTTTGTCCTGTCACCCTAACAAAGTTTAAATTATTTTCGCCTAGACTAACTAGATTAAATGTTATCCATTTCTTGTGACCACAACTGAGTGGAATGGGTGGGCAGAAATTACGACACCTTCACGTCGCTGCCGCTTAACTCACAAACAAATGGCCGCATGTACCATTTGTATATCGTCCGCTCGTGAACAGCATTTCTGATATTCTTCTTTTATATTTTTCTACGCGTGTGCGTGTGGGTGTGTGACTGTATTGTGAATTTTTCTTCTTATATGTATTTTGAAGTTATGCTATTTCCTTCGATATATCTCATCATCATCATCATCATTTATTAAACCTTGAAGGCCCTTACGGGCATTACACAAGGTGGGGGGTACTTGCTGAAAAAACATTATATAAAGGAACAAACAAAAAGTGGGGTACATGCTGGAGAACATTGTTATATAAGGAACAAAATCAGGAAAAAAAATATAAACACTCGAAACATTTTTAAGGAAAGACAGCTGATTAAACAGAAAAATACCCAAATGAAACATTTCTATTAACATGAAATGACTTTGCTATTAGTGCAACTGCAGATGAATGGTCAGTTGGGATATGAATGTGTTATGATCTGTCTGGGTCACGATACTGTTAGGCAGGCTATTCCAGTCTGTTATTGTTAGTGGCAAGGTGGAGTTAAGAAACGAAACTGACGACGCGAAAATTGGACGAACTTTACAGACGTTGTCGATGCGAGGAAATATGCGAGTGGCTGGGAATAATAGTGAAGTTCTGATGTCATGGTTATGATAGTAAATCTTGTGAAAAAGAGACAGACGTGATAATGTTCTTCTAGATGAGAGCAAATCAAGGTTAGCTTTCATTCGTAAAAAAGCGATGCTGGTGTCTCGTGAGTAATCTGAAAAAATGAATCTGATTGCGCGATTTTGAAGTGCCTCTATGTTTGTTATCAATGAATGTTGCCAAGGGGACCAGATGGATGACGCGTATTCAAGTTGCGATCTTACGAGAGTAGTGTAGGCTAGTTGTTTCACTGATGATGGTGCAAGTTTTAGATTTCGTCGAAGATAGCCAAGAGAGCGGTTAGCATTAGACAGTACGTGTGTTATATGCCTGTTCCATGAGAGATCGTCAGATAAGTGAACGCCAAGATATTTGTAAGATGGACACTTGGTAATTACCTGGCTGCACATGGTGTAAGTAAAAGAGAGAGGACTATGAGCACGCGTGAAGGAAACGAGATTTGTTTTAGAAAAGTTAATTGTCATTTTCCACTGTTCACACCAGTCGGCTATTAGGTTAAGGTCAGCTTGTAGGGCTATGCTATCGTTCAGGTTAGATACAGATCGGTAAATTACGCAGTCATCAGCAAAAAGTCGAATACAGGATGTTATGTGATCTGGTAGGTCATTTACAAATGTTAGAAAAAGCAGAGGTCCGAGAACACTGCCCTGGGGGACTCCGGATGATACAGGAGAACAAGCTGACGACTGGTTGTTAACCACAGTATGCTGAGTACGATTGGTTAAAAATTGTTCTATCCATGATGTTACGAGTGGATGAATGTGAAGTTGATTTAGCTTAAGCATGAGTAAACTATGGGATACCTTATCGAATGCTTTAGAAAAATCAATGAATATGGCGTCTGTCTGTATGTTATTATCGATGTTACTGTGTATTTCATGAACAAGTTGTACTAGTTGTGTTTCGCAAGAATATGATTGTCTGAACCCGTGCTGGTTTGAAAAAAGGATGAGGTTATTTTCGAAATGGTTCATGACATTTGAATATATTATGTGCTCAAGTAGCTTGCACGGGACACTGGTTAGAGATATAGGGCGATAATTTGATGGTAAAGTTCGATCCCCCGATTTGTGTATGGGAACCACTCTGCCAATTTTCCAATCTGTAGGAAGCTCGCCAGAAGACAAAGATTGTTGGAAGATAATTAACAGAAAACGAGCTGAGTGTGATTTAGTGTTTTTCAGTAATTTGGAGTTAATTTTGTCGTCCCCAGAACTGGAAGACAACTGCAACCTTTCTATAGAGCTTATGATACCTGAATACGTTATTTCAATGGCAGCCATGGGAGTGTGATATGCGTTGTTAAGATGAGGCATGCTACTGTGGTCATCTGTGGTAAAGACTGAGGTGAAATAGTGGTTAAGACTGTTGGCGCTTTCTTCATCCGATAATGGCAACCGATCATCACTCATTAATTGTACAGGTTTAGATGTTTTTGGATTAATTACCTCCCAGAACTTTTTAGGTTTATTGCGAAGAATGTTAACTAAGTCAATGTTAAAGAATTTTGCCTTCGCCTCTGTAATGGATTTCTTATAAATTTTAGCAATATCGTTGTACTGATTCTTATAATTATGCGAAGGCTTCATACGATACCCCCTCTATGTAATAGCCCGCTGGGACCTTTAAATGTATATAAACCAATCAATCAATCAACAAATAAATAAAAACATGTAAGTGAAGTATCAAAGTAAATAACTACAAATAAATAAACAGGTATAAATAAATCACTGGAATGTGCAACAGTGAGATTAAAATCAATGTAAACAATGTCGTTGATAGAATACGAGGGTCTTATTATACAACCCTAACACCAGCATAAGTAGGTCAAAGGGCAGATGACTAGATGTTCGTTCTGACAGCAAATTTAAATGCATGAGTTAATCGTTTCAATGAATACACTACAAAAATAATAAAAATCAGGTTTAGTGATTGCAATATTATAGATAACTGCAGCATAATGCCTTTGAAAACTCTTCCAAAATGCCTTGGATATGTTTCATGCATTCAAGAATTACCTGGATAAATCTTTTTCGAGTAAGAAGGGGGGGGGGGGGGGGGGGGGAGGTTGTGAAGTGATATTTTGCAAAATCACGTTGAATGGTCATGAATCAGCTGTACTGATCTAAAGGAAGCTTGAAATTGGTTCTTACATAATCTTTTGTGGACTATTTTACATATATTACATTTTAATCAATCGTGCAGTTGTAAGCAGCTTGTGTCAACATATTAAAAAGAAGTTTTAATAATGCCCCACTAATATTATAATACACGCAAGAAAATCCTAAAATTCAAAACTGTTTTAGAGATTTCTTAGTGTTTTACATTACTACAAAATAATGAAAACTTTAGCCCATGGTTGGCAAAGCAGACATATTCGATGATTCATATAGTGGAAACATTCTAAGTGAAGGGCTGTAATAAAAACGAAAAAAAAAGGCGTGGCACTTTTCAAAGTTATTTTTGCTTCACATGCGGTGGCCACGGAAAATTTTATTTATAAGCCGATCTCTCAGTATGTTTCTATATTGCGAGTTTCCATTCGCAAAACTAGGACCTTCTTCGATGTGCGCATCATGACACAAAGCTGTCAAAACGTATTTTCTATTGGCCTTTCCTCTTGATTTTGCGGAAAGGGGGGGGGGGGGGGGGGTTAAGAGGGAGTCATGAGTTGTTCTTGGGCCCCCGAAGAGCCACATGAGGCTCTCGAGCCGCGGTTTGGCCATCCCTGCTCTAGCCCATAATCCGATCCCATGTCTCTCGTAACACATCTGAAAATATAAACCGCCGGTTAGCGCGAAGTAACCCTACGTTTAGTTGCGGCTGTTCCATTACCTTTACAATATTTTTGACTGTTTAATTACATTAGAAACCGACCTTTGTCCCGCCTGAACCGGCGAGCACTGCGAGAGCCTGGATTACTCCAACAATGTAAAGACAAAAAAGTTGTTTGTTTATTTAAACAAGAAATTCATTTAGAGTTCGGTCTTGCAAAAAAATAAGCTTCCAGAAACGTGTCCGTGCTGAAGGGTGGTGGTGAGACCCCTATTTTGTCTCTTAACCTCCCCGCTCCTTCTGTCAGTTTCGTATGTAGCGTCATTTTGGGTAACCCCTTCCCCCCCCCCCCCCCTTTCCACCTTTTTCTTTTCCTGCAATTCCCATCCAGAATATACTTCGTTTCATCTTACGATGAACAGCAGAGGACCCTACGAGCCATCGAAGCCAATCCAACGTTTTGCGAACGTCAGAGCGCGAAGGCGACTTCGGAGCCTTTTAGAGCGCAGCTCTTAAAGGGATACTACAACGAAATTTCGGCGCTCATTTTTTGGTGTATATCTGTTCAAAAGAGCAGTATCACATGGAACATACCAATATCTTGTCAAAAAAGTCTCGAAAAAGAATTTTAAAACGAATTAAACGATTAGCAAAGAGCACCTGGTGGATGTCGCTAACGCCTCGTTTGTAATGCTCGTCTAGGAACCTTGACAGCTAGTGACGGAGGTTGTCTCGCCTCCGGCCACGACGAGAGAAGGGGGGAAAGAGGAACTCCCCTCTTCCCGAGAATCCCTTTTGTGTGTCGCAGAAGTCGCTATTGTCCCCCTACAAGATTATAGAAGATTAACCCGTCACTCAAAATTCGTACAGAAGCAGCCGCTTCGGTGGCTGGAACGACTTGGCCACCCCCCGACGTCAGCCTCGCCGTAGCTTTGCTCGTCTCGAGACGACCTACGTCACGATTGCGTTGGATGTCACGTGCTCTAAGCTTTGCCTTCTCCGAGCGCTTGCCAGAGTGGGCCGTTTATAACGAAAAATACAGCCACCAGGATAAAAATAAAAACGTGCGATTGTCATTTACGGATATTGTGGATCATATTCAACCTATTTTTGAACACGACGGGAATATTTCAAATTTCGTTGAAGTATCCTTTTAAGGCGCTTTCACACCGCGGCAAAACGGGCGTCGTGGGGTGAGTTTTTTTTTGCTTATTTTGTATTGAAAAAGTGAAAGCCGTTTACAACTCCCTGTAACGCCGAATCGGAGCGCAGCTCTTGAGGAGGAGGAGGGAAGGGTAATTAGGGGAGGGTATACCCCTCCTCCTCCTCCTCCCCTCATTCTTCAATCTCCTCTGGGGGGGGGGGGTCACGTGACCTCGGGGGGAGGGGGGTCGTGATCTGTGACCTCAGGGGCGAGGGGGAGGGGGGGTCACGTGACCCCCCCTCCTCCCCCAGGTCACGTGACCCCCCTCCCCTCCTCCCCCAGGTCACGTGACCCCCCTCCTCCCCAGGTCACGTGACCCCCTCCCCCTCCTCCCCCAGGTCACGTGACCCCCCCTCCCCCTCCTCCCCCAGGTCACGTGACCCCCTCCACCCCCAGGTCACGTGACCCCCCCTCCCCCCCGAGGTCACGTGACCCCGCCGGGGGGGGGGGGGGGGGCTCGCGCGGTGCAGACGGCGACGCCGACGCCGCTCAAGCTGGAAACGGGCGCCTAAGAGCTGCGCTCTAAAAAGTCGCGCGCCGAGGAGGACGACGCAGGGAGACGACGTCACTGGACCCAGTTTTTCCCTCGACGCGCGTGCTTGAGCCAATCAGCGAGTGACCGGACGTGACGTGTCGCCTTTTTCCGAATAGGGCATGTTTCCGCTGTTTTTATTTTCGATCCACAAGGAAGGCGAAGAAGCAGGGGGGTCAAGGGATTCCCGCAGTCGCCAAACGTGGCTGGAAACATTTCAGCGTGGAGAAAAGCAAGCCGATTGGAACATGTGACTGTGAGCAGTGTTTAATGTGCGTGGACGACGCCGTGAAAAAACTCTTCATCGTTTGCGCGAAGTTCGCGGTGTGTTCCGACTTCCGACAGTGCGGAAGCGATCACTCCCAATGTGTTTTGTCTATTCTTTCTTTGCACGCCACCACTACGGAATACAACAGTTCTCCTTCGAAAACACTATCGCAGAAGCTGCGTGCGATGCTAGAGGTACGGACGCACGGGCGTAGCACCGTGCTTTGTTTGCATGAGAACGCGGCTAAAGAGCACCTTCGGAAGCTACCCGCTCGAGTCCGTGCCTTTCGCATAGGCTGCATACAGTAGGAGTGTAAACGTATATGTAATCATCGCCGTTATCTATTCAGTGAACACGGTTGTCTCCAAGCGCATATGCAATCTCGAAGGCACGGAAACAACAATCGTACGAAGCAGACGAATAAAAATATTTCGTGTTCTCTCGACAAACGCAAAGTTCGCCGAGAAGACGCCGACGTCGGGTAGCCCTGTGTGACTGCTTCGTATTCGTGGACCGCAACGCGCGTTTTTTGCTCAGTGAGAATGCGCCTTTAGGCGCACGTTTCCGGCTTGAGCGGCGTTGTCGGCGTCGGCGTAACCGCGCGTTGCATTATGGAACGTTTCCCATGAGGACGTCACAGGTGACGTCACGTGTGACGTCAGGAGAGTTACCCTCGTGAGGGTTACGAGTGTTGCCCTCAAGAGGGCTGCAAGGGTTACCCTCACGAGGGTCACGAGCGTAACGTCACGCAGTTACCCTCGTGACGTCATTACATAAAACACGTGACGTATGACGTCACGTGAGACGTCACGTGACATAACATGCATCTAACATCCTTACATGCCTTGCAGGAATGTGGCTTTGCCATCAACCCTAAAGACACACACACCACACCAACCCAGACCATTCGCTTCCTCGGTTTCAAGTTGAACACCGTCGACGCCTTCCTATCACACACCCCTCAGAGGGTGCAGTCACTCCGTGACACTCTTGAACTTCTTCGTGAACCACGCCCCCTCCATGTGTACCAGCGCCTCGCCAGACTTTGGGCATTTTATTTTTCTTTATACAGAGCCGGGTTTCACGCCCTTCGTCTCCTCTTCGACGCTGCCAGTACTGGCCGTCCCCCCCACCCCCCTTGTCCCGTTGCTCGATACCTTTGTTTTTCTTTGGTCTCACCTCCCTCACAGTGTACCCTTGACCCCTCGTGAACCTCTCCATGTGTTTTATGCCAACGCGTCGAAACTCTGGACTCGGTGTCGTGACCCCCAACGCCGCCATGACCATCCTGAACCAGCCAGACCGACGCATCTTCGAGAGAGAGGCCACCACCTGGCCTCTGGCCGCCTTGTTGGCACCGAACCGCACCATCATCCAGACCGACAACATGAGCCTCCGTCAGGCCATCACGTCCGGTCACCTCCGGTCCTTACACTGGCATTTGTGTATTGTTTTGTCTTTTTTGACAATAAAGAAGGAGCTGCGCTCAAGATGGGTTTCTACAGCCGTCAACCCCGCCGACACGCCCTCACGACTTCCGCACATTGCATTCCGCCCTCTCCATTCCGTGATTGGCTGAGGGCATGGCGGTGGGGGAGGAGGAGAGGCCGGCTATATAAGGCCGCACCACTCTCTCCGTGGTTCTAGTTGGAACCTAGAGCGTGAGGCAAGAGTGTTCCTCCCTGCTACCTGGGTAATACCATTCCTTCTAAATTTAGCGGGGAAATTGTTAGCTAAATTTGGCGGAAAAATATTCTCGCTAAATTTACCCTTGTGACGTCACGTGTGATGACACGTGTGATGTCGCGCGTGATGTCACATGTGACGTTGTGAGTGTAAAATTATCCCGCTTAACTTTCCCCGGTAAATTTAGCGGGGAAGGAAGAAGGAAGAGAATACCTTCCCTCCGCACCCTCCGAAGCGGAGGGAAGGTATTCGGCGTTACTGAAAATTGTAAATGTCTGTCATTTTTCGCATTTTGCTTTGAAAAGGGTACGGCCGAGCATCAAATGTTACCCCAACTGAGCACTCTCCACCACTATATAGTAGTTTTGATGAGAAGCCTTCCATACCGAGAGGACGACCGAGACCCGGCGGTGGCTTTTTTGCGCTAACAGTTTAGCGGACTTTACCTGTGCCTAAAGCTGCGCATTCACAATATGTATTCCCCTGGCCAAGTACACGGATAACAATCTTTCAATACTGAGAGAAAGAGAAAAAAACGGTCGATGGCTCGTTCGCGTTAACGGTTTCGCGGAGCGTACCTGTGCCTAGAAGTGCTCGTTCACAATATGTAGCCCCTTGGCAAAGTTCACGGAAGACGGTCTTCTAAATACCAAGAAAAAAAAGAGGACGATACAGGCGTCGATGGCTCGTTCGCTTCAAGTTTTGCGAGTGTACCTGTGCCTAAAAGTTCAGGCGTTTGCAATATGTACCTTCTGGCAGAGTATCCAAGGAAGAAAGAAGAAAGCAACGGGTACGCAAGTGTTTCTCGTATGCGCCCATGGGGTCAATGACGACTGCGTTGCGTCTCGAGTTAAATGCAAAAAGAAAATCCTCATAACGTTTTTTTTTGTTCTTTTTTTTTTGCGCAAAACAATTTGTGCGGTCTTCGGGAACATTTATATGAAAAAAAAGAAAGAGTACAGTCAGTGACAGCTTTAAAGGAAGGCAGGGCGCCTCGAGTATCTTCCAATCGTTCCAACAGTCAACGAGAACGCCGCATGAGCCGATCAGAACGTCGAAGAAGCAATCACGAAGCGAGAAACCTCCAGATAAGATAGTTTATATAGCGACAGTTTATACAATGAATTCTGTCAGCGAAAATAAAGTCGGCAATATTTTTTGTTTATCCTCGTGACGGCGGCCGACTAAAATTAAAACCGAGTAAAAACAAAAAAGGTAAAAAAAAAAACCAGAAATAAACGATGGCGCAAGCTATGCACAGCGCAAGTTCGACGGCTTCTTGCACAGGTGTTGCGATGATGTCAGAACGCCAGCTATTATCGGCTCATGGAAAAAAAAAAAATAGTGGGTACACCTTAAGGCATATGGCATTGAGATCTACCTGCTATCCTTTCAATCAAAGCCAATCGGAGCTCGGTGTCGTTCTCACGTCACCGATACTAATGCGCAAGAAGCAGATCGGACTTGCTCTCCGCACACACCAGCTCATGTTCACAAACAAACCGTAGTGCCCCTAGTGGCAACCACCGGCGCCGCGCATGCGCGATGGAGTGGGGGCAAGAAGCACCGCGTCCGGAATCAACAAAATAACCATTGGAATGTCACGTTGTCGACGTCGGTATGGGTCCCCGTGCTATTTTTCGCGGCGTTGGCTTTGTTGATTCCACGTCCTCGTGGCAATGTCTTAGTACTTTAGTGGCCAGAGAGGAATTAACCAGGTTCGTTACTCCATAAATATTGTGACGTGCGGCGATGCATTCCGCGTGAGAGTAGCAGAATAGACGCTAAAACCATGATGAGATTCTCCTCGCTATTTCCAGTCGCGACGTCGCTCGGGCTGCAAAAGGGTGTAAGATAATTGCGATGCTCGACGTCTATACTGAAACTCGAACTCAGAATCGGACCAAATCAATCAGGAATTACTAGTCGGTGATGGCCACTGGTAAAAATGATCAACATATCGTTGTATCTACTGTTTACACCTACTTAACCCAAACAACATTCAAACTGAAAAGTCTTTTGAGGTCGGCACCTACTTCTTTTAGCAACGTTTGAACAAGCAGACGACAGTTTGAACGAGTTTGAAAGAGCAGACAGTTTGGACGGTCAGACGGCCGTTTGCACGCAGAGACGCACAGAGAGAGGTCCGCGGATGGTCCGGACAACTTGACGGTTTTTAATCGTTCGTGATAGAACAAAACAAATAAATCTGACGACCACAAGTATCTGTTAGTTCAACTCAAAGTGCTTCCCGCACAAGCAATCATGGTCCGACGGCGTCTGATTCCACGACACCTATCTTCGTTCTCGGACGAATTGAGTGGGCAGAAAACACATGACGACTGATCTTCAAACCTTTCCCGACTCTTTTGGCACTGCCGCAGTCGAGGCATTGTAACAACAAGGCAGGTTTACGTTTTTTTTTTTTTTCGAAACGACTCAGGAACGCATGTTCCGCACGGTGACTTCCGCCCACAGTCCCATACCGGAAGTGCGCCCGACGCGCCACCATCGCTGCGTGACATAACAGGGTTGAGCTCGTGTATAGCTCCTATATGTCAAACACGGCAAATTCGACCAAGAATTTGTTTTTCCCCGAAGGAAGACACAAACACAAAGACTCAAACACAGCTACAGCGCATGGCTGCTTACAAAACATCTATTTGTTCGTGTCGTCCTTTGGAAAATCTCATTCTTAGAAAAACTCACCATTGTTAAGAAGAAAAATAAAAGAAAAAAGCCTTAAAGCACGTGTGGTAAATTCCCGTGACGACTTTGGACCCTACTTACGCTAAGCGTATTAATAAGTTTCCTTACCACATCTGTGCCAGCAAAAGCTCTTATTGCAACCGGAGCTTAACAAATACTGGGCGTGGCTTTTGTGCTTGGTTGTCGAAGCGTTTTGCGGCTCAGACCGCTCAAGCAATATCGCAACGCCAAAATAAAAAAAAAAAAAAAAATAACCGCTAACTGCCGGTTGATTACGCTAGTCATACGCGTTTTTAAGCTTGTGTGAGTAATGTGAACACATCTGGAGCCTTTTCGAATTGCATCGTACGCCAGCAGTGATGTGTGTGAGAGTTGTTTTGAAGAGCACACAACTACGAGTTTATTTGTGGTTTATGAGTGATTAGAGGTGGCTCTACGGCCACTCCTAAACATTATGTAGAGGCGTTTTATTTTTGTACTTGCTTTACCAAGCCCGCGTAATCGCAACCGCTATAAACAAATTTAAGTCATCGTACGCCTTCGCGGAGCTGTGGGTATGGTGAACGACAGCTGCTTATCGCCTTGTACACGTATTACGTTCCCCGAAACCACCAAATTAAAGCGTACTCCATTTTTGTTTTTTTTACCATTTTGCAGGTAGTATTTCTGCATATGAAACCGCGAGCTAGTGTTTGTTTTTGTTTCGGTTTTGATCAGACTCGGTTTTGCTTTTAGTTCGAGTTGTTAGAGTCATATGGTTTTCCCTAAATTGTTTGCTGCCTTCCGCTAGACCTTACGCGCAACTCTCGTGTTAGCTACTTAATGTTGACCTACTATAAAAAAAAAAAAAACTACCCGTCCATTAATACTGTAGCAAATTCTCGTGCTTATGCAGGCTACTGCAATAGAATAAAAAAAATATATATTAAGGGCTAAGAGGTCTTAAAACTATACGGTAGAATATTTCTTCTCAAGACGAAATTCTGATCGCAGAGCTCATACGCGCTATGATGCGGAGCCATCATGGGATGCTCGTTAGTTTCAACGCCCTACGCTTCTTAAGTTGTCTCTTACCGTAGTATAAATTGTGATCACGGAACTGTGGAAACACAATACAGTTCTTGGCATGTTTTCTGCGTTTTTTTTTTATGGAATACATTTCTCGGGGAACTGAACGTATAGCTAGCTGTCAGGAAAGAACGGCGCGATGGCAAATCCAGAGCAGCTAGTGTTTCAGTAAAGCCACGTGCGAGGGAAGCCCTTGCGGACGCACAATTCGAAGACGAGACAACGTGGATGAACTCTGGACAAAATGCAAATAAAAACTGAGCGATCATCACACGACGTGATGCGTTTAGACAGCGACTGCTGTGCTGCTTATTCGAGGATATGACGATGACCATCGATTGAGAATTTTTCCGCTAAATTTAGTATGGAAACATAATTACACACTAAGAAATGCCTGCGCGTCTACTTAGCCGCAAAACACTCCAAGAGCCAATCTCTGCGATCTAGGAAATCAGTTAAGCGAATGATGATGCAATCAATGCAAAGCGTCTTGCTTGCATTACGTAATGCCACAACGCAGACTTAATTTTGAGGTCTAAACAGATGTTCCGCCTTATCATTCGCTGAGCTGATTTCGTAGATCACAGAGATTGGCTCTTGGAGTGCTTTGCAGGTAAGTAGACGCGCAGGCATTTCTTAGAGTGCGTTCTGTGGGGTGCGTGACGTCACACCACGTGGCAATTATTTTCCCGGGCGTCGCGATCCGTTGTTCATGAATAAATGATTTTAAAGGGATGCTGAACCAATACTTGGATTTCGCCAAATAAGGTCGCAGAAGCGTTGAATGGGACTCTACGAGCTCCAAAACATCACTCATACATCGATATCTAACACGGATGGCCGTATTTTCGGAAAAGAGGGGCGCGATCAAGCGACGAATGTGACGTCACTATTCTCTTGGAATACTTGAGAATGAGGGGAAGCAGCCTCGCTCCTCTCCTCCTCGCTTCGGTAAGCGAAGATGGGTGGGTATGAGAATCGCGACGTCGCATGCCTCGTTTGCCTCGTCGGCCGTGTTCAATCGCACACCTCTTTTCCAGGAATGCGGCCATCCGTCAGAGATATTGCTGCATGAGTGATGTTTTAAGGTTTTGCAGCGTCCCGCCCATCGCTCCAGCCTTGTTTTGTGAGCTCCAAACTTCGATTCAGCATTCTTTCGAGGTCGTTGATGTGTTTTCCCGCCAAATTTAGCGGAGAAACTGATTTGGTTCATAGCTCATGTGACGTAAATTTTTCCGCTTAATTGAGCGGGGAACCTGTATTTGTCCGTAGGTACTGCGACGGCAGGTCACGCTACATCCATTTTCCCGCCAAATGTCGCCGGGAAACTGAATCGCTGCGTGGGTCGCGTTACGCCAATGTTTCCGTCGGATTATTTTTGTAGTTCAGGTTCTTCGCTAACTTTAGCGGGGAACCTGAATTACAAAAATAATCCCTGGAGAAGGGGAACAAGAGGGACAAAGGACAAACAGAAATCTCCAAACACAGCTAGGTGACTGGTGCGCGAACGAAAAAATCCGCCTGGTCCTGGTATCGAACCCGGGACCTCTCCACTACAGGTGGAGCGCTCTACCAACTCAGCTAACCAGGGGTTAGGAGTCAGTAGAGCAAACAGGTTTTATCAGCCGCCACCAGTCTAACACCAACAAGGGCAAAGCTTTCAATTTTGAGGTTATGATTTCAATGCAATTAAATGCAAAGGTGCAAGCGAACTGGACAAGAATGACGAAAATAATCCGTGGAGAAGGGGAACGAGAGGGACAAAGGGCAAACATAAATCTCCAAACACAGCCAGGTGCATTAAAATCATAACCTTAAAATTGCAAGCTTCACCTTTGTTTGTGTTAGACTGGTGGCGGCTGATAAAACCCGTTTGCTCTACTGACGTCTAAACCCTGGTTAGCTCAGTTGGTAGAGCGCTCCATCTGTAATGGAGAGGTCCCGGGTTCGATACACGGACCAGGCGGAGTTTTTCGGTCGCGCACCAGTCACCTAGCTGTGGTTGGAGATTTGTGTTTGTCCTTTGTCCCTCTTCTTCCCCTTCTCCAGGGATTATTTTCGTCATTCTTGTCCACCTCGCTTGCACCTTTGCATTTAATTGCATTAAAATCATAACCTTAAAATTGCAGCTTCACCCGTGTTGGTGTTAGACTGGTGGCGGCTGATAAAACCGGTTTGCTCTACTGCCGTCTAACCCCTTGTTAGCTCAGTTGGTAGAGCGCTCCACCAGTAATGGAGTGGTCCCGGGTTCAATACCAGGACCTGGCGGATTTTTTCGGTAGCGCACCAGTCTCCTAGCTGTGTTTGGAGATTTGTGTTTGTCCTTTGTCCCTCTTGTTCCCTTTCTCCGGGGATTATTTTCGTTATTCTTGTCCAGCTCGCTTGCACCTTTGGATTTAATTGCATTATAATCACGAGTTCATGATCCTTGAGTCCAGCCGTTTTCTTTGTTACTCTTGTCATTATGTGGTATATCTGATAGAGCTGAGCCATTATCCGCTTCATCCACTCTGAATGTCATCAATCTTGTTGCCATATGAAGCCGAGTATGTGGTTATATTATTTTCGGGTAAGGGGAAGGCCATCCAACTTAAGCTGATTCATGTCTCTACTGTCCTCGGATGACTTGCGATAGGAGTTGCTAACAATTACGTATTCCGACTTTTCCGGGGAATATTTAGGTCCCATGCTCTGATCGTACGTCTGGATGATATCTAGGTCCTCGTGAGTGTGAATTCCTGCTCCCCATTGTTGCCCGAAGAGTACCAGAGGGTGATATCAATCAATCAATCAATCAATCAATCAATCAATTAAAGTTTATTCAGACAACCGGTGAAGAATACAGTTGTCTGGGGGGCCGCTAGAAAAGGCATTGGCATGCCTGACAAGGCAACAGCCCCCCCCCCCCCCCCCTTCTCCACGGCCAGACAAAATGAGTCTCAGAAGACAAAAAGTACTTGATCATGAAAGATCCAACATAAAATCCCATAAGCAGTAGAAAACACTATATAAAAAGAAAAACCCAATGAACTAAAACCAGATTGTCCCCCACGCTGGACAAACAACAACGACGCACAGCAATTTTTAGGCCTGCACAAACACGGCAGACAAAGGGGCCACACAAAACAACATAGTGCAGCCAGCCAGCGATCTCTACAAAGATATTTCTTTAAGCCCGCAGAGAAATGCTGCACAAAAAACAACGTACGCGCACAACAAAAAAACAAAACAAATAATATTAATAAAAAACATGTTATTTTTGAAGCGATAATAGACACACATTTATGTTTTTCTTTAAAGCTTGTATAGACATACCTTCCAGAATAATGGTCATGAGACCAGGGTGGTCATTCAGAAGTACAGGTATTTGATAATCTAATTTTTGTACGCCATAGTTTGTGCGTATTTTTGCTTTCTGTAGCTCGTGTGCCGAAAATTGTATGGGTGATCTTTCCAAACATACGTACTGAAAAAGACAGTTGGTTCTAGCATAGTTGTAAACCCGAGACTGGGGATACGGACAAGGGACAAAACACAGAACCTGCACCCTCACCGTTGCTTCATTAGTTGGTTCTAATTTGATTTGATTATAGATTAATAAAGATAACTTCTTATTTATAACATTTTGAATAGTTAATATTCGGTGCTTTCTAAAGAGCGGAGCAAAGCGACTCCGGTACGGGGCATTTTTGACCAAGCGCAGGGCCTTTTTCTGTAATATGTGCAGGGTTTCTATATTAGCTTTTATTGTGGTCCCCCATACAACGAGACAGTAGTAAAGACGTAAATAAACTAAGGTATAATATAGTTGTTTTTTTACCCAGTGAGGCAGCACATTTTTAAGTCTATAGATAATCCCGATAGATCGTGAGATTTCCGTTCTTACTCTCTGCACATGGAAAGACCAATTTAGAGTTTCATGAAACAGAACACCTAAGAACCTATGTGATATAACACGTTCGATGATTTCGCTTTGAAATTGAATTTGAATTTCCTGCTGAATACATTTATTTCGTGGTCGAAATATAATATACTTTGTTTTGTTCGTGTTTAATTGAATTTGGTTTACTCTAAGCCACGATGATAAATTTTCAAGCCCTCCGCGTAGGTGGCATTTCTGAGGTGTGGGACTTGTAGAAGTTTGTTTGGCTGGGAGGTCGTTCGTTCCAGAAGCCCAGGAGGTAAAAGTCAACTTCCGGATGGTCTTCGGTGATCGCGATGGTCTTGGTATATTTTCGTACCGTGCAGCATATGTAGCGGCTCCAGGCCTTGGGGTCCTAAAATGGTTGGCTTGTGCTTTCGAGATCTCTACGGGCCCTTAGCCAATCTACAATATGAGTCCGATGGTTGTTTGTCTTGGTTGAGTTTCGGTGTTTGCCTTGTTGTATTCGAATCTCCAGAATGCAATGGATTACTTCCAAGAGTATCTCAAGTAGTCTCCTATTGTACTGATAGCTGACTTCGTACCTAGACAAGATCAGGGTTCGTATCATGCTCTTGAGCCGTAACTCTGCGAGTAGCCTGTGTGGTGTCGTTAAGAGGCGTGAAGCAGTAGCTGCTCGTAAAAGATTCCAATTTGCTGCCTGACGCTGTCGTTTGGGCATAACCCCAAGCTATCTGGGGACTGTTGAAATCACTCAAAAGTAAGGAAGAGTGATCCTGATCTGGGTGTTGGCAGAGGCAGCTAAGGTGTGGCAGGGTCCAAGACCCTTGGGAAAGGGTCCAACAGCAATTCACGATGTTCAAAGTATGTCCTTTCACATCCAGTCTGGTGGCCATGTGCACATGCTAGACGTGTTAGCATAATCAGTGTCGAGATGAATAGTCCAGATTGACTTCCTGACGTACGTCGCGGCCATCACTGGGACGTGGGTCGTCGTGGTGCCCCTCTGCTTCTATTGAATGCTGGGCTTCACAAAGACAGCCCAGGATGGCAAACGTAACCCGCCTCTCTTGAAGCACAATGACGCCTCGCTCAGTTTTTGAGAGGTGCATGTGCTGAATTAGGTGTTGTCGCTTACGCCTCAGGCCTCTGCAGTTCCACTGCCATATGATAAGTGTATGGGATTTAGGTGTTGTCTGCGGTGCAGGTGCTGTAGAGAATAATGAGTTAGGGTCCCTGCTCATTGTTTAACGCGGAAGTGGTGGGACACTTCCGCGGTTCTCTAACGTCTTGTAGTGTGCTGAGTCTGCCCGTGTGTCGTGCGGTGTTGTGCGTTAGGTGTTTGAGCTGTTGGAGATGGGGGCGGGGGCACTTCTGATGACTTGTCGGAATTTCTCGCGTATTATCCGCTCAATAGATTGTTCCACTGCGCGTTGTACACGCGTGTTTATGCGCGTGTGGAAAGCCTCTGATTTTAAGTATGATGAAAATGTGAAGGGAGGGTAGTGGGGGGCTGGAGGAGCGAGAGCTGGACCACTCGCTATTTGCGTAGGAGAGATAGGTGCTACTGGGGTCCCAGTTAATTCCGTGAACGAATGAGATAACCCACGCAGGTAAGGCGGCATCGACTCCCTAGGTTGCGGTGCTGTTTTTAACTATAGGTCGATGGGAGAGGGTCAGTGGGTGCCAGATCTGGGCGGTTGTGTCCATGCTGGCTGTGGCCTTGCTGGTTCGGTCGCGGCTGTCGATGCACGGGATACTGTACGTTCAGATTGGACTTCAAATTTTCTTGATTCTGAGGCGGGTGGTTTTGTGCCCGCCGGAGGTTTGGTAGATCTGGACCGGCCGGGCATCTGAGTGCGACTGCGTCTTCGGCTGCGACTCTGCCTGCGGCTTCGGCTGCGGTCTTGGAAAGCTAACATGGCAATGCGGTTGCTGGTGTCAAGAGTCGGACAGGCTTCTTGCTTCTCACGGGGTGTAGGCGGCGGGGCTCTGCACGGGGCTGCTCGTCGTTTTGCTATTACGTCTGTTTTCTTGCGGGCGGTGCAGGCGGGGTCGCTGGCCTCATGTTCACCAGCGCAGTTCAGACACTTCGGTTCACACTATGCGGAGTAGTTGAAGGGTTCTCGTAAAGTGGGAAACGCTCTCCACAAACCACACAGCTCGCCAAGTCACTGCGGCGCGGGCACACGTCAAATTTATGTTGGTAACTTTAACAGTGATGGCACCGCCTTGCTTGGGTTTTGGGCTAATGTAATTTGAACACACCAGAACAGAAAATAGCGTAGCTGGGCATTTTGGGTCCTTCGATCTTCAAGAGGAGCATCTGGGTCTTGTCCAGTCGCAGGAAATTAAAAAAAGCGTCGACCTTGAACGCAAAGTTCCTCTATGGTAGCCTCGTCAGTAAAGTCTAGAGGAATGCCGTGTATCACTGCCGGGGCGTTGTAGGGGTCTCTGGCCACGTACCGGGTCATGGGGTGAGTTCGGTAGTTGATCGGGAGTTTTCGCACCGCCATGACCTTATTCACCGTTGTGGAACGGTACGTATTTACGGCGATGATATTTTGCGGTCCTTGCAGATTAGCGTACGTGCCTTGTCGTTCTCCTGCAGACGTTTTGAATGTTACCATGCGAGAACCAGTCGTTTATTTTACCGTTCCTAGAACTTGGAAAACGCTTCTGACGTAAACTGAGTGACATTGTCTGAGGTTCTCATGAACCTCAGTAACAGGGATCTTCGTCTGCGTCATCGACCTTGCTTGTACACAAGTGTGACAATTGCTAGCCAGATGTTCGATCTCACTGTGAAGTCCAGACCACCACCTGATCGTACGCTGAGGTCCCTTGATGTGTCTCGTGAAGAAGTTGCAGCGCCTGGTCTTGCGCAGCCTCAGGAACGAAGACTATGTTGCCCCAGTATATGAGACATTGAGTCACAGTTATCTCGAGCCTCCTTGAAGTTTACGTTTTCATACGTGGATCAGATACTTTTTGCTCCCGTGGCCAGCCTCGGAGGGCGTAGAACTCCACGGTCTCGTGAAGTTCTACGCCTTCACGGTCCCGTTTAATCGAAAGTACATACTCTGGCAGCTCATCGGTCGCTTCCTCGGAAGTTTCTATCGGAAGTCGATGAGCGCGCCAGTCTGCTGGTTGTCTGACCTGGGCCTGTACACGATCTTGTAGTTGCAGGCTCTAAGAAGTAAAGGCCAGCGCTGAATCCGAGCCGCTGCCATGGTGTTGGGCGGTCTTCACGAGACAGTCCGGACTTGGGACCTGCCACCAAAATGAACGATCGACCAATCAAGGGAATTTGACTAAGCGTCGCGAAGATCTTGCATGCTGTACACGTCTCCCTTGTTGAATTCTGCGAAAAGGTTGTCAATCACAGGTAGCATGTACTGCTCTGTCAGCTTGTAATCGTTGAAAATCCTGACTGATCCGTCCTTCATAAGTGGCACGATCGAATTGCCCACTCTGAGTGCGAAACTGGAGACAGAATGCCGTTCTTAACTAGCCTCTCCAGTTCGTCAGCCACCTTGTTACTCATTGTATGTGAAAGACATCTGTCCTGAAAAAGCTGAGGAAACGTTCTTTTGACATACATGTATGCGGGTGGAACCTTAACTGACCAAGTGCTGGTTTAAAAAAATTTGCGTACTTGAACAAAATGGCCTGTAAATTAAGCCCGTTGCCTGCGTCCATCGGATTTGACAAGCTGAGAACAGTGGTGCCCAAGTTGTTTAGAGCCTGAATAAGGAAGGTCTCGACCGCACAAACTCAAGCCTGACCGGCGAAGTACGGTCATCGACGCTGTGATAGTCTTGTCGGCGTAAGAGACTGGAAGCATAAGCTTAGCGGCAATTTAGGCACTGGGCAAGACAACTTCGGGTTTCACTTCTCGAGTCATCGCCAGCTTTCCTTGCACTTGCAGTAGACGTCCCAGGATATTACGCACAGAGGTGATCCCGTGTCGATCTCCTTAGCGAGGCTGACCCCTGGACTGACACTCTTGTCCTCTACTATAGGGGGCTGTTCGAGGTACAGCAGCTGCGAGGAACATATTCACAAACTCAGCTCTGTTATGTCACGGCGCGGTGGTGGCGCGTCGGGCGCACTTCCGGTCTGGGGCTGTGGGCGGAAGTCGCCATGGGGCACGTGCATTCCTGTTACTTTGGAAGTAACCGGACAAAAACCTGCCTTCTCGTCAAAACGCCGCGTTTGGGGCTGTACCAAAATAGTCGGGAAAGGTTTGAAGGTTAGTTTTCATGCGTTTTCTGCCTGCTCGGTTCGTCCGAGAATGTGAATAGGAGCTGTGAAAAAAAAAAAAAGCCTTTGGACAACGATTGCTTGGGCGTGAAGCACCTTGGATTTAATTCCCGGATACTTGCGGTCGTCAGATTTATTTGCTTTGTTCCAACATGAACGTGGGAAAACCGTTAAGTTGCACGGACCACCTGAGGACTACGTTCAGTGCGTCATCCCGTTCAAACGGCCGCCTCATCGTTCGAGTTGTCGTCTGCTCAACGTTTCCACTTGTCGTCTGCTCATTCTAATGACAGCGGTCCGTAGACCAAACGTTGCCCCGGTAATTGCGATGAGAAGTGCAGACCTCAAAAGTAGTTTAAGTTTGAAGGTTGCTTCGAGTAAGTATAGGCTCGGTGAAAACAGTAGATATAAGGAGATGTTAATAATTGTTACCAGTGGCCATCACCGACTTGTTATGTCTTATTCACTCAGTTCGATTCTGCTTGCAATTTTCAGTATCGACGTTGACATATAAGCTACGGTTCAGGCTTTTGCAGTATGAGTGACGTCATGGCTGAAAATAGCGAGCAGAAGCTCACCATGTGAATCAGGCTTTAGCGTCCATTCTGCGGCATCAATGCGGAATGAATCGCCGCATGTTACGTCATTTACGCCAAGTTTTGCTTTGTAACGAGCCTCGTTAATTTCGCTGACGCCGCTCAAGTAGTCAGACATTGCCAGGAAGACGTAGAATGAACAATTCCAACGCGAAAACGAGCACGGGGACTCACACCGACGCCGACAACATCCCATTCCAGTGGTTTGTTTATGGGCGACGGCGAGCTCCGGTTTGTTTGTAAACATGAGTTGGTGTATATTATCGCTGTCCTCGGTGGAGTTTCCGGTTAGTGCCAATGTTTTAGAGCGCAGCTCTTAGGCGCCCGTTTCCGGCTTGAGCGGCGTCGCCGTCGGCGTCGGCGTCGGCGTCGGCGTCGGCGTCGGCGTCGGCGTCAGCGTCGGCGTCGGCGTAACCGCGCGGTGCATTATGGGGAATGTCCCATAATTCACCGCGCGAGCCCCCCCCCCCCCCCCCCGGAGCAGATTGAAGATTGAGGGGAGGAGGAGGAGGGCTATACTCTACCCTCAGTACCCTTCCCTCCTCCTCCGCAAGAGCTGCGCTCCAATTCGGCGTTACAGGGAGTTGTAAACGGCTCTCACTTTTTTGTTGTCGCTTGCCCGTGGAGCAACACGCTTTTGCGATGTTTCCCTTTTAATGCATCAGCATTACTGTCCTGGTACACGCACTGGCCTTGGACTGGCTGGAAGACACATATTCAAAGTGCGCAACGTCGCCACGGGCTGGCGCCACAGCCCTATCATCCGAAGATCGCCCACGGCTTCCCACTTCACCAATTACGGAGCCACGCAGTGGGGAACAGCGAGTGTATCACTGGGGCAATTGTCAACATCCCCCCCTCTACACCCCCCCCTCCCGCCCCCCCCCCCTCCCGCCCCCCCCCCCCCCCCCGTTCGTGCCGCTTCGCGGCGACAATGGCACTTTATAAAATATTAACACACCTTGGGCCACGCGTACTCAACGCCTCGCGGCACCCATGGTCGGCGTCCCAAGTACGTCCCCCGCTGTCCCCCACTGCACCTCGGTTGCTAAGTGTTACGTCATGCGGCTGGCGTGCAGGTGCGCGCTTTGGACGCCCTGTAAGCTCCTGACATCGGCTTAAGAGACTTGTGGACGAACACGGGCTACGGCTTTGTTCTTCGGCCATGCACACCGTTCTTGACGCGCATTATGTTAATGCAATTATTACAAAAGTGCCGCGAGCTGGACAAAAATGACAACAATAATAATCCCTGGAGAAGTTGAGCAAGGAGGACAAGTGACAAACACAAATCTTCAAACACAGCTAGGTGATTGGTGCGTGACTCCACCGGATATGGAGAGGTCCCTGGTTCGATAGCAGGACAAGGCGGATTTTTTCAGTCGTGCACCAGCCAGTTGGATGTGTTTGTCCTTCGTCCCCCTTGTTCGCCCTCTCCAGGGGCTATTTTTGCTGTCACTCTTGACATGCAGTCGTCTTACCATGTCACCGGGCTATAAGCGCACGGTGTCTTCACCCCTGTATGCGCAACATGTATGCACATCAACGAAATGTCTCTGTCGTCTTCCGCGCATCGTGCGCACGTCCTTCATGCACATGCTAAGTGACATGATCTGCCTGCACCAAGGAGAAAAGGGGTATCAGAAATGTTCACCCCGCGGAAACGTGCTGAGAGGCTGCATTCACCATGCTTTGTTATTTATAACTGCTGCGCGAAACGCTGGCGCATTTCGTCGAGAATCAGCGTGGTGGCAGCGGCGATTTCAGACCATTTTTTTCGCGTTAGAAACACTTGGCGTTTTTGAAAGTGTACGTCATTTCGGAGTGCTCCTTGCTGCCACATCGTTCGCACGCTAACGATGGTCTGTTACTTTCCTTGTAGAACTTTCTTGACGAGCCCAGTCGCTGCCTACCCGTCAGTTCATGAGCTTCACGCCTTTTCTGGCGGCCTCTGCCGCCCGCATGATGTTTCCGTTTCCTGCAAAGTCACCCTTGGCCGAGCAAGGAGTGTCCTCTAAACATCGACGTTTAGAATTTCGCCGAGTATCTTATCTCGTAGCTTGCGGTCTAACATATCCCCAGAGTTGCATTTCTCGGCCAACTGTCGGAGTTCCACGATGAAGTGCTGAGCCGACTCCTCTTCGTTCTCAATTCTCGCAAAAAACTTGAAGCTTTGCGCTCGTCGTTGGGTTTTGGGTGCGTAAAAATCTTCGAGCACTTCAACCACCTCTTCGTAGGACAACTGATTAACCTTTATTGGTGCGTAGCGCCAACTCAAAACGTAGGTCGCTCCTGAGTGCAGTGCCGAGATAAGAAGTGCACTCTTCATTGCACCGTCCTCGATGCCGTTTCCCTAAAAGTATGACTCGACTCGAATGATATTCGAAGTTTACTTATCTTTTGTTTATTCCAACTGCGCTACGTACGCCATCGCAACAATCTTGCAGTCGCGTCCGTTGGCTTCAAAGGCTGACCCCGTACTCGTCGCCATGGACAGAATCTTTTAATTCTGTCATTGAGATCCGTGCATCAGGTGCAAACAACAGTCGGGAGATGCAGCGTTCGACTGTCTCGCGCGTCATTCCCGAGGCTCCTCTTTGTCGTCAACGTCGGTGTGTTTAAAGCGAAAACACACGGGAGCCAAATGCTATCTGAGATGCAACAGGAAGACCATAAGCAGTTGTTTTGGAGAGTGCAGAACACATTGCGCAAACACTCGATCGCAAGATATAGCCGAAAAACTCACGTCACGTTGACCAGGCGTCGTGCATTGTGGTCACGTGACACCACGTTAATCTACGTGGTAGCGTGAGCTTACGTGACGATGTAAAGTTGGTGTGTCACGTGACACCATGACGTCGCATGGCGTGAAGGGACCTTTTCTTAAAAATTCCGCGCCATCTAGAAGCTGCAACGAACATTATCCAAGTCCGCCATTGTTTGACCACGTAAAGTGAGCATGCATTAGACACGAGTGTTGCGTCAGCGTTAGGAGAGGACTCGGATCCGATCACACATTGCGTTCCGAAGAAATGGCGACCTCCATCTGTTCTCGGTGGACCATGGAAAGGGGCATATTTCCGCGCTAAAGTTAACAGGAAAATGCACGGACAGATGGACTAACAGACAAATTTTACGAGTTTGAGGGTTTGGTTCAGAACCATTTCATTCTTTATCAAATCCTCATAATAAAACAAGCAACAATCCTTGGCCGGCAGCCGCTGCCGTCGCCTAAGATAAGAGCGACGAAAGCGGGTGTTACGCAACGGTTACCATAGCAACCATCGCCGACGCTGCGTTTTTGTGGCGCGTCAAGCTGGCACATCAGATTCTTGGTGTCGGTTCCTATGGTAACGGTCCCGCGACGTACGTTTTCGTCGCTCATGCGTTTGGGGTCTTACCCGAAGAGCGCTGGCGAATGCACTAAGGTCACACGTGTGTGGCTTGCTTGCGCAGGAGACAGGATATTTGCTCTACAGCCCCAGAACAGGTGCACGTCCGCGACCTCAACGTCCTAACCACACGCGCCTTATACATGATGGATTTTGTATGATTCATGTGACAGGAGCGTCCTGTATGGAAATAACCCGTCTTAGGCCGTGTCTCCACCCCGTATGTTGGATGATGTATAAGCAGTGTTGCCTCGACACATTAGTCTAGGAGATGGACAGGACGTCTGCACAGGTGGATGTAAACGAAATCTCGAACAGAAGCTCACTGGACCAAAGCTCACCAGAGAAATGCTCGGCGAATAAAAGCTCACAGGAGAAACGCTCACCAGCTTTTTTATAGACCTGGACAAATACTCAGCACCTTCTGCACAAACCCGCACAAACCATTCTGTGTCTGTTCCTTCGACTAAATGTTTTTTTTTCCTTTTTTGCACCACACTCTCAGGTGTTAAACGACATGATTAGCTACCACCAGCTCGCCTCACACTTACACTATTTTCACAAAACAACATAGAAGGAAAAATCTTCACGTGGATCTTGACACGAGCTCAGGTGCACGTGCGACACGAAAAAAACAATTAAGACTAGATCTCACACGCACGTAGTTTTTTTATTATTATTAGGATAGAGCACACGTTCATTTATTTGTTTCATAGAAGCAAATACATTTCCCCACTGCCGCCAGAAGCCTTGGAAAATCTCTGTACAACTTAAAGGGCTCGCAAACTATCTTCAAGTGGTTCTAAAGGAGCTTTGTTTGTCGAACCCGCATCGCTGGGGGCTCACCTCTCCGTGCTTGAATCAACGCTGTGATAACATGTGCTTTATCTTGCGGAAGATACTGAGTCAACCTCCAGACGCTTGGTTCGACGTGACCAACAAGCATCTGTAACCCGTTGTTCGAGCCTGCGTAGGCGTTGTTTGTCCGGTCCGCGTACCGCAGTGTGGCTGCGTGCATATTGCATAGTTCTGGGGGAAGCTCCGGTCGTCGTCGGCGCATCATCGCGGTTGCTGGATCGGTCGCTACAGGTATTGCAGCGAAACAAATGAGGGCCATTGACATATGTAGACTCGAAGTAGCCCAACAGGTCCCCAATTTCGCTGATAGCCTTTCCGTTGATATAGTTCAGTCCTCCGGCACAAGCTCTGGTGAGAGCAATCGCATGCTGTCCAGCATCCCTTACAACCTTCTAAAGTGGTAGTCAGACATGTGCTGGTTAAAGAGACCCAATACCCAAACCTGCGAAATATAAAATATGTGTTTGTTTTATATTTTGTTTATATTATATGTTTTGCCCGGTGAGCTTTTCTCCGGGTGGTCGAAAAAGAGGGGTGAGCTTTTGTCCGGTGAGTTTTGTCGAGTGAGGTCTTGTTCGGTTTCCATCCATCATTGAAGCCTAGTTGTGTGGTACCTCGTCGAGACAAGTCAACATTTGCTTAAGGGTCGACGTACACTTCGCGCTTTTCACTTTGGCGCGCCTCCTCCTTTCTTTTATCCTCTCCCCATTTTTGCCTTGTCCCAACGTGCCTGTGCATTCCCTCGCAGTTCAAGGAGGGGGGGGGGGGAGGGAGGGGGGCGCAAAAAGAATTATTTTACCTGTAGAAAACAAAGGTTGTACGTCGGCCTTTAAGCTTGCATCGACAACGCCGAATTTCGCGCGGGTCTTTAAAATAAACCTGACAAATCCCAGTCATGTGACGGGCTGGCCTAATTGGTATCACATTGAGAATGCTACGCGAAAAACGATTGATTGGAATAAAAACAAAAATTTTGGTGTTTTCATTATTGTTTTTACTTTCGAATGCTTCGTATAAATACCCATTCCCGGTACAATAATGACCTGTGGGTAAAGTGCAGTAAGCGAATAAACAAATACAAAACAAATAAAGCAGCCTCGGTTCATTGGTAGTACAAGTGCCAACTTCTTTTTTATGGATGTTTAAACTGATGGAAGGTAGTCCGCTTTAATCTTCGATCGATGCCGCTGTAGACAGATAATTTATCCACATCAGTGCGACTGCTAATCTGGGGCCTTTGACGTACATCACGCAGTAATGATTCTACGGCCGTACGGCGGTACGCTGCACATACAAATCCCAAAGCGCAAACGTGGAAATCGAACCTCAGAATTGACCCTGGGTTTCTGCAGCGCGGGCTTTATTTCGCTCCACGACTTCCGAGCTGCGGCGCCCGAACACGCTCGGCCACCGATTGCTTTCTTTCGACGAAGGATTGCGTTTTTTTTTTACCGAAACTAAAGGATCATTCACACACTTGCCACCTCTTAGAACCGGGTGCCTTGGAACCTTCTAATATGTCTTGCGACGAGAGGGCACACTGGCGCCATCTATTGGGTTGCAGTGTAAACTTGGCGGTCCGGCATAGTTTCTATTTCTCTCGAGCATTACCCCTTCTTTCTTGGCTCGAAAAACTTGTATCAACGTTATAAACGAGCCTTTCTCATAGGTATTACGCACATTTGACCTGGGAAATCCCGCCAAACCTTCGCTCTTGTGAAATGCAGTTCCGGGGTCACCGCATAGATGGCGCCAGCGTCCCAGTGTGTTTTCTCGTCCTAAGAAATTTTAAGAGGTTTCAACAGGTCTCGTCTCTCTCGGTCGTATTCGGTTGCAAGTGTATGAACAAGCCTTAACTCAAATTTTCTGTCGTCTGAAGGGTGCCTTCGGAGGGACGCGTGGAGGCGGCACAGTTGACCGCCTACCAAGCACCTGCGTCGCCCACGATCCATACGCCTGTTCGCACGCTTCGCGTGTCAAGACCCCATGAGCTGTCTTGTACACGTTCCTCGAAAGAAGTAATCGATTACAATTACAATTACACTCGATTAAAAAGTTTTCAATTAGATTACTTGGTTACTCGAAAAGAAAAGTACCTAAAAAAACGTTACTTGAAAAAAAAAAAAAAAGAAAACAGTTACAGTTCCCGTTACTTCAAATTTTTAAAACGAAATATTTTCTCGGCCGGTTTGAAACGGGTATTTCGCACTGTACATTATTGTATTAAAATCCTAGAATCATAGGCTACTTATCTTCTTAATCCACCAATTTCTCGTCAAATCATCCTCTTGTCGGAAACTTGGTTCGAGGATTCCTTCGTAGTAAAGTCGAACAAACAAAGGGCTGCCTTAGAAACGAGAGGGCAAAATAGTGAAGGTTACAAGTATTTTAGTACATTCAAAAGTAATTACATCACTTTCGCAATTACTTCCAAAACACTGCAATCAAATTATAAAAAATGACTCCAAAATGTAATCAAATATAAGTAATTTGATTACTCTTATTCAGCAGCGTACATGTCTGCCCATCAGTAAGTTTCCGTATTTTGGGGGTTCATTTTCCTTCGATTCGGGAGGGTTTGTCTTCTGCGACATATTCGGCGTTTTTTTGCGTCAATTTCGGGGTGTCGAACAACAAATCGGCTTTTATCGGGGATCATATGCGGCGAAGAAGAGCAAGGTACGGATATGAGATTGACATCCTCCGAGGACATGCGCGGGACGCGAACACTTAAAGCATTTTAATGCCGCTGAGAGAAGGAAAGGAGGCCAGAGCTGCGGTTCCCGAAGAAATCAACATTTTCGCGGACAGTTCAGTGCGGGTTGTGTTTTAGGTTAACACAAAAAAATAAAGCTGTAGCAAAATATGTTTTACTGCACAACTTTTTTTTTTCTATTCAAGAACATTTACAATTTGGGTTTTTTTTCGAATTTGGATTCATTTTGATATAACGGACTCGGAGTAACTTTTTCGGGTTTTATCGATAAGTAAAATGTTAATTTTTCTGTATGTGTGTGTGTGTGTGTGTGTGTGTGTGTGTGTTTATACACCTTGAACTTAGTCTGCCTCAACAAGCGACTTGCCTCTCGGCTTTAGATTAGCAATTTAGCCAGTGCAGTACACCGCTAGCCTGAGTCTTTAACGTGCAACACGCAGCGGTGATACACGACCGCACGCCGGTACGATGCTCGTCCAGATCCAAACGGACAGAGGGTGGAGGATTGAGCCAAGGATCCCAGGGTTTCGCAGCGCGAGCTTTCGCTCCACGCGCTCCGAGCTGGTGTGCGCTAGCCCACTCGGCCACCGATTAACCCGGTCTTATCAGTATTCACCGAAAACATGGAGCTCGAGCACAACAATGGTTGTCGGTGCATGTAAGAAAACCAAAGCGCTAATTTATCGAGAGGATTTAAGGTTGCAGGGCACGAACTTGTGCGATCATTGAACTTCAGGTTCTACGGCGTCGATCTCGATTTTGGCAGAGCATGCGATATGTCGTTTTGATTGCTTTTAAATTTACACCAACACCTCACAAGCTTTTAGCTTAGTGGTTGATATAGTAGCCATTGTCATGATGTTATATGAAAAAAGCTTCGTTGTCATGGAGATAATATTAAACGATATAGAGATAATTTTATTACGTAAAACTTGCGCTCCGGATCTGTTTACCTTAATTAATATATTATTACTTATTTGCCAAAAATACGAAACGCGACGCCACGTAGCTGAGCAGTCCCGCAAAAGCGATATCTCACTTTATATGTATTTTAAAACTGAAACAATTCTTTGGGATACGTATCGTATCAGTGAAAACCCAGATAAAATCAAATATAGTAAGAAGGGTTCATAATATTTAGACTGGGATATTTTTATCTTTGGCTACCTATTTACCGTGTGTGTTTACCTCGCAAGTCAGCCTTTTGGTCGTGACATGTTAAGAAGATGAGTCAGGCCTTGGTGGTCTGCGAATAGCTTGAACGCAACGCGTCTGAAAAATATTACGAAAAATTCGCGGCAGCCTTTAAAACTGCTAGTGCTGTTTTCCTTCTCTTGCGTAATATCTATTCCTGAAGACGACCATTTCTCGAAGATTAATGAAAAAATAATTAGAATGCAGGCAAGCTTCTGTGTATTGTGCATAAAACTGTATGTGCACCATTGTTTTCTCTTTTTTTTGTCATCTTATTGTTTTTTATTGTTTTCTCCCAGTCTCAGAGTTACCATCATGCTCCAGGTGATGTTTGTCAGCGAGGCTGCTCCGCAATCGCGTTCCTATGTTAAAGCATTCCTTGTCCCATAACTTGAGGCATCAGTTTTAGTTCGGTCAGGAGTGTAAAATCTGACAAAAAGGAGATAAGGTTTGATAAATGGCTTGAACCATTTCGCGGTAGCTCTCTCACACTCTTCCGTCTTATCAACGTGAACATCCTTCTGTGTGAGTTTTGTGAGACATTTTGTCTTCAAAGCGTTGTCGTTAATGAATGCCCTGAAGGGCCCAGCAACTTCGAGCTACACTTGGATAAAGTGTCCGTTATTTGGCTTAGCTGCGGTTACAAAACTCGCGCCACAGACTCTTCTTTTGTGCTTCTTGTAGAGCCTGGGGCTGGACGAACTCGCTCTTTTTAAAATTAACCTTTCGTTTTCCGGAGCTAAGTGATGACAGGGCTTCTGAGTGATGTTGTTTGTGTTTGTTCTTTGTTTTGGAGTGGGGAATTATGTTGTGCGTGCACAGCTGGTTTGTGATCTTATGAAACCACGCAGTAGAATTCGTGATGCCAGAGGAAGGCGGTTGAATTCCCTCAGGTCGAAAGATAGTGCGAAGTCTGTACAACTTGGTTTCTTCTTGTTGAAGAACCTTCCAAAACGTTCTGCAGAGATCAATGCGCGAAAAGTATCGGCACTGTCGTTTCATTAATGATGGTTTCGATTCAAGTCATTGAAAAACAATTACGTCAGCCTGCTCTTCTTGTCCGAAGAGCGACAGCCCGTGCAGCGTAAAGGTTCGTCTTCAGTAGGTGCAATGCGGGTAGGTGTTGTAAGCGGAAGCACAATAGGTAAAAGGATGTTGGCCTCAAGCACATTTTGTAAAACCTGTTTGAGCTGCACCTTCTTCTATCTAGTCATGTTGGAGGGCTTCTCACACACCATTGTTTTGTCGCTGAAGTTGAAGGGGACCCTGATTTCTTTAGTAGCTGGAGAGTAGCTGCAAAAACAGCTCTGAACAGTTCGAAGCATGTTGAAACTATGAATTTTCACAGCGGCAGTAAAAGATTCTGCTGAGCGTCTGGGTGTTTCTTTTAAACCGAAAATATGTGGTCGCCCTTTATTTTTTCGACGTCACTATATCATTCCAGTAGTTGCTTCTTTTACGCCATTTCACGTATAGCCGGGAGAGTAGACAGTTATTGTCTACTCCATCAATAACAAGCGCCAACCGTTACAAAAATGACAAATCCCGTTTTTGTATGTCTTTCTGGAAGTAATTGAAAAAGAATCAAGTAAAGTAACAAAGTAAATAATCGATGACTTTTACAGTCAGTATTTTGTAACCGTAATCCGTTAGTTTTACAGTAACATAATTGTAATTAATTATTCTTTTTAAAGTAACGACCACAAGTCTGCGTGTGGGCAACGCGTCATACAAACGCACGCAGGCAAAGACACCACTGTTCGCCAGAAGCATTATCAAACGACGAGGTCACCACCGCGCCCTGGACGTGATCAAATAATGAACATATGAAATGAGATGTGAAATAATAAACACATAACTCAAAATTATAAAAACGCGAAGAGATCGCGCGTCCCTTCGGCACAGACATAACATAGGCAAGAAAGCATGCATGCTGCTCGCTCCTGTAACGTTTGTCTCGCTTCCGCTTTAGGAAACAAATCGGTGGCGAGCGGTTTTTGAGACCACACGTCAGAGATAGCATGACCTGCTCTTGGCGGCGACTGAGTGTTTGAACTGCCGTTAGACGGCACTTGAACGCAGTCTTGGGTGAGTTACTTTTAAAAAGTAATTAGTTACAGTTACAGAAAGTTTGTCAAAATGTATTTAAGTTACAGTTACAGTTACTTCAAAATTAATGTAACGCGTTACAGTTACAGTTACTTCGTCGTAGTAACTTAGTTACTTTTAAGATACTTTCGTTTTTTTTTTTAAATTTAACTATGAAGACATTGATGAACACACACGATGACTACGATTTATTTTTATTTGGAACTCAGAAAACTTTTACTTCACTTTTTGAAATATATATTATTACCGTCGCACGCCATTGTTGAATCAAAGCGTTTGCAGCTTCAATACAGTATGGACTAAATAATAAACTATATAGTTCATGTAACTCACCCGCAAATACTTTACACGGTTATCATCACTTTACTTTCCCCTTTTGATGCACATCTTCTCCTTGCTAAAGAGACGCTCAACGGATAAGCTAGACGGCAGTGCAGTATTCAGGGGTAAAGAGCTTTCCTAATGGTGGGAAAGTCGTTGAGGCTGGAGAGCGCTGTCGAGGTTTCAGCCTGCCATCGTTCCGTCTCCATGCCTAGCGGTAATGTCCAGAAATGAAAGTCAAGCTCACCCCGAGGTGCTTGTGAAGGTCGGAGGAACAGGACCTCCCTGCTGCGTATACTCTTTTGCTATGTTTGCAGCGAGCACTGAAGTTATCGCCACTGTATTTGAGAAAGGAGGATCGGTGGCCGACAATAAAGAAAAAAAAAAAGGATCGGTGGCCGAGTGGTCTAGCGCACACCAGCTCGGAGCACGTGGAGCGAAAGCTCGCGCTGCAGAACCCAGGATCCTGGGTTCAATGGACTTGTTCCAAAACCGACGCGCCCCATTGCGGCGAAATGCCACGCAGTGCACTCCGGGAACTAGTTGGCCACTCAGTTTCGGTTTCGACTGAAAAGCTTCATCTCATGCTATCACGCCGCGACCGAACGCGCCGCTTGCGTTTTTGGTTATTTGACTTTTTTATGAATGTGCACTGCACTCATTCTCGAGCGATACAAAACGAAGACCGGGGCACTTTCCTTGGTTCCCGAAACACCGGATATTGTGCGTGCGTATGCAAACTTAGTAAGACGTGGCTTAGTCACCTCACCCCACGAGTGCATCTTTGAGCTCAATGTCAGTAATCCCGTCTAGTACCAGTGAATTACAACCAAAATTTGGTCACCTTGAGACCTACACGTATTTTGTTTGCTAAACGTACGCTTCTTGTTGCTTCATTGGACGAAAAGCAAGCCGCGTCCTCACAGGAGTATCAAAGTTGAGCCCAGCGTTGGCACATGAACTTTTAATAAAACGCAATAAATTCGACCCCACTACTGCACAAAAGTTGCTATGATGTCTTCCTCGTGTCATCACATATCTCACACTCAAATTTTATGCTGATAGAAGATTAAGTTTTCGCAAACGCCGAGATCGGCTAGCTGCGACAGAGGCCCTAACAAGCGTCCCCTACTCCTCGCTAAGCATTTTTGGACGAGCCTTTACTGATGACCAAGATCTGTGCCTGAGCGGTGTGTCTGAAATTATCTCGGCATACTCAGTCAGGAAGAAAGCAAACAAATAACAAATATTATGGCCATTAAAACCGTCAAATGCGCTTTGAATAATTTCGTTCGTTTCGCGCACCGCATAGGGGTTCATGCCCGTCCGGCGCACTTCCGGCGAACGGTGCGACATTCTTCCCACAACTGCTCGACTTTTGCTTTCTTAAAACGTTTTGTACGTGCGAATGTGCCTATATGATTACAGGATACCTTTATGCGCATACGCGATGTTTAATATTAGTGGAATGCAAGCAGGTGGGGACTTCAAGTGCAGTGCTGCGGGGCAGTACAGATAAGAAATGAGAAGTGTGTTCAAATGGAGCTTTTCAATGGCGCCTCCGAGTTTTACCTCGCGTACTCAGGTGTATTAAGAAAAACAGTAATTGCAAAAAGTTATATTTCGTCTATGGACGCAGGAAACAAACAAACTTCCTGATCAGTTCATCAACAACACTAATGTAAAGGCGCGAGCTGGATGTAGGCATACTTATTGATTACTACAGCTTGTTGATTCGTACACAAGCAAGATCCCCGAGCTTCGCAGCGTCAAGATTCCCAGCACTGGCTCGTCCACATACCTCGAAACGCTAACAGAAAGGCTCGGGTACAAAAATAAACAAGCATGTGTCAAGACAAGCTATACGTCTCGGGCTTGTGCTAAAGCTTCGAGGTCTGGCCATTTAGGTTAGTTTAGAGACCACAAATGATGCTCTCGGGACCAGAAAACATGAGATAACGGCCATTAATAGTCCACGATCTGTGTATAATCTCTTGTCGACGTGTCGATCGAAACCGAAACCATGCCACCCTCCTCCCTGGCCAACTAGTTCCCAGAGTACAACGCGCGCCGTGTTGCATGCAGGGGTTTATGGAAGTAGTCTATCCCCACCCCCGCCCGTTTCGATCTGGATGAGCATTCTGCCGGCGTGCCGGCATTGTGCCGGCGTGCGGTCGTGTATTACTACTGCGTGGTGCACGTTAAAGACCCCAGGCTAGCGGTTGTACTTCACTGGCTAAATTGCTCATCTACAGCTGGGAGACTCGTCGCCCGTTGAGGCAGACCACGTTCTAGGCTGTATAAACCAGGGTGTCGAACCGAACCCGAACCCGAACCGAAAACCGGATCAAAACCGTTATTTTTGACCGAACCGGAACAAAACCGAAACCGAAATCAAACGCTTCATATTGAACCCGAACCGGAACGAAACCATAATCTGATGTGGCGGTTACCGGTTCAACGAAAACGGTTCAGGGCCAATTGTGTCAATAATTGGTCGAAATGGGAAAAGTTCCGGGCGTATATTTTTCTTAGGTTGCCGAGACTAATCCTACACACTGTGAGATATTTTTACATTTTGTTTTTATTGCATACGTAATACAAAATACATCATCGTCTGGAGAGCTTCAACTTTCCTTTGTTTCTTGGATTGACCCTGGCGGCGGTGGCGATTTCAAAGCACCGCTTGGCCGGTTGGCTACGAAATGTCCAAGTGTCGGAGCGGATTGCGCCCCTGTAGGCACAAAGGCCTACGCGTCCACAAATGTTTGACCTCAAGATAGACCGTAGTTGCAGTCGATGAGCCATTTAGTCAATCGAGCACCGATAGCGCACCACGTGACCTTCCGCTTGAGTGCAGCGACACCCTGGAGGAAGGGGGGACAAGTACCGCGCCGCATCGGCAGTAGAGTTTGTAGGGTCGCCTGTGGTTCATTTCATTGAAAAACAATCCCTTCTTCAACGTGCTCGGAGTGTTACCTTATATATTTAAAAAAAACAAACAAAAAAACATAGGCTGTTGGAGGCAACGTTACTCGGCGATGATTCGCCGACGCGCCGCGCCCTAGAAAGAGGCCAGGGGGAGGAGGAGTTGGGGGGGGGGGGGGAGGGTGAGAAGTAAATGTCTGTTTATTTGTTTTGTAGGTTTGTCAGACTAGCAAGGGTCGCCTGTTTAACCATTTTCTCATTTTTGTGTGAAGTCCTCTTTCATCGTCTTCAACTGAGCATTCGAGAAACGTCGTTCGCTGTGGTGGCATTACCAGAACTTTGTTCGGTGGCTGAGAAGAACAAATTACCCGGTCTGAGTCCCTCGGACCGGGTCATTTGCATAGAGCGTTGTTTGCGATTAAAAGTCAAAGTGACTAGACAAAGCTTCGCCACGAGATTTGTAGAAAAACGTTTTTCCGCCGGAACCCGAAGCGCTGTCAAGATGTAGTCACATTTCATTATACGTGCGTGTTGACGTGCCCGGTCATTGACACATCCGCCACTCTGGCCGATGCATAGACGACCACGGCTTAACGGGATTCGATAAACTACCCCAACTGCGCACTCGACGTCCCTGTTTCTGTGTTTTACGGCACATTTGTTTCCTCTCGTTCCCCTGTCATCCACTTTGGGGCATAGCTGTGACATCTTAAGCCTGGTTCAGACAGTTGCGGTTGACTGCGTTTGACTGCGTTGCGGCTGCGAGAAACCAGGACATCCCTGCTGCTTATATCGCGTGCCAAGATGATTTCTTGAATTGGATTCCACGCTTCATACGAAGCACAGATGTGCCGGTGACTCACTTTCGGTTCTCGACGCACCGCAGTCAAACGCACTCAAACGCAAGTGTCTGAATCGGCCTTTACTGGGTGCCAAAAACAGGTAGCATGTATAAACGAACACGTGTGTGCAGAAGAAAAACAAACCAAAACATTTGGAGGGCAAGCAATCTAGGAGACCTTTTTACTGTTTACAAAATCACAGCCCAGCATGTGCGTGTTTGTCGCTTCGGAAAGCGAGCAAAGCACGCACTATACGCCCGAACACTAAAGATGGCACCAGCCAGAAGCCCTTTTCTGGAAAGGTCTGTAGACCCATCCCGAAAATACGCCTTCTTCTGGGAGAGTTTGAAATACTGCACAGCTGCGTGTGCAAAAGACACCATAAAAATGGAAAGCCGATCGCTTATATGTAGTTCACTTAAGAACAGAAATATACAAGTAATAGCCTTGCCATATCAATGGTGCCCTTTGCGCGCGTCACTGTGCAGAGATTTCATAGAGAAAGTAGTATTGGGAAGGGTCTATTGCAAGTACCTCGTGCTGAGAAAAGGCTGCAGGAAGTGCTCGGTCAATATTCAAAGGTCGAGTTAGGAACCGGTTCGCGCTTATTAAAACCGGTAACCGGAGTAATATTAGAGAGTTTTAGTAGATCGTTCCTATAACGATACCCTATAACGATACGATAACCATACAATACCGATACTCAGAACAGGAATGCGCATTTAGTAGACCATTTTGAAGACGATACATCCGATACGGTCGCTTGAGGCGCTGGGGCGCTCCCTAGTGGAAACGATTTGCACTTTCCAAAATGAAAAATAACGAATTAAAAGAAAGATGTTTCACTGAAGGAAAAATAACAGTTCTTACATTTAATACAATTTAAAAAAAAAACATCAATTAAGTTTTATAAGTTGCAGAAATTACAGAAATGCAGCAGCAAGCTACATCTAGCCAAGTAGAGACAAGCCAATCTAGTATCCCCCGGTGGCTTGTCACGGGAAGCCATAGGAAGCACGGGTGGCACGGGCGTGAGCGAGTCGAGCGAGTGACCAACTTGAGCCATGGCGACGTGCGTTTTCGAGGATCCCTTCGCCTTAGCGTTTTTGAGGTGGGACGAAATCGAAGAACTCTCCTTTCTGGATATGGAGTACCCCGTTCCGCGGAGGTTTATGTCCGGGCGAGGCTACTTGGATGTCCGCCAGCAGTTTCGTTTTGAGCAGATGGACTTAACGGAGCTGTGTAGCGCGCTGCGAGTCCCTGATACAATAAGGACGGCCCAGAACGTCGCCAACCGCGGGCAGGAAGCTTTTTGCACTGTCTACTGTCCAGGGTGTCTAGCGACCGGGAAAACCGGGAATTGTCAGAGAAGTTTTAATTACCGGGAAAAATCAGGGAATTGTCAGGGATATTGTCAAAAGGCGAGCCCAGTCAGGGAAAATGAGTCGGAAATGCCATCGAGTGCTTTGAGCGAAGACTTGTGGACTTGAGGCTGCTTAGAGTGGAGCGCCAGCTCTGCTCATTCGATGTAGAGTAATGCTACCCGATGCAAAGGGAAGAGCCGACAAATCCAGTCCACACCTGAGATTGGATTGGATTGAGAGCGCGACACTAGGCTAGATCAAATTAGAGCTACTGGGTTTAGTAACAAGTGGGAAAGCCGTATAGACCCCATTCCAATCCAAGCCGAAAGTATCCGAAAGTGCATCTGGCGGCCATGTTGCCATTCGGTTATTGACATGTGTGTTTGAGCGTCATGTTTTCATCGTGCTTCCGGAAGTGGCCTAGCTCTTCACTGACGATGTTGACGGCAAGATAGCGCTCGTTTATTCCGGACTATTTCTTAAGTTTTAAACTAAATATTTCGGAGTATGCAAGTTAGATTAAGCCCGTGCAAAATGATCCTCACTGTGCTCAATGCCTTGTGTTGTAATGGTTTTACATATTTAACCACCTCTACAGTGGTCAGGGAATTTCAGCTTTAATTGTCAGGGAAAACCTGGAAAAGTCAGGGAATTTCAAAAGATTAATTTGCTAGACTCCCTGACTGTCTCATGTTATTGCTTTGCCTGTCATTGCCAACATAGCATTTGCTGTCTGTTCAATATTACACTCAAAATAGTTCTTTGTGTAATAAGTCGTTTTCTCCCAACTACATTGTTTAATAAAATGAAAGATTTATTGTACTGCGTATTAGGATGTCATACCACTGGCTCACACTTAACTTTGCTTTTTAATTTGACCATTCACTACCTGAACGTAATGTTCTTGCAGTTGGAGACGATGTCTCCTCTCCTCTGCTGCAGCCTCCTGCAGCACATAAAACTTTTCTTTTTCAAACGCGAAGCGATTCTTGCTTAAGGTCACCTGGTGCTCCTCAATGGCCAGGCGCCTCTCTATCTGGCGCTCCTCCATGGCGAGACGCCTCTTTTCAAGAGCGATCTCTAGTTTTTTTATTCTGCGGTCCTCTTCTGCTCTCTTCTCCAGCGATCCAAGGTACTCCCTGTAGCGCTTCTGCCTGGTTGATGGAAAAATACAACAAAGGAAACAATGCACACAGCATCATGTAAACAACTTTTTTTTTAATTTTCTTAACGTGTAGGTTGACAATTGACTGACTCTTTATTTTATTGGACCTGGCCATTCAATGAAGGTTTCCAAACAACAAGCTCGCGCTAGCTCGCAGTTGCGCCAGCTGTTGGACAGGGTATGGCAGTATGCTAAAACTAGAGTGCCTCAATGTCGTTCTGTTTAGGGTGATGCCATCGTTTGTAGTACCCGATGCCAACAGCACGCGCTCACAGGAAAAATACAAAGAAATCGCAGGAAACAAAATGTCGCCGTAGCACAGTCAGCACCACGAGCGCGTGCAGGGACACGCTCTTTCACGCGCTTCAAAACAAAAAAAAATAAATAAAAATAAGCGTTCGAAACAAAATGGCCAGATGGCATCCCGCCAAGCAAAGCGCACATGAAGGCACCCTAGCTAAAACGCTTCTGAACTTTCAAACGGGGCTCAAAAACTACTTACTTAATCAAGTTTGTGCGGTCGTCTCGCTTGAACAGACCGAGGAGCAGATCACAGCGGTCTCTCACTCCGCGAACACTGAAGTTCCTCCCCAGTGCTTCATTCAGGTTGGCCGCCACTGTGTCCAGCCGCGAAGAATTCACAAAGGGATTCATCGCAAGCACTTCCCTTAAAAGGAGGATATCCTCGACGATCGTGAACCGTTTTCGACCCGCTTGGGCAGAAAGAGGCTCGAGTGGAGCGGCCATGATCGCTCAGCTCTTCCCGGATCTCGTCAACTCTCGCGAGGCACGGGAGTGCGCGCGATATTTCCCGATATTCCCGATACCTGCGCCCGAAACACCCGATACTCTAGCGCATGCGTAATGGCTCCGGCGCAGTATCGGGTATCGTTATCGGAGTGAGAAACGATCTACTAAAACTCTCTAGTATGTGCACTACCCTAAACAGGAACCGAACCGGAACAAAATACAATGCTACTGAACCCGAACCCGAACCGAACCAAAATAATAGAGAGTTTTAGTAGATCGTTCCGATGACTCCGATAATGATACCCGATACTCTGCCTCCGCCTTTGCGTTTACATATATGGTATCGTTATCGGGGGTATCGGAGGTATCGGAACGATCTACTAAAACTTTCTATTGACCGGTTCGACACCCTGGTATAAACATACGCACAACCCAATTTTTGTATTTGAGAAGGTCAAAGTGCAGTTGATAGCCGGGCCACGGTTGCAATTGTAATGGCACTATAAGGAGTATTCACTGGGCTCCATATTTGTGGATGATGTCTAGAGCGCATGCTCTGAACGAGCCCACATTAATAGGCTGCTAAGACCGGCAATTTGGAGGGTGCGAAATGCACGCTACAAAAGAACTGTGGAAGCTCGCCATCAGCACGCGCTCAGTAGTCGTGCACACAGCTATGGCCGCCAGTAAATAACCTTAAAATGCAGGCCGTTCACCCTTGTTGGTGTGATTAGCGATGTACGCGACCAAAAGCGTCGCTGCGGTCAGCTTTCCACGATTGGCCAAACCACGGGCATATGATCATTGTCAGATTGTCAACTTTGACGGTGTTAGTTTCGGATTGCGATGGCTCCTAGCTTCCACTGTGCTTTTTAAACACACCACCGAACTTGTCGTCGCACCTGATGGTAAGTAGCCAGGGTAACAACTGGTGACGTAACGGCGAGGCAAATCCCAGTCGTGACGTCTTGGAAGGAAACCATAAGAGGGCGCCACCGAAACATCTCGGCGCTAATACTGGTAGCAGCTGTGATAAAACCCGTCTGCTCTACTGACGTTTAACTCCTGGTTAGCTCAGTTGGTATACTTCGTTTCACCTTATGTGCGAGCGAAGGCAAAGCTGTAAGCGCGAGCACGAAAGCTCCGTGCGTTCAGGCGTTGCTCGAGCGCGCGAGCTGGGGAGAAACGCAAAAAGCACTGGTCTCGCGCTTCTAGCTTTGGCTTCGCTCGCAGATAAGGTGAAACGAAGTATAGAGCGCTCCACTGGAAATGGAGAGGTCCCTGGTTCGATACCAGGACGAGGCGGATTTTTTCGGTTGCGCACCAGTTACCTAGCTTTGTTTGGAGATTTGGGTTTGTCCTTCGTCCCTTTTGTTCTCCTTCTCCAGGGATTATGTTCGTCACTCTTGACCAGCTCGCTCGTCTAGTCTCCCTTTTGTCCTCGTCTTAAGCGCCATCATGACGTCAAATTCCCAGTACCAACTAGCACAACAATCTGCATTGATTCACTTGCACCTTTGCATTATTGCATTATAATCATTAAGAAACTCGTTTCATTGCAAACCACTATCATATTAACAATGCTAATATATCATTCGAATAATAATGTAAAAATTAAGAAAGGATTAGCTCATCTTAAGTTTTATTCGAACAGAGTTCAATCTTTTTACGTATCTTTTCTGTCTAAAACCGAAACTATCTCGTTTCCTTCGTCGTATTTGCGTATGTGCGCGTGCACGCGCTTGCGTGCATGTGTACGCGCATGTGCATGCGTCCGCGTTCGTGTTTTGGGCTTATGTGTGCGTGCGCGTGTACGTCTGTGACTGTGCGTCCATGTGCGTCTGCGATGCGCCCGTGTGCGCGCGTGCACGCATGCGCGCACACGTGTGTTTGTGTGCATTTTATTGAACTGTGCCAGTACGAATCCTGGACAGTGTAATAAACACTAATTTATTGATAATACTAATAATATTAAGAATAATAATAATATATTATTATTATTATTATTATTATTATTATTATTATTATTATTATTATTATTATTATTATTATTATTATTGTAGTTCTTATTATTACTGAAACATGCCAGCGTGAAGTCCAATGGTTCTTCGTAAAACCTACAATAAACACTTGTTGATTGATTAATTGAGTTTTATTTTTGTAGGTCATGATTTTTTAAATATGCCAGTCGATCACTTCCGCAATTAGTGCGAACATCCGTTGCTCTGTTAAATATAAAGCTTCGAACGTATCTCGAGAAAACCGACGCTATGATTGTCCTGAAAGAGACTTCAGTTCGATTACGTTTTTTTAAAAGCCTCACAACCCGTCTACCAGTTCAGTTAGCAGTTTCACGGGCTTAACGGACATTATGATCAGTTCAGTCAGCAGTTTGACGACTTCATTTGTTTCAGTTTGTCCAATTAGTTTTTCATTTGAGCAGTTTCGTGAGTTAAGCCGCCAGCTTGACGAGTTCCGTTTCTCAGTTTTCCCATTCTGATTTTCATTTTTTCAGGTATCAGAACTTTGATTTAGAATTTGGTCAGTTCAATAATTGTACGTACAATTCAAATTCTGCTGTAACCAGTTAAGATTCATTTAGTTTTTTTCTCTCTTTCAATTGGGCAGTTTAGGCAGGCGTCGTCGCATAAAGTCGCAGAAGTTTGACTACCACCGACCGAGACAAGAGCGGTTTTAAGCCTCTTGTGATAGGATCACGCACATCCAAGCTGCCCCTTGATTTATCGTTTTGGTGATAGTCGTGTAACAAATTTAAAAGGAACGAGCATGTACTTTTTTTTTCAAGAAACTTGCGCATATACATTTTTAAGACACTCCAGACAAATATACGCGAACCATATTTACAAATACACGCTTGGAAGTTTTTAATAAAATCATTGTCAACATCAAAATTCAGAAAATTTCGATGGACATGGAGCTATAGCACCGATTAAAAATAAAAATAAAAAATGATTTAGACATTTTAATTCAGGATTGAGAATTGCCAAGATGTCTTTTTTTTATCGATAAATGGACACCTGGCATTACTCTTTCAATTATAAATGCACTGCCCGCGTCAAATAAAAGACATAATATTTGTACATGAGGCGTAATATGGAAAAATATCGCCATATAAGGAACCCCATATAGACATGTATAGAAATAATTTGCCCGTATATCTGGATATATCTGTTACCATACCTCGCCATACATGCCGCCCCTTGCCGTATAGGCCCCTATTTGCTCCCTTATAAGGCAACATTTTGCCCTGCATATTGCTTTGTATGAATGTATATGCACGGCCGCTTGATAATGGACTCCCCTTGGGAGCGGCCTGCCGTATGTCTCGCGCCGCCGGTGAGAGCGATAGTTCTACTTTACCCTGCAGCGCCAGCCGTGGCGCTCGTTATCGGCGAGAGAGGCGAAGTCCGCCCGGCGCGGCCCGGTGTGGCAGGGTGCCTACATGTTTCCGCTCCGCTTCCGGAGCGGCGGAAACATGTAGGCACCCTAGGTGTGGCTATTTAGATTGTTTTTCGTGAAGCGGCAAGTCTCATTTGAAACGAGTGCCAGATTGCATGAATGATGTGACAAATCTGTGTCGAATAGAAGCACATAATTCTTTCTGCGAGGAGCTCACTCAGTTGCAGGCTGCGCGTTAGAGCCGCATTCATCTGGCAGTATGAGCGAATTGTCGTTTTCTTGTTCCCGTCCCCGTTTCTATTACCACTGTAATGAGTTATAGTTGGATATAGCTAGGCCGTATGATTTCTGATTTTAACCGATGCTCGAGCACGCTCGAGCTGTGCCTTTTATTTATATGTGAGGGACAATAAGAAAGGGATTCCTCGTGCATAACTTCTGCAATATAAACTTCATTGTTCACGAACAGATCAAGGGAGTCATATAGTTCGCAAGCGGAATACCTTTCGGGAAAGAGGCTTCCGCGAAAGTCTCAATATATTCTCTAGAGAGCTGTTTAGGTCACCAGCCGAGTTAGCCAGAAGAGGTCTGGCGAGCTTCCCGAGAAAAAGCTCGCAGAGTTCTTAGCTGTGGTACCGGTCTCTGCAGTTAGTACACCACATCAGCGGGCAGTCCACAAGGTGTGGAAGCTCAGCGCTCGAGAGAACCTTGCCAATCCGTCCAGAACGACGAATCTCTGCCAACTGTAGAGCCCTCTCGACAAAGGTGCAGACGAGCTTGCACGGCCAGACAGCTTCAGGTCGTGGATAGCTGAGTCCTCTTTGGTCAAGGCTAAACACGAACTGATTTTCTCCGTCACGAGATTCATTTCCCTTAAGTTACAGCTTGCATTCAGGACACGTCACCTGCAAAGTTGAGCGGGTTCTACACATTAGCCTTCCTTGCTTAAATCTGTCTTGAAATTCGTCGCAGGTTTGTCGCAGTTTTTTAATTCGCTCGTTCAGTCGTTTGGCTTGCATTTGAAGGCGGTGCGCGTTTTTCTTGGCATCTTCCATGAAGCCTATAGCTGTCAAATTGAATGACGTCTGACATTCTTCCACTTCAAACTCTTTTTGCAGGTGCAAGGTTCAATAGCCACGCACTCATCAACAGCTCGTCTTCTTTCTGCAGGGGACTGCATTTTGCGTTGTCGGCTTTTAACGCTCGCATGCGACGTGGACGCGTTAGGTGGCACACGAACAAGCGTTCTGCGTTTCTTTGAACCTGCTGGTTGCATGTACAACGAATACAATGGGAATTGAGTCGGCACCGCTGTCGGTCGCAGTACCTTCCGCTTCATCCCTACCTTGTAGTCCTCCGCCTTAAATGCCTATATGTACAACCTCGGCTTTCTGCAGGGAAGATAATCCACATTACGCTACCCTCTCCTAAGCTGCGAGGGGGAGCCAGGTTGGGGCAAGGTAAAATGTGAAGAGGATATAGGAAAGGAGGTGACGGGCAAAAGTGGAAAGCGCGAAGTGTACGTCGGCCTTTAAAATGAAGGGAGCGCACGACGCTCCAGGAGCTTGGTTGCCACTGGCTGCCCTTCTCGCTGCCTTCTCGCGAAATGTTCTTCAACCAGGCATCCCAAAATTTCTCTCTAGACGGAAGCTCGTGATAGCAGAGTTCCGGATCTCTCGCAGCATTTGACTTACAACGCGGCACGCAACAGTTTTTAGGCATCGCGTGCTCCGTAACCCATCTGCACACTTTAAAAATGTGCAGAGACAGACAAAAGGCGGCTGTCTACGTCTCTTCTTTCTCATCCATCAGTGGTTATCGCCATGAAACTATAGAAATGAGCACAAAAACGATCGAAAACACAAACCCCGCATGCGAGCACAGGGTAAAACTGCGATAATTTCTCCGCGCAAAGTGGTGCAAAGGTGGGGGACAAGCGATTTTTGCGGCCTTTTGCAACCGCGATAGTGCCTCGGTATCGGCGAAGCCAATGACGGGCAGATATTTTCTCTGGGTCGCGAAGCAAGAGCGCGTTGGGCGCCTTTCTATACTCTTTTTCACCTTATGATGTACCGCAGGAAAGGCTACAAGCGCGAGCTCCTTGCTCTATAAGGCACATCTCGGCGGCACAAGCTCTCGTGCGTTAAGAGTAGCTTCCAACGCTATGAGCTCGCGCTTCTAGCCTTGTCTGCGGTACAACATAAGGTGAAACGGAGTATAGATTTCAGCTCACGAGACCACTCGCCGATGTGCAGCGCCTCCACGGCAGATGGGAGAAGTTCTCCTCTCACGCGCGCTCTTTTGTTTTCGGAAAAAATCGGCAGGCCGCACCAACAGGGGGGATCGAGAGGCCGTGGTATATGTATACGAAATATATCTGGCCCTCTAAGGGAACGGTAACAGCGAGCCGTCCAATACTCGTAACAATATTTCTTACCATAATAACGTTAAACTTGGAAATATTTCCGCATGTAGGTCTTCAAAACATTTGTTCTATCCTTGTCAACCGTTGATACTGAAGCGTCGCTATCGACAAGGGCGTGCGTCTCACGTTCATCGATATCAGCCGTGAACTGTAAAAAAACTGCTAGAAGATAAATTTTTGTGCCATCAACGCTGTGAGGTTTGATGTCATATGCAATGTATCTTGAGGTTGAAACTTACTATCCACAGAAGAAGATGGCTTTATACTGTCCCTTTATCAAGCTGCTTTTGAAACTGGTGACAAAAAGTTCCGTTTCATTCACTTTGCATTTAAGTGAGCCACTGGCGAAGTTCATACACTCCTTTGTGCATGCACAAAGGAGTGTATGAGTTTCAGAGCAGAGTTTCATCAAGAACTGCAGTACTTGATGAAACTCTGCTCTGAGTTCCAGAAAGTTTAATCGCTAGCATACTTATAATATTCATTCTATCATTCTATACAGGATGGATGACCCTCGAACATTTTTGGCTTTACTCTCCATCAATGTTTGTCTTTTATAGTTACAATAGTCTACAGCCAGTGTAAAAAAACATTGCATGAATGTGTTTATTACACATGAAAAAGCATGCAAGAAAGTATAAAATGTTATATACGACTTATATAGTTTTATGAGTTATAAAATGTTTCTTGGACTAATAAAGCAATATATTTTTTTCAATGGAGAACACATTATTTCGCCGGGTTACTTGCTGTTTTGTAGTTAAACGATTACCAACATTATCGTTGTGTTTGGCGTAGTTGTAGATGTTTCTAAAAAACTCTCCGACATGGCCGTAGCACCATTTCTTGTAAACTTCAAAGCTCGAGTTTTAGCTTCACGGGTCTTGGGCTGAGTAGTTAAACGATCGACTTTCCCATTTTCTCTATGACTAGCTTAACCAATTTTGAACTGGTAAACTGTAAATGTAGATCAGTCATGACATTGTCTTGAACACTGTTGCTTGAAAACTCCGTCTCTTCACGAGAACATGAATGTATGTTAAAAGTCAAGCACATTTCACTAATCCTGCCCACTGCACGAATTTGCGGAGGTCTACAAAATTTTACCAGACTGGTATCACTCATTCATCCTCTTCTCTCTTCTAGCTCCTTTCATTTGCTCGTCGTTGTCTTCTTTATTATTGTCACGCGAGTGCCGCGTGACAACATTTTTGCGAACCGTTTACACCAGTTAGGTATTGGTGCTCGCTTAAACATTATGCATTGCGCATTGCATCGTAACATGGTGCTTCAGCAGTTATTTCTATATTAAATTTTTACTGCCAGAGTTAAAAGTGCAAAGAGTATGGCTCACCGCGTTCTAGCATTTGAGGTGATAGTAGCAAATGAACGTGAGTACTTTTCTTTACACATGGGTGGGGATTTGGACGATATTTTTTTTTTTTTACATGGGACAACCATAGGCATACCAGATAGCAGCTCTTCAGCGACATATATTTTGCCAATCCCACTAGCAAGATTGCTTTGAAGCTAGCATAACAAAGCTAGGGGTTTAAAGACAATACTTATAGCGAATAATTTATCGAGCTGTCCCAAACGTAAAACTGAAAAGTCACCAAGGTTTTAAATAGTTATTTTAAATATAAATAATCACTAAAAATATCGAACGAAGGGAAGAAGGATTTTGAGAAAACTGCCTTCAAAATGCTTTCTTTACAGCAAATTTGGAGCAAAATATATTTTCCAAATAACACCGTCATAATCTACATCACCCCATATAGATTATATATATATAGCTACTTCTTTCATGTCAAAGTTTCTGATGCTTGCCACAGGGATCAGAATTTGCGATAAAATTTGTTTGATTTATTCTAGAAACAAGTATATATATTGAAAAGTAGCTGATTCCGTCTAGCCACTTGTCTAACAGACACAGCTATGTCAAGAAATATTCGTTTGGTTTCAAGAGCTTCTAAACAATGATCAAAGTGAAGGAAAAAAACGAAATTTCGACGAATTGCGTCAAAATGTAATTAAGATTTTTTTTACCAGTCAAACAGCTTACCTGAGATATTAAGAGCTTTATTCATGTCATGGACAGTGCTATTATGTACAATTTTCTCACGCAAATGAAAAAAGAAATAATAATCCACCGGACAAATTTGGTAAATATCAAATAAAACCACCAATGTAGAGGCACTATGATATATCTAATCAGATTGAATGCGCTGACATTTGGGCGCACTCAGGGAAGATGTTTATCAGGACTCAAACAAATTTTTCCAGAAATAACAGAAAACAATTGGGTTGTGTGTATGTTTATACAGCCTAGAACTTGGTCTGCCTCCAAGGGCGATGAGCAATTTAGCCAGTGCAGTACAACCGCTAGCCTGGGGTCTTTAACGTGCATCACGCAGTAGTGATACACGACCGCACGCCTGTACGATGCTCATCCAGATCGAAACGGGCAGGGGCGGGGATTGAACCCAGTATCCTGGGTTCTGCAGCGCGAGGTTTCGCTCCACGTGCTCCGAGCTGGTGTGCGCTATACTTCGTTTCACTTTATCTGCGAGCGAAGCCAAAGCTAGAAGCACGAGACCAGCGCTTTTTGCGTTTACCCCGGCTCGCGCGCTCGAGCAAAGACTGAACGCACGGAGCTTTCGTGCTCGCGCTTCCAGCTTTGCCTTCGCTCACACATGAGGTGAAACGAAGTATAGCCCACTTGGCCACCGATCCCCCCAGAAAAAACAGAAATGCTACAGGCAAGGTGGTGAACTATTAAAAGTTAATTGTTCACCAGCATTTCCCCCGGTTCTCACGCGGGATGCTCTAAACTCATCACTCGCGCAATAGACACAAAGCTGACGGTGCGAAAGGGCGGATGATAATAGGGAGTTTTAGGGAACCGATTTTGCACATCCGATACAATACGACGGGCCCTCCGGTGCGAACTCCGCATATGAGAGTCTTTTGGGTAGCGCATGCGCAGTGCGTACCGGAGGGTCCATCGTTCCATATGGGATGTGCAAAAACGGTTCCCTAAAACTCCCTATTATTATTATCCGTGTTTCCGCACCGTCAGCCTTGCGCCTGATGCAAGAGTGCCGACTTCATCGCCCCCCGGCGCTACACACGAGCTTCGGATATTTCTAAAGTTGACCACTTTAAGGGTTCACTATAACGTTCAGGAATTTTTAATTCGACGCATATATGTATTTTTGACTAATTATATAGACCCTTTTCATGGCAAACGCCACCAGGAGTTGTTCTAGTCTTTGACGTCCCAGAGAACTTCCGGTTCATAAAAAGTATGAACAAAGCCCACCCTAACACCGCTGTTTGAAATGTTGATGAAACGTTTAACCACCAATTCTCCTGGTGAACGCCAAAAGAACGCAGAACCCCCAGATATGATAAATATTTTCGAATACTCTTGTAAACCAACTTGCCTCCTCCAAGACGTTAAATTGACCAGCCGAGGGCCCTCGTTAAATCTCCAACTTTGATGTGCGTGTAGCGTTTATTCTTTCTAGCACTGGCGACATAGGCAAGCTCGACATACTTTCAAAGACGGAGCGACCGGAAGTTGCTTGGGACGCAGGAGGCAGTTCATGTTTGTAAACATGAAAAGGGTCTATAAAAGATACTTAGTAAATTTAATTTTGATACTTAGCTGATAAGTATAATTACGAAATCCCTGACGTCCACCATAACGCTCACACACGCGCCTGTCCGGACGACTGAATCTAGTGGTGGTGGCGAAATAAGGCGTAGGATCATTTGCCGCACAGATGGCGTACGTAAAAAAAGACCTCCACATACGAACTAAGAAAAAAGAATACGAGAGACAGATACGTCGATTTTTAGGCGAAATTGCGGTGCCCTTGTTAGCGGCACCTGTAAACAAAATCTCGTATTTGAAAACAGACTTGCGAAATTGCTCACGACGAGCGAGCGAATGGGTTTGTGCAGGATCGTGTACACTCGTTAGCCCCTTCCACCTGAACTAGATTTGCGCCTATCATTTGGTCGTTTCCTCATATCTAGCGATTTTTTTTTTTTTTTGGGGGGGGGGGGGCGAATGAAATACTTGGAAGGCAGGACGCATAAGCTAAGAGGCAAAACAAATGCACTTTATACTTGCGTTTGTGACATGTGCGTACCGTAAACCGCGGCTGTGTTCGTCGAAGCGCAAATAAATGGCAGATGCTGTCGAACAGCCGCTCCCCCAAGGGTACTGGTGTCATGCATCGGGGTTGTTTCACCCCCTTTTTTTTAATTGGCCATTTTTATGTGACTTCGGGCATGACGAACGAAAGCTGCTAGACTGTAACGCACGAGTGGACCCCCAAGACGTGTGGCAGCAGGTTTTCGCAGCGCTCGGTGCTCGCTGGAACTTACTCGTAAATGTTTGTATTCCACGCGATTTTCAAGGAATCAAAGAGCTTTTCATTGAATTCTGTACACAAACGTATCGATAAATTGACATCAAGACAATCGATGCGATTCTTGTAGACCGTTTGAAACTGAAACTAAGCATGCAAAGAACGCTCCATGTTTCCCTCCCCCCGGCGCCGGCTTCGCAAACCACGTGTCTGCGCCGCAGGTGACGTCAGCAGTGCGACGCAAGTGCGGAAAGATCGACGTCACAGACACTCTTTGCTATGTTCAGTTTATAGAAGTGAACAATGATGATATTTCTCGTCCAATATAATTCATTACGAATATCTTAGTCCCCATTTCACGTCACGGTTATACCATTGTGAGGTCGAGTTACAATTGCCAAACAAAATTACGCCCCAAGAAGACAAATGTGAAAAGGTAATTAGAAGAATTTAATTAATTAGCTGTCTAATTAACAGAATTCATCCCTTTTCTAGTGGCCTTCACGGCCCCCGACTTACCTCGACGGCAAAAAAACACTAAAGCTGCCGTCCCGCTGCTCGTCTGTTGTACGAAAGACACGCTTCCCACATTATGACAGAGGTATTTGCGAACACACCTCAAGTATGTTCGAAGCAGGCTTGCTTTGCCTTATGCAGACCCAAGTAGTACAGGAGGTGGGGCCCATGTAGGGCCCACATGGGCAATGGGGGCTCGGGCAGTCCCTGCGAGACCCACGTTGGCCCACGTGGGCACAGCGAAGGCATGCCCAACATAGGCTGTCCACGCAGTGCCTCGTTGGGTTCCACCTCGGCGATGCGTAGGCAGAGTTAGAGAAGATACGGGCAAAGCGTGGGCGTTCCCGAGTTCGGCTGCCCATGCGAAACCACAGTGGGTCCCACCAGGGGCGGATGCAGGAATTTCCTGAGGGGGGGGGGGGGGGGGGTCAGGTGTTGGTCAGCGTACCATTTGATTAGGAACCCCCTACCCCTCTCCCTCGTTTCACGCCCTAAATTTTACACATGCAGAAATCAAGAGGGGGGTCAGGACATCCGGACCCCCCCTCTAAATCCGCCCTTGGGTCCCACCTCGTTTATGCGGGGGCGACGTTGGGATGATATGGGCTGCACGATGGCGAAGTTTAGGCATGCCGCACTTGGGCTGTCCATGTAAAACACACGTGGGTTCATCATCGTCCGTGTCTGGGCCATGTTAGCAGTGGTGCAGGCTCCACGATGGAAAAGCGTAGGCATGCCCGACTTGGGCTGCCCAGGTAAAAACCCCGTGGGTCCCATTTCGGCTTGGCGGGGGCCAAGTTAGCAACGGCTTGGGCTCCACGGTGGCAAAGTCTGGGCATGCCCGACTTGGGCTGCCTATGGAAAACCCCCGGTGGGTCCCACCAAGGCTGTGCGTGGGCCACGTTAGGAATGGTGCGGGCTCCATGGTGGCCAGGCGTGAGCATGCCCAACTTGGGCCGCCTAAGTAAAGCAACCATGGGTGTCACCTCGGATGTTCAGGGTTCAAGTTAGCACAGATGTGGGCTCCACCATGGCGAAGCGTGAGCATGCCCAACTTGGGCCGTCCGTGCAATGCTCCCGTGGGGTCCACCTCGGTTATGCGTGGGCAGAGTTAGCAAAGACATGGGCTCCACAGGGGCATCGCGTGGGATATGCCTAACTTGGGCTGCCGTATGCATGCCCCCTGGGTTCCACGTCGGCTATCCGGGGCAATATTAGCAAATTTGTGGGCTCCAAGGGGGCAAAGCATGGGAATGCCAAATTTGGACTACCTGTGCAACTCCCAAACCGGCACTTTCCACTAATATTGAGAATATTTACTGCACGTTCTGGAAATTCAACGTACGATATGGGCTTAGTTTGAAACCAAATCCCGGGGGTTGTAATTTTAAGCGCGAGACATTTTAAGCTTGTAAACTTTTTTCGTATCTTATTACTCAGCGTGTATGTTGAGAAGGTCGTTTTATGTGGGGTGGAATTTTCTACGCAGAGTACTGAATTGGAGGGTGAATTCGAAACACGCTCGTCAGAATGTCGTATATCTCCTAAAATTCGGTGTATGTTGACGGCTCAAGCTGGTTATGCATCCGGATTACCGGTCCAACAAGTTGTTATACAAATACGCAAAGTTTTTTTTATTGCTTCCATTTCGTACACTTGAAGTTTCCAATTTTTTTATGGGCTTGCTCAAGACGTTTTATTGATCTATCAAAATGTAGGCAAACGGGAAAAGTGAGGCATGCTCAATTCGGTATAGACTTAAATGCCCCACACCGTAAGGAAATTAAGAAATGACCCCAAACGAACTGAGTTTCCCGGGGCGAACCTCATGTGGGCTCCCCACTTAGGCCCCCTTAGTCCTACTGCGGGCCCCATGAGTGGGGTTCATGTGGGCTGCCCACCTAGGCCCTCTATGGGCCCCACGAGGAGGGCCCTTTTGGGCTGACCAAGTAGGCCACTTGTGGGTCCCCCGAGGCAGCCCAGGTGGGCTGCCCAAACAAACCGACGTGGGACCCACGGTGTGGGCTGGCCAAGTGGGACACACGTCGGCCCCCTTTTGGAAACCACTTTGTGATACTTGGATATTTATACCTCGAGCATGGCTAAAGACGTTTTTTGTAGGACCACAGGACCATCATACAGAAAATGAAAACGCCTCGGACAGTGAGTGCAAAATGTTTTTTGAATTATGTATTAGCAGTATAACTGTGGCTTAAATGAAGCTCCCGTTTTTACGGCCTGTACGTCGAATTTGCTTTATTATTTTTATAGGAGACTATTCATTGCTTTTGAAAACATAGTGTTGATACTTCCTCGACAGTTTACAGTTCATAATCACCCTCCCAACAGGATTGTTACCGTTTCCCAATAGTATTACAGTCGTTTTCAAATTATTCCTCAATAATTGGGCGTAAGTTGCTCATTTCAATTGTGTTTTTGTTTGGAGTTGGGCGACATTTCCTGAGTGAATTCCTGACGTTTTTCGCTGCATACTGAAACTACTATTTTTAATGTTACTATTGTCGGCAATCGAAAGGATTGTAGCGGGTGTGGGTGGGAGCACGCGGGAGGACCGATTGTCTTGTGCTGCGAGCAGGGCGACGTTTCAGATAGGAGAAAAAGCGGCGTCCGGAAGCCATGCAGGGTGGTTGACATTCGGGTTAGGTGGTGAGGAGGTAGTAGATAGTAGTCAATAGATCTACCGCCACCGTTAAAAGACAACGACGCTACTTGTTGACACGAACCCGACGGCACGAGAGAACAAACAACGTTTTCATGCAAGCTCGGAGTCGGGCGCATCATCCTTATTTGTCCATCGCGGCACGAAGATCGAACGCGCTACAGTACTACATCCATAGCTCTACATAGCCGACCATCGATAATTTTTCTATTGTCGGCTATTCATGCGTATTCAATAGACTACTATTAATAGTACTATCAATGGCGTTTTACAATTGCTAGCTAGATTTGGCTTACACTATAAATAGGGTCAATAGTATACTTATCGACAGTTTTGCATCACTAGTGCTTAGACGTGAACAAAATAAGGAACTCGTAAATGTGACACTGGATCTTGATTTTTTGTGTTCCGTCCTAGTAAAGGCATGCAAAGTGACGGCAAACAGGCAACATTAATAGGTTAAGGTTTTCTATTTTTCCGCCAATATTTCTGTAGACGTTTCTGTCATGTTTTTTTAGTTGAATAATACATTATTTCCTTGGATGTCTATTTTCAGTCATAAAACAGTATTCTGTCATCCTTATTAACTTACTGAGGTAGTATTCAAAAGGGTATAAAAACGAAACAACATAAAAAAAACTAAAAAGTAATTGTTTCGCTTTTATAGTAAATATTTAAAAACAGCTGGAAAACTTATGTAGCGCCTTATATACATATTTTTATGTTCGGTTCTAATTGGGGAGAACATTTATGACGCACATATTAAGGCAGAAAAATGTACGAACTTAGCGTTTAAAAGCTGTCAAGAGAGTATTTACTCTAAATACTACATTTGTGGTTGCCATATGTATCTCTCGGTAAAAACATAAACTTCCATAAAAGCTCATTGTCTACTATTGTTTTCTTTTTGCGAAGGTTTTTACAAAACAAAAAAAGCGGCAGGCTGTGTATACGACACGGCCGCAAGTTTCAGGCGTGACAACGTCTACGTGTCGAGTCTAGTGACATGACACGCATGTATTGAATCCACCAGATTTTTTTTTATGTAACAAAATTAATGATATTAAACGTAAGTATGAAATGAAACAAATTAATTTCTGGGTCACAGAATGAATTGGACAAAACAAGTATCTAAACCTGAGGTAAACCTATACACTAAACGATACACAAAACACCGAACGAAACAAATGTCAAAACACAAAACAAGCGTATGCAATCGGTAGTCACACAGGCAGTCGCAACACGTACAGATCGAAACGCGAGTTACATTCATCTTCGGAGACGAAACTGATCGATGGGCACACGCGATTGATTATACGACGCTGGTTGGAGAAATACGAATTATGTCGTAGCATTTCAGTGGCGATGTGGCCCCGAGCCTCCCGAGCGCCGACTGACGGGCATTGCACGGCCTCCAGGATGGGCCATACACCAATTAACGTTATTAGATTAGCTCAGTTACGGAACTGCCCATAGACTGCTTGCACGAGCAGTAAATCTCCTCTCGCACCACAGCTCGCCTCTCGTCGTTTGACGCGCCGGCAGCTGCTATGGCTGCTACAGAATACGTACATCTCGAAGCACAGCGTCTAGATGGTGTTCGTACCCTAAAGAACACACAGATTTGAAGCGAAGATTTAAATGGCAATGGACCTTTTCCGAGAAGCGTTCTGCGCACGCGCGAGCGCCCGATGCCAGGTGGCAGAAGTCGGCACGAGAAATCGAGGAAATTCGGAAGGAGGCTGCGAATCAGCGAGTAGAACACGTAATTGCAGCATATATATAATTGTGTTACACACAACAAGAAATTGGACGGAAAGAAAAACACGACGTTTGGGTGGACGCCACGGATGCCGCTCTTTAAAGTCGCGTTGGTCGCGCGACCAGTCAACAACTCGGTAGAAAAAAAGTATCTAGAATGGCGGCTGTACCTCTAATCGCCGTAATCACCAGCTGTGCAACCTGTGCTTCTTCGGAATCACCACTTCTTCACGCCCTCAGCGCCTCTTCCTACACAGTACGGTCAATCCCCCTCCCGCGGCCGTGCCCACGGTCACCCAACTTTTGAGAGTCCGCCACATTGAGCGAAAGTTTCCTATATTGTGGTTGGCCGTCCCTCAATGGGCCTCCTGCGTTGCCCAGGGGGTGCTGCGAAAAGGGACTTGTTAGGCCTTGTTTTGGGTAGTTCAAGCTTCAGCGTCTCAGACTGTCATGCATGCAGACGCGTGCCTGTTCTGATGCGAAGCGCGAGATCACGATGAAAATACAAAGAAACAACAAAAATTCGAACGCTGTCAAAGCTAAGACGCTAAGAGCGTGAGCCAAGAACTGCCGTTCCACGCGTTCCAAAGTAGACATGACAAAGAAAAGGAAAAAGTAAAGCGTCGCGTCACAGGTGTTTTGACGTCACCACCCAGAGATAAGAGACGCGTACCCTAGCGGTGGTGTCATGAATTTGGCACTCTTGAATGTCTTGCAGCGTTGAGTCTGGCCGATTTCTGGCGTCCAAAGGTGGTTTTTCGTTCTTCAGCACCAGACAGAATTAAAAAAGCTCAATCAACGTGCCATAAGTAGTGCGAGGCACAATCAGGGGAGCTTGTACTACCCAAAATGAGGGCGCTACAGTTTGTTCAAAGCTTCAGCGCAGTAGGCCGGGGCGCCGGCGTCCACCGTCTCCCGTCGGCGCCGAGGACGTAGAACCGTCGTTCGGTTCATTTCGGCTCCGGCGGCCCGGTTTCGGTCCGAAAACCCACTCCCCCGGCGAGAACGCTGCCCGGCTCTATCGCCCGGACGGGGTAAAAAACGGCTGTGTGAATAAAGGCCCGTTTACACTCTTGCGACCGAGTAAGACCGAGAGAGACCACACCGGTTTTGAAGCCTCTTGTGATCTCTTAGGACCAGCTCCGCTGCAGCGCATCCGGTCCTAAGAAATCGCAAAAGGCTTAAAAACCGGTCTGGTCTCTCTCGGTCTTAAGGCCCGTTCACACTCTTGCGACCAAGTACGACTGAGAGAGACGAGATCTCTTAAAACTTCTTAAATTGTTTTAGAACGAGGGAACACACTGGCATTGTGGCGCCATCTATGCGGTGACCCTGGAACTGCATTTCACAAGAGCGAAGGTTTTGCGGGATTTCCGAGGTCAAATGTGCGTAATACCCATAGAAAGGCTCGTTTATAACATTGACAAAAGTTTTTAGAGCAAAGAAAGAAAGGATAATGTGCGAGAGAAATAAAAAAAAAATATGCCGGACCGCCGAGTTTACACTGCTACCCAATAGATGACGCCAGTGTGTCCTCTGGTTTAAGAAGTTTTAAGGAACCCAGTGTGTGAACGGGCCTTGAGGCCTTATGCTTCTTATTGCCTCCTTACCACACACGTCCGCCGCCGTCACCATCGTTGCTCGCTGCTGCTAGGTTGTTCCACCCAGAGCTGTATATTAGGAGAGTTTGGACAATAGGCGGAGCAAAGGCCGCCGCCAGCGCCGAATATTCCCCCCACGCTTAGAGCGTAAACTAAATTTGTGACACAGCGTCGACCAATCAGGAGACCTCTACTCCATCTCACAAATGTCGACAGTGAAGACAAAGGCACAGGCGCGTGAGCCTAGCTCAGCGAAACGCTTTTGTTTGTACGAGACCTCGTGCATAGGAGTCACTTTCCAAAGCCACGCGCTCGTGCCCATGCCTTTGTCTGCACTGCTAGAACAGCGTCCTGAGACTGGCTGAAAGAAAGCAGTGCAAAGGGTGGGGTGCGCGAGCGTCTTGAGACGCGGAGTTCCGCTCGGCACGGCTCAAATTATACTTCGTTTCACTTTACCTGCGAGCGAAGCCAAAGCTAGAAGCGCGAGACCAGCGCTTTTTGCATTTCTCCCCAGCTCGCGCGCTCGAGCAAAGCCTGAACGCACGGAGCTTCCGTGCTCGCGCTTCCAGTTTTGCCTTCGCTCGCACATAAGGTGAAACGAAGTATAGTCGTGTCACAAATTTAGAGCACGCGACCACCGCTAGGGGCTGTTTCGCGGCCTGTGGTTGGCCCCGAGATGCATGGCCAAACTCTCTCAATAAACGGCTCTGGTTCCACCTGGTTCTCCCTACGAAGCTAATCACGAGGTATGAACGTCCCTAGGTGCGTACCTTCGTACTGCTCGCGTGGCTCACGTGCCGTCGCGCACGCGCCGCAGCTCAGAGAGCAAAGAAACTGGTAGCGTAGCTCCCATTATCGATTGGTAGCGCAGCTCACTTCCTCGATTTGTAGTTCGTGCAGCCACCGCCTGGTGCCGTCGGTAGGTGGAAAAGGTCTTTTCGAACGACGAGAGGCGAGCCGCAGTGAGTGAGGGGTACCCCCCTCCACGGGAGCCTCACAACTGAGGTAATCTAGTAACGTTGACACCAACTCAATCCTGTCAAGTCACGCTGCGGTGGTGTGCTTTGAACGCGCTTCTAATCTAGCTGTGTGGGCGGAAGTCCCCAAGCGGAACAGGCCTTCCTGTGTTGTTTTGGAAGAAAACAGACTAAAACCTGCTTTCTGGTCAAAACGCCGTGAAGGAGGCTGTACCAGATGAGTCGAGAAATGTGCGAAGATCAGTCATCACGTGTTTTCTGCTGCTCAGTTTGTCCGAAAACGTGAATGAAAGCCGTGAAAAGATATAAAACCAGACACAATCGGACCCCGATTGCTTGTGCGGGAAGCACTTTAGGTTGAATTCACGGATACTTGTGGTCGTCAGATTTATTTATATTGTTCCAACATAAACACGGTAGAACCATCAGGTTGCCCAGACCACTCACGAACCACGTTCAGTGCGCCCCCACGCTTGTTGAAACTCTTGTCTTCTCGTTCAAACAACAGCGGCCAGTAAACATAACGTTACGATAATAAGTAAGTCAGGCCTCAAAACACTTTTAAGTTTGAAGGTTGTTTGGGGTAACCAGGCTCGGTGTAAAACGTAGATACAAGGAGATGTTGATAATCACACACTTGTTATGCCTGATCAACTAAGTACGATTCTGCTTGCAATTTTCAGAATCGACGTCGAGCATCGCAGCTACCGTCCACGCTTTTGCAGCCCGAGCGACGTCGCGACTGAAAATAGCGAGCAGGATCTCATCTAATATGAATCAGGCTTTATATAGCGCCCATTCTCCGGCGTTCACGCGGATTGAGTTTCGTCACGTTACGTCACGCCATATCACCTACACAAAGTTTTGCAGCGAAACGAGGCTTGTTCATTTCACCCAGGCCACTAAAATAGCAAGACATTGCTATACTTCGTTTCAGCTTCCGTCCGAGCGCAGCCAAAGGCTGAGGGACGGTTCGCAACTCCGAGAAGAGCATTCCTACGCACCACAAAGTAGTCCGCAAAAGGTTTTTTTTTTTTTAAATAACTGTTGTGTGCGTAAACATTGCACAATATTCCAGATGTGTACTGCTGAGAATGATTTGCAACTAAAGGATCTAAATATCTGAAGTTTATGTTTTTATTAATATATGTAAATGCATGTGGTGTGGTGGAAAGGCGTACATCCACTGGCAACGCCGCCGCACCGCTCGGTTTTTCTGCGTAATTTCGTTCCCGTAATGACCGAATCATGTGCTTCGCTGCTTTCCTCACCGAGTCGTTTCAAAACGTCCTTTAGCAAAGGCACGTTTGGGCTTCAGGCGCGAGAGGTCGTGATGAATGTCTACTTTCAAATTCGGCAGGAGACTCCGGCCGCGTCGTACCGCGAATGCGTTGTAAACAAAAAAAGCGTCCGGGCCACTACAATTCACTGATACGCGGCGGAGTCAGGGCACCCCTTTACCTTCTGATTACATTGAACGCCGAGAAGCTGGTGGAAAGGACTGCGACTCGAGCCCTGGTATATCTAAACAATACAAGGAAACATCAACGGCCGGGTCATCGGACACCTTGCAATGTGTACTTGCATCTCGAAACTATATATGCCGAAATGCGGAGCAAGTGGAAAGCTCGGACACACGCCATCGGCCAGCCTACGTACTGACATCCCCTGTGACTAAATTTCAGAACGTGAAAGGGCACTTTTTAAACCTGTAGCAGACGATACCGTTAATACACCCGTAGCAGACGAAATACTCGGCGAGCGCGGGCGGCGGCGCAGCGGAGTGATACAAAAGTGCATGCGAAATTGCGTGACCTATTGCCGGCGTGTGATTGGCTTCGGCCACACATAGCTTTGGCTGCGCTCGGACGGAAGCTGAAACGAAATATAGGAAGACGTAGAATCAGAAATTCCAAAGCGGAAAAGAGTACGGGGACTCAGCAACGACGTCGAAAACATGACATTCAAATCGTTTGATGACGCGGGACGCAGCGCTGCTTGCAGACATCCCATCACGCATGCGCGACGCTGGTGGCGTGACGATGGGGGTGCTCCAGTTTGTATGTAACATGAGTTGGTCTATACAATCACGACTCTGCGACGGAAGACCGCCTTCCAGAGCGCCGGCCGACGGGTATTGCACTCTCTCCGGAATCGGGTAGACTGTTCGCGACTCTGCAAAGGAAGACCGCCTCCCCAAAACGCCGACCATGGAATTAATATAATAATCTAGAGCAGATGGCTCCAAACGTTTTGGAAAAGGGGCCGGATAAGGGATCTGTGTATGTCTGGAGGGCCGGAAAATTAAAAAGTGAATATAAAGAGAAGATAAATAAATAAATAAATATTCATAGATAAGCAGTTAAATGCACCATTGAGCAAGAGTAAAATTCAAGTTTGATGAATTCATATAATATACTTTAAAATTTAATATTAAGCTAACTATGATGTTACACAATAACTGGGACCTAGAAAACCCAGAAGCCATAAATCAAAGCGCGTAGGAGGAACTTTGACATGATCAAACAAGTTAGAAAACTAATGAGAATGATAGAACTGATGCTGACAATACGCAATAGGTACGACCAAGGACACTAAGCACAATATACATAGGAACGCTAAGAAAGTTTAACATACGTAGTTACACAGATACGAAACAAGGTACTAAGAATGGTGATACTGGTGATGACAATGTCCAATGTATACTATGACCAGAGGACACGCCTTACGATAAGTAAATTTCTCTCGTTAATATATACATATATATATATATATATATATATATATATATATATATATATATATATATATATATATATATATATATATATATATATATATATATCGTTTACGGGATGGTGCGCGTTGAGACGTCGTTTCTTTAAGCGCGCTTATTTTTGCGCCGGTAGCAGCGAGTCTGCTGGAAAGGACGCAGTACTTCAATTGAAGTACTACGTTCATCCACGGGCAGGTCGGAAGACCTCTGTGGGCCGGATTTTGTCCACGGGCCGGGGAGGGAAAGATCCCCTGCATTCAGGCCTCTTCTGAACAGCCTGGCGAAGACGCGGACATCGGTGGTCCCAGTGGGTGGTCCCGCTAGGCACATATCGCTGTTGACGCCTTTATATGCAAAAAGAAGCAGCAGAACGTCACCTGTAAGGCCTGTACCTAGTTTTTGTCTAGCTTATTTTGGAGAAAACCACCGGAATCGCGCATTGTATTAAAATGAATAAAGTCTGCAAGCCATCTAGCAACTTCAACTCGTTGTGGCAAAACTAACACGCCCAGCCTTTTTTCTGCTTTGTTTTTCTGTTCTTTTGTCACTCTCTTTCTCCCAAAACAATCCCCCCCCCCCTTTCCACCCCCCTCCCCCCCCCCCCCCCCCCTGGCGCCGGCCAACTGGCACTCCACTACCTTCGTAGTCGGCCATACAGATCACAATAGGTGAGCGGCGTTTGGCAACTTTCGGTTCCTTATGCAATTTTGGTTTACTGTCGACAGACCACGACATTGAGCTGCAAGTCTGTGTGAGCATGGTTCTGAATCCTCCAGACTGTAGTTTTCAGAATCACGCTTACACGGGCGTGCAGATCATCGTCGTCGTTTGTCAGCAGCTAAACGAAATCTTCTAAGGAACCGGAAGTTGCCAAACGCCGCCCACCTATTGCGATGGAAGAGATTTCACGAGAGCAGAAAAGGGAATAAAAATTATATTTTTTTTGGAGATCGCTGCAGTTAGATTAGAGACTTTTGGGTGGTTGATTGAGTGTATACAGACGAACACGCTTACATTACCGAGAAACACTGTCAGTGCGACAGAACGTCACCGCGATCTACGGGTGACTCATTCACAGGTGGTTCTAAATTCCGAGCCAGAAGTGCGTCAAGTGGAACCACCTTATGGTGATGTCTATTTCCGTGCACCATCTATGTCTGCGTTTGTGCCCTGGAAGACTGCTGCCGTGTAAGTGCCAAAGACACATGTTCGTGTCCAAATGGTGACTCCGTCGAAGGCTCAGGCCTTCACGTTCGAAGTACCCCAAGACACGCCGGTGGATGCCATTATAACTGGATTCCAGTGCATCATAGGCGCCGACACTAGTGATGCAAAACTATCGATAAACTGACTATCGATGCTATCGATAGTTTTTCCAGAACTATCAATAGTATCGCAGAACTATCGATAGTTGACTATCGATAGTACTATCGATAGTTTTTCGATAGTCGACTATTGATAGTACTATCAATAGTTTTTCGAAAGTCGACTGTCGATGTACTATCGATAGTTTTTCGATAGTCGACTATCAAGACTGCTGAGACATTAGGGAGTTTTAAGGCCTGACCACACTAGCGTGAACGGCGCCGCCGGTGGGCGCCGCTGGGCGGCACCGCCGTCCGGCGTCCCAACGCGAGGAGTCCACATTGGCCTCCGTTTTGCGGGCGTCACGTGACAGCACTGGCTCTCGCGATCGCGCCTCCCGCCGGATTTCCCGCTCTTTCGTCGTCTGCTCTTCGGTAGATTCTTCCGTTTCGTCTCTAATCTTTCGCATATATCAGCATCGAAACCGCGCTCCCTGCCTACATGGTAGGTGTCCATGATGACCTGGTGATCAGCGTGAATGTGATTATCCTAGCCTGCTCGTTGATCTTGCGACGTCGCCGCGCTCTGAAGGGAAGGAGGCACAGGTTTTGGGTCCGGCCGAGTTGATTCTACCAAAACACCGAAGAAAAGGTCCGTGCTTTGCTGCACCGGCGGCGCGCCAAAGATGAAGGCTACTTTCGAAAGTGTCATCAAATCAACACGACATCCGTCACAACACAGACGGCATGCAACAAGTGCCACGGAGAAACTGACTTGTAATTCCGAATTCCTCTCCTATAATTTCCCAGCGGTTGTTCTTAGCGTCATTATCTTGGTAGTCTGGCTGCGTCTTGTCATATAAAAAGGGAACCAGTCGCACAGTTTCAAGGAACCGCTCCGTTGGGGAAGGCATCGGGGGCGAAGTAGGGATAGCAGACGACACGAAACACGTCCTTCGGAACGTGAAAGACGCGCGGGGTACCGGCTTGAGCGTTGCCATGGCATCGCAACGTCACTATCTACGCCACCTCCCATTGGCTCCTCTCTTCTGCGGCGAGCCGCGCCGAGCTCTGAACCGCGCAAGGAGCGGTTGACTGTGCGGCGCCGACCGTCGCGGCGCTGAAGCCGAAAACTTGTTTCGGTCGGCAACCGGCAGCGACGACCGTCACGCCGCAGGCCTCCGCGACGCCAATGTGGCCGTGCCCTTAGGGGATCGTTTTTGCACATCCTATACGGTATGGTGAGCCCTCCGGTACGAACTGCGCATATGGGATTCTTCTGCGGCAGCGCATGCGCAGTTCGTGCCGGAGGGCCCACCGTACTGTATCGGATATTTAAAAACGGTTCCCTAAAACTCCCTATTATCGATAGTTTTTTTACTATCGGTAGTCAGATTTCTGGCGACTATCGATAATATCTATAGTACTATCGTTAGTTTTGCACCACTAGAGCGAACACAGTTGCCGCACCGCCGCTCGCCTCCCTTCCTTCTCTCTTCGCCCAAACTCCCGTCTTCGTCATCACTGAAAGCTGAACCAAAGTTGGGAGGGTAAGTGCTTGGGCTAGTTGGGTATGTTGTATTTTGTGTGTGTGATTCGTGTTGCGCGAGCTCGGACGGCAAGAAAAAGAAGAGAAGGAGGTTTTGTCGAACCGAAGGAACGCCCTTTGTGTCTGTCTTCCTTGAGGTTGTCAGTTATTAATTCCATCACATAACAGGGTATCACATTTAAAAAAATAAATCGAGAAAAAGAGAAGACGGAGTGACGCAAACTACAAATGTCGCAGAACTATCGATAGTAAATCGTCGAAAGTTCTATCGATAGGTTTACGATAGTCGACTATCGATAGTATTATCGATCGTTTTTCGATAATCGACTATCGATAGTACTATCGATAGCGTTTCGATAGTCGACTATCTATAGTACTATCGATAGCTTTACGATAGTCGACTATTGATAGTACTATCGCTAGTTTTTTTTTTACTATCGATAGTCGGATTTCTCGCGACTATCGATACTATCGATAGTACTATCGATAGTTTTGCACCACTAGTCGACGGACTTCGGTAGCTCCATGCGCCAGGAAGGTCCACGTTTTCAGGCAGTCGTCAGTTCAATGGCGAACTCCGGAGAAATGGTAGCGCAGGTTGTTTTGCGTTTTGGTAAGAATGAAGTTCCACTAGCTCCAGTGGGACCCCATGATTTGGATGTTTCTGTGTTCAGGCTGCCGCCGTGCGCGCCTGATAAAGCACTGCTCGCTGTTTAGAACCAGTACGGCAAGTGCCTCCAAGTCATGCATGCTGCGTACAAAGACCACCCCAACATCAAGAACGGAACCCGACTGGTTAGAATGGAAGTAGCGAAGCCCATTCCTAATTTCATCGGTGTTCGTGGTCATCAAGTTATGCTAGACTACAGAGGTCTACGAAAAGTATGTTACCGCTGTGGACAGGAGGGATGCGTCGGTACCTGTTGCACGACCCCGAAGTGCGCCCGCTGCAACGTGTTTGGTCATTCCACGGAAGACTGCTAGGCTCGTCTGCGGTGTGGCCACAGTCGTGCGACCGCTGACTGCACCGAGAAGCGTTCATACTCAGCAGTCGCCCAACACCCAATGAACACCAAGTTTCCACTACTAGTTCCGGCCGATGTGCTAACATGCCCTACCCCGCCAGCCCCAAGGAGCGACACAGCGGTTGCAGCGGCTGCGTCTGGTATGGCGTTAAGTGTGGGATCTGGCAGCGAGACCGACGAGCCGTGACTGGTCATTGATGAAGGCAGCCATGCGCCCTCCGCCGTAAATGAGACGACCTCCAGTTCGCACGGCACGTCACTCACTTCAAAGCCTCCACAGTTACCGCTAGAGTCACACTAGGCGGAACGTTCGACAAGCACCACGACACCGACCGACTAATTACAATTAGTCTCGACTTTCGCCTGATGACTTCATGAAACTTTCATGTTATCCCAGGTGGCGATCCTGTCGGTGTAACAGAAATGGTAGTGGGTGTGCAGACGCCTGTTTGCTATAGGTCGCTCTCCAGCTTGGCAGTCCACAGACGCTTCAGCAACCAGGAGTTGGGACGCCACGACGACACTCGCGTTCGCTCGCGCTTTTCGCCAGGACCTGTAGCACCAGAGGCCACGATCGCGACGTCCGAAAGCATGACACTCTGACTTTAGTTACGTCTTTTGTTGTTACCTCGGGATAAACTTTCAATGCGTGGTCGAAATAGGATTACAAACACACCAGTCAGGTACGCGTTCCAGGTACAGTAGCAGGGCATAAACAAATAAATACCTTACAAAACGTTAGCTTCTCGACATTGATTCCGATGTAAGAGAGCGTGCGGATAAACCCATACGGTTTCTAGAAGTCAGGATTGAAGAAGTGTATTGTAACGAGGGAAGAGTGCAACAAAAGACTGGTTAAAGTTTGTAGTGCATTGTGGATTCTTTGTCTAAATATTTGGGAGGAGAGCGCAAGATGAGAAGTAATCTTTTCTCCCTCATTAATGTAGTATAGGTTTAATTTGTATTATTTGACGATTATCTTACTTTTACAAAGAAATATTAACTTGAGATTATTATTAAATTAAAAAGAAATACTTTTTCGATTATTTAATATTCTACTCTAATACTTTCGCAGTTGAGTATTTAGTACTGTACTGGTATTAATATATGCCTTATATTCAGTAACTTAAGTAAATACGTTTTCTGTATCTTCTAAAGGCCTGCTGTTCATTTAGAATGAATGATGTAACTTCAATAGAAGGTTTATTTTGTATTTTTGTTTAGTCTTGAATCTTGCACTAAATATACAACTTCTTTAACATAAGAACATGTTATTGAAAAAAACTGCATCCAAACCAAAACAAAATTTGGTGGCAACATCTCACTAGGTACTACTAACCATGCTCGTCACTAAAAAAAAACACGGTAAGTTACAGTAAGGTTGAGTGTGTATTAAACATATTGTGACGAGGACTGCGTTATCACAGCAACCGTCACTGCTTGTCTTCCCTGAAGCCTAACAGAAGCACCTTCACATTTTGGTGGAGGTCGGTTGGTAACTCTCCGTACATCCCAGAGGAGTGCGTCGCCGGTGAACAGCCGTAACGTTTCATCGTCCTGGAACTCCGAAGTAGGACCCTACCAGCAGCCAGCGGTATGTCTACAACAACTCGGGGAATAACGTACACTTCATCATCAGTGCTGACGGTATCTCCCACCTCTCCGCCTACCATCGCCACGGCAATAAAGGCCCCATTAACGTCGATAAATAGAGCAAAGGTAACTCTTCAACCCCTCCTCCTTACGGGTATTCCACCCCAGCCACCACTGCTCTACTTGTCGCGTCAACGAGATCCTCAATTGTGTTCTTGCATCGGCGACAGAGAGATCAAAGAATGGGCCGACTTCTATGTCAGGATAAGCCTGCACAGCATATGGGACGACCCTACGAAATTGGGTAATGTTGTTTTTTTCTGATTGAAGTCGCAAAAACTAAGTTTCTCAATCGAGTCTGAAATGACTTCTCGAGAGGCGTTTGCTTACTGTGTTCATGGGGTCTTCGGACGTCCTGAAGATCGGAAAGCCGCCTCGCGCAGGCGCTGGAATGGCCGAAATCAGCTGCCTGCCGAGAGATATACCTCCTACATTGAAGATGTCCTCACCCTCTGCAGAAAGGCTAACGCTAATATGCCTGAAGACGATCGCGTTCGACATTTACTGAAAGGTATTGCCGAAGAAGTAGTTCACCTTTTTGTACTACAGCCTCCCGCAGACGTCAATGCCATCCGATACCTCCCACCACAGATCTTCGCGTCATCATCAGGGATGAGTTGGGTCACATTGCTCCTCCTTCGACGGCCCCACCTCTCTTGTCAACCCGCCCCACAACAACCCACCTGTACGGAGATCGATCGCCAGCTGGCACCCCCAGCACTAGCTGCCACCCAAACCCCATCACCAATGCCCCCAGTAGCAGCTCTTTTCACTACCAACAATGAACGCCCAGCATCTTTTATCGCGTACCGGACTTTAGATAACAGCCCGGCGTGCTACTACTGCGGTATTTCTCGGCACGTGGTTCGCTTTTGTCGACATCGCCGAGCTGATGAAAATGCAGCGTGGAAAAGCAGAGCAAGCTACGCCAGACCCCACAGCTCCCAGTATTCTCAAACCTTACCGAAAAGCTATTTAATATACACGCCCTTACTCCCCTTCACGCTGCCCGTGATCGCGCTCACTATATCCCGACCGTGGACCTCGCTCAGTTTCGCCGATGATCCCGGGACCCCAACGATCGGTTTTTCGTTCGGAAAACTTATATTTGCAGTTTCCGGAGGTAAAGCTGCCAGTTCCCGACCAATCAAAAGTCCTCCTTGACTCTCGACAAATCTCATTCACGTTATCATCGACAATCCTTCATTTACCGCGCTTATTGACGCTGGTGCTGCTGTATCTGTTATGCACAACGATGTGTGCAAGACGCTGAGAAGGTTAAAACAGTTTTACGACACAACGTGCTTCGCAGCGCCGCAGCTGACCTGATCTCTGTTTATGCCCTTTCTACAGCTGGCGTAGGGATTCAGGACCGCCACTACGTTGTTGAATTCGTCATTCTTGAACAATGGATGTACGACATTATTCTTGGCTGCGACTTTTTGGAAGCATCAGAGGTTATAATAGACTGTTCAACTTTTCAACTGTCAACCACACAAGACGCTTCAGCCCCCCACAATTACTGCCAAAAAGGCATTAAACTCTGCGTGATTGAGGACATTCAATTATTGCCAAGCACAACATCGGTATTCGAAGCGCAAATGCCTTCATTCATTTTCGAACACGTCCTTCGAGTACCTCGCCACGAGGGGCTGTTACGGAAAGGCCAAATTTTGCCTTTTAGCCTTACAACTCTTCGTTGCAGAAAAAACTACACTAGAAGCCACCAACACCACTGATCAACCCGTCGCTCTTCCCAGAGGTTTTTTCACTTGCTTTCGTTCACTCCTTTCAAGACGAACACATAACTGCTATTGTTGAAGACCCTTTTCAAACGATGCACCAGGCACCTCCCGCCGTATCTTCTAACGACCTATGGAATACTAATGATGATTTGCTGTCACTATCAGAAAAACCACAGTTGTTGACTATTTTAGACAAATTCCGATTACAAGTTTATTCATCATCTTTCCGTCTAGTAAAACTCAATCTTGGTGAACACCGCATTGTCACAGAAAGCTCTCAACCGGTAAGACATCGACCTTATCGCGTTTAACTCAATGAGCGCAAAGTCATATAAGAGCACGTTGGCAACATGCAGTTTAAAGGCGTTATTTGCCATTCTTTAAGTGCTTGGTCATCTCCGGTGGTGCCTGTCAGGAGCGAAGATGGTTCCTACCGCTTCCGCGTCGATTATCGTCGTCCTACCGCTTCTGCGTCGATTATCGTCGTCTGAATAAGCTCACCCGTAAAGACGTGTATCCTCTTCCTCGTATCGACGATGCACGGGACAGTCGACAAGGTTCCTCATACTTTTCGTGTCTCGGCTTATGATCAGAATATTGGCAAATCCCGAATGCTGAGAAAAAGAATTGCATTTGCAGCATTAGATGGTCTTTATGAATTTAATGTGATAAATTTAATGTGAGAGAATGATCGATGCAGTCCTCCGTGCCAAGAAATGGACAACCTGCCTATGTTGTCTTGACGATGACTTCATCTCTTCTGTCACATTTCAAGATCACCTAAGTCGCATCTCTCAAGTTTTGTCATGCTTCAGCAACGCAAGGTTTCACTTAAATACAAAGAAATGTAATTTCGCTGCCAGAAAAGTTAAAAGTTATCGGACACGTTCTCACTGAAGAGTGAAGAAGCCTTGATCCCCAGAAACTCCGCACAGTTCACGAGTTTCCTCTTCCGCAGAACATAAAAGTCCTGCGAAGCTTTCTTGGTTTTTCATCATACTTCCGTCTTTTGATTCATGAATTTGCGGCAATCGCGGCCCCCTTGCATCAACTACTTCAGACAGATGCCCCATTCAAATGGACCCCAGCCTGTGCAGCTGCATTCGTTTCTTTACAACAAGCACTCACAACACCTCCCGTCTCGTGCCATTTCGACCCGTCAGCTAGCTACTACATCTCTACATACAAACGCCAGCTGACACGGTTTGGGAGCCGTCTTGGTTTAACGGACAGCTCCATAATCTCCGGATCAAGTCATTTTTACGCTAGTCGCATACCCACACGCGCTGAAGCAAATTATTCTACGACTAGAGCGAGAATATCTTGTCGTAGTTTGGGTTATATCCAAATTTCGTTCATATCTTCACGTGCCCACTTTAACGATGTTACCAATTACTACGTCCTTTGTTGGCTCGCAACCATCAAAAACATGTCTGGCTGCCTCGGGCGGTGGATCCTCCGACTTCAGTAGTATGATTTTACTGTCACGTACAAGTCTGGACGCAAACACAACAACACCGACGGACCCTCACGCTGCCCCTTACCTCCGTCGAAGCCTCCTGCGTCAACACCTTCGGAAATACCACACAGTACAGTTCTCGCCGCTCTCTCTGCTGACACATTTATTTTCGCCCGACGCTCGGACAGCTGGATACGACCAATTCTCCTACACCTTGACGGGACTCAAACTTCTACCAATTGTCGATTCGTCCAAAAGGCACAACACTTCACAAAAATCGATGGCCATCTCTATCAACACAACGACATGCTCGACGGTCGGCGATGGCTTCTTGTGATCCCTTCCAAGCTTCGTCCCGAAATTCTTCGCTCCTTACACGACGACCCAACTGCTGGCCACCTAGGACTCTTCAAGACCTACGCCCGAGTTCGTCAACGCTTCTTTTGGCCCGGCATGTGTCGCAGTGTTTGCACATATCTACGACCATGTTCGCAGTGCCAACGACGCAAGAGTCAATCATCCCACCCCAGTGGTTTACTTCAACCTCTTACACCACCCGAAGAACCTTTTGAGGTGATAGGTATTGACCTTCTTTTAACTTTTCCCATCGCCATCAATGGGAATCGATGGATCATTGTTGCCATCAACTGCACGACGTGCTACGTGGAAACGGGTCCTCTCTAAGATGCGACCGCCCAAGCAATTGCACAGTTCCTTCTGTACAACATTATTTTAGGTCATGGAGCCCCTTGAGTCCTCCTCAGCGACCGCACACGTTCGTTTTAGCCCGAACCAGGGAGGCATTGCTAGAAGCCTGTAACGTCAAACATCACATGGCCTCTCCGTATTATCCACAAACCAATGGCATTACTGATCGGTTCAATCACACTCTCTCGGACATGATTTCACTGTATGTTATCTCCGCACTCACATAAGCTGGGACGAAATCTTACGTTTCGTGGCATACGCTTACAATACAGCCATTCAGTGTACCACGGGGATAATACTCCTTTCATCTCGCGTACGGTCGAGACCCATGTTCTACCCTCAACACCAGGACACCTACATTTCTTAGCTCGCGTCGAGCTCTGAAGCATTTTGGCAAATAGCCCGCGCCCGAACTTTGAAGCACCAACAAGCATCTAAGCTTTGTTACGATGCCCACCACCGCTTCCTGCCGAATGACCTGGTTCTTATCACTACCCCACTCCGCCACGCTGGATTATGTGAGACGTTTCTCGCCAAATACAAGGAAGCATATCGAATTCTTCGGCAGACATCTCCCGTCAACTACATGGTTGAACCGACCACTCCTTCGCACAATCGCCGAACCCAAGGTCCAGACATTGCGCGCGTAAAGCGTATGAAGCCTTTTCATACCCGGACATCTCTCACCTGATCGCCCCCCCCCCCCCCCCCCCGTTTAGGATGGGCTTCCTCCGCGAGGGAGCATGTCTGACGAGGACTGCTTCATCACAGCACGGAGCATGGCGCGCCCTTCACGCTCGGCGTGCTCATGAGCTCGGGGCAAGAGGCCTGGCTCCGCAGGCTTTCAATAGTTCTCCGATTCAGGTACCGGCACGGCACTACTTGTCGTTCCTGAGGCCTAACAGAAACACCCTCACAATATATACTTCTATGCACATATTAGTTTGCGAACTGTTTCGAAGCAAAACGGTACTGCTAAAATAAAAACAAAACAAAAACAAAAAACACGAAGTATATTAACAAAAAGCTTTATATATTGAAAATATACTAACATTATACTATAACTGCAAGTTTTCTTACATAAAGGTGCGATTAGCATTCCTTTGTTGGCATTACTTTTTACACGGGGAAATTAAATCAATTTTATATCGTTCATTAAAATGTCCAAGACTCCACGATACCTTTTCTCGTCAAATATCCACAAACACTACGCAAAGCCAATCGACATATTTTATGCACTTCAGAGCTAAAACAATATTAAAAAAAAAAAAAAACATACACACAAAGTTGCTCATTCGGTCACATTCAAGGTGGCTGCCGTGGGTATGCCCCAAAGCGCTGCCTTACAATTATCTACACATTACTTTTAATCAGTAGGCTAACAACTTCACGCCCAGATGAAATGACTGAAGAATATGAAGGTTTGGACAAACTGCTGAACGTTATTTACCTGAAATGTACGACTGAGCGAAAAGACGCACAAGAACGAGGGAGAATTCAGAAACGCAAGTCCCGGCAGAACTGCTTGACCTTGAAGAAGTAGTAATTCGAGGTGAATTGTTTTCCATAATAATACACCTCGACGCGGCGGAGAGAGAATTTAACGCGTTCACGAAGAGCGATTAACGAGGCAGAAGAACAGGTGTGGGTATATTTTTGAAGATCTTGGAAAGTTGTTTGTGGGCAAATCTTAACACGCGTTTATGTTTTTGACCGTGCGCGCAAACGACGTTGTGTGGCGGCGTTGTCTCGTTTGTAGCATCGTTGGAATACTTCTAGGAGACCGCGCAATGCATGTATATAGGCGTTCTTTTGAGCTCCTCCACGCTGAAAAGCAACAGCAAATATAAACTGAAAAGGATGAAGCATCGCATAGCGGCAAAAGGTACGCCACGGAACGTCGCCTACCGTACTGATGTTTTTGTCGAGGCTAAAATAAACAGCCTGTACAGGCACACACTTCGAATGCGTGCGAGCATCTGTGCGACCTTGACCTAGTACCTGCGAAAGAACGGCACGTGGATCATGCCTACGCGTAGCGAGCTCTTTGAAAACACAATAAGCAAAGCCCGCGGGGAATTTTTTTGTTGTTGTTTTTAGTTTTTAAAGTTTTTACCCCTCTGCCTCGCAGTGGTTTGTTCGCGAACTTTATAGAGCATGCGGCACTTGGCCACAACTTTTTTGTTCCGATATTTTTACAGCGGAGCTGTTAAGGGCTTGGTTCCCCAGGATTGTGTACGTGTATGTCGACACAAACCTACCTAGACAGCTACCTCCATCTATAAGCGACGGCGGTAAGCACACAACCAGTATGGTTTCCGCCGTCGCTCGTAGATGGCGGCAACCTTTCCAGCTATAATAGAAGAATGGATAGTTGGGCGCGTTGGTGGGAATTCATCGTAGGAAACAGCGCGAAAAACAGACGACGACGAAGAAGAAGCACACAGTGTATCGAGTACAGCTCCGCTGGTCTTCCTTCTTCACGAGAGTGGAAAGGCTGAACGTTTTTTTTATTACGGGCAATAGTTGGATTCATTAATCTTTCGTAAAGTCAGAAATGCGGTTAATCTTTACTTTTAATGGTCTCAGGAAGCTGAGGGTGCATTCTGTCATGCTATTCACACTGCACCGATCGAATTGCAACCGCGAAGCGCATCCGCTCGTTTTCATCATCAAATCCGCGTTTATTTGTGCAGCTTCTTTAAGCAACCACGATCGCAAGCGCTTTGCAAATGCGGTTCAGCCGCCAGTACGCGTTTCGCAGGCAGTGCAAGCAGTGCAAGCAGTGCGCGTTTCACGTTTGAATGTGTGACAGACATGCAGGCTCACAGCACACTGAGATTTTACGATTCCTATGTGTTTCTCTAGTCCCGGCAACGGCGTAGGTAGATCTTTTTCGGTCGGGGAAGTGTATGAAAAGGGGGGGGGGGGGGGGGGAGGACGTCCAAGTTCATGTGTATATTAAGGGTTGTTTGGATTCCAATCCGAGAAGGAGGGAGGGGCGGGGGGGGGGGGGGGTGGCTTTCTTCGTTAACAATATTAGTACGGCTGCACTTATCAATCGTCCCCCACTTCCATCATATATATATATATATATATATATATATATATATATATATATATATATATATATATACGACGGGCATGGTGGCTGGGGGCCGAGATCGTGGGTATAACTGAGAAGCAAATAAATATATATATAATGGGAATGAGTGATGAGTGACAAGTGCAGCCGTAGTAATATTGTAAACGAAGAGGGGAGAACGCCATTATTTAATTTCTTGAGAACCATGCTCATATAAAGATATATATATATATATATATATATATATATATATTGTTAGGGTGATGCTGTCGGCAGCAGAAAGGACAGGACAGTACACGATGATAAAACAGACATACGAGTTATGGAGGCCGAGCCGGTCCGTGGGGCCTGGCGCGAGATGGTCGTGCGGGCCACTGCCCCTTCGTCGTCTTCACCTTCCTAACAATACCTCCCTCGGACGAAAACGGCCGACCCGGCCGATGAATAAACGAACACATGAAGCACACTTACAACGCCACACACACAGAAGAACAAAGGACGGCTGCCGACAGCAAGGGTGAGGATGAAGATGGAGACGTTGAATTTCGGCCTCTTCCGCAGCGTCACAGACCTCTGCACCAGCCACACGACGGCACGGTCCGGGCTGGGGGACTCACGTCACTGAGAAGCGTCGGAACGTCGGGGGCTGGGGATAGGCGCGGGGGATCGTCTGTCGGCTTCGTCTGATGCGGCTTCGTCTGATTCGGCTTGTCATGGCGTCTGGGCGGGGGCTGGGCGACGGATCCATGCATGGGCTGGTGTTTGGTCTGCTGCTGCGGATGACTGCCTCAACGAGGCGGGTTGACAGGATTATAGCGGCGCCGATGTTCAATGAAGGAGATGAGTATGGCTCCGCACCTCCACCATACTGTTAGGCTGATGCTGTCGGCAGCAGAAAGGACAGGACAGTACACGATGATAGAACAGACATACGATTTATGGAGGCCGAGCCGGCCCGTGGGGCCTGGCGCGAGATGGTTGTGCGGGCCACTGCCCCTTCGTCGTCTTCACCTTCCTAGCAATATATATATGTATGTATGTATATATGTATGTATACCGTATTTACTCAAGTAATAGCCGTACTATTAATGAACAAGGCCCTTGCGTCTACTTTCCCAAAGAACACATATACAGCCAATCATTGCGTTGCGCATAAATAACATAGCGAATAAGCAGATCGATAATACTATTCCCTATACAAATTCAATTTTCAGTGATGGTATCTTGGCACGAAGACGTTAATCTCAGTCCTGTAAACAGCTGGAATCATACTGTCGAACGCGGTGATTGGCAATGTGCGTGCTCCGCGGAAAAGCGAACCCTCAGGCTTTCTTCATAAACAGTGCGGCTATTACTCGAGTAAATACGGTATATATATATATATATATATGGGCATGGTTCTGCTCGACGATTTTGTACTCATGTTCGTTCAATGTGAAAAGAGCTGAATCGGTGGAAGTGTCCTCGTGCGCCGCGGTATACGTTAGCGTGCTTAAGATGGAGATTTTTAGGATAGCGTACAGACCCTTCTGTTCGCACTGCGTGCGGCGCACGCAAGCTCTCAGCGGAACACTGCGGAACGCGACAAGCCAGCGCTTTTAGTACAGCGGAACGCAAACGCATACGCAAGCAGTTGCAGCAGATGTCCTCATGCCAACTGCTCCAAGCAATCTAAGGTAGTTAATCGGGCAAGCCACTCTGAGTCTCGCGCTGTCCCGCGCGCGAAGAGAAAGAGACAGGAACGCAGAGGACCCCTGCGTATACGAACGCAAAAATTGATATCGGGCGTGCGTACGCAAAACTTGCCGCGTTGCGTGCGTGAATCATGCGCAGTGTGGAATACGCAGCACCAACTCAAACACACATTAGGAGAGTAGAGAGTTTTAGAATAGCGTAGAGGGCCATGCGTTAGCACTGCGTGCGACGTACGCAACTCAAGCTCTTAGTGAAACGCTGCGGAACGCGTCAACCAGCGTACTTTTAGTACAGCGGAACACGAACGTATTTGCAAGCACTTGCAGCGTGCCCATGCAAACTGCTTTAAGCAATGCATGACCGGTATCAGGTCAGCTAATCCGAGTATCGCGTTGTCCCGCGAGCGACGAGAACAACGAGAAGGCAGGCAGAGGGCCGCTGCGCGCGCGCAAAACTCAATAGCCAGCGTAAGTAGGTATGCATAGCTCGCTGCCAGTGTTGGGTAAAGTACATCTAAAAAGTACTTGAAGTAAAGTACGAAGTAAACGAAAGATTATGTACTTCAAGTGAAGTAGTAAGTACACGGGGTGCAATGTACTTGAAGTAATGCAATATAAATACAACGTACTTTTAAAGTAAGGTACAAGTACTTTTACAGCGGAGCTGTTAAGGGCTAGGTTCCCCAGGATTGTGTCCACCAGGAAAGCAATGATGACACCAAACTCTGGACAGTTGCTGCCGTCGCTCATAGATGGCGGCAACATTTCTTCGGAGGAAGAAGGGCGGGAACGAAACGAGCGGCGATGTGCGCAGCAGCGCGAATGATTCCGCAACCACCGCGAGGCCGCCATCGCCTAAAGTTCCACTGCGTCGAGCGCTTCAGATTCCCTTGCGAAAGAAGAGCAGATCGCTCGCCTGCAAAGCCACCGCCGAGAACAGAAGCTACAGATCCGCTGCTTTCCCTTCTTCACCAGAGTGAAAAGTCTGAAAGTTTTTTTAACATAAAGCTTTCACGATGTCCTTCCAGTCCCCTATATAGTGTTTTTAATGATATGCTATACAGGCATCCATATGTTAAACTGATATCCAGGATAATATGGGTGCATCAGTTATTTTACAAGATTTCGACGGATTTCGGATGAAGTAAATTGACCGCAGTAGTCGTTTTACTCTCGCTTGCAAAGTACAGGGTGCCACAAAAGAAAATTTACATGTTTTTTTTTTTTTTACCGCAAAAATAAACCAGGCATCGCCGAACGCTCATTCTCCGCCCAAAGGTAGCGCTAGAGGTCACAACCAGATGCCAAAGTTTCAGCCCGATCAGATACCTTATTCAAAAGTTGTGCGTGATTTTCTGAAAATATCAATGTGAAAATGGCGGCCGACGGAGTTTTCAAATACGTGGGGCTCTATGGCACTAGAAACCGAAAACGGGCAAAAATGGGCTCCATTTTCCCATTGAAAATTTCAGAAAATCACTTAAAACATTTGATTAAGTTATCGGATCGGGCTGAAACTATGGTATCTGGTTGTGACCTCTAGAGCTTTCTTCGGACGAAGAATGAGCGTTCGGCGATGCCTAGTTTATTTTTGCGGTAAAAAAAAAACCCTGTAAATTTTCTTTTGTGACACCCTGAATTTAACACAGTGATCTCATAAGGCTCTTATTTGTATAGGTCTTATAGACGCCATTACTTCATCAGAAAATTGATCGGATGGCGCCTCAAAAGACGATTGTGCGTTTTCACATGACTATACGCCATTTTTCTTTTTTTGTTAAAGGTCGGTGAACTCTTATACTCGACCTCAGAAGTTGTGCATAGTACCAGGGAAGCCAAGGACGCGAGCGCGTGGTTCTTGAAAGGCCTTAATTTCAAGGAGACCAAACTTGAGAATTGTACTCTGAAGTCGGGAGTTGTACTTTCCTCGAAAAGTACCAGAGAATATATTTAAAGTAAACTACAAGCAACCTACTCAGAGAATGTACTTCAATTACAAGCTTTCGAAAACTACTCGATGCATTACCTTAAGTACATTGTACTTAAAGTAGTTCCCAACACTGCTCGCTGCGGGTCGTATATATGACGCATGCGAAATGCAGAGCACGCAACGCTAACACTAACGCACAGTGGTTACGTTTGCTCCTATAAGCAATGCTGAAACTTTCTAGTGTTACGAAGGTGTTGCGCTTGTCGTAGACGCCATTGTAAGTAACACCTTATAAATTAATGCTGCCATCTCTTGCCGAGTCATGTTGCAAGCAAGTGCTCGGTTAACTAGATGACTGAAATTAGCACTCAGCGGTGCACAATTAAGGCAACGTTATCACTGCTTGTTCAGCATGCTTTGATTGCACGACTGTAAGAGCGAATAAAAATATCGGTGTTATTTTTATTTGAGTCCGGCTGACGATTAACCAACACTACATGTAACCGGTTAAGTTGTTTCCACTGATGAGCAGATTCCAGTACACTAAAGTCAGGAACGGGCTCAGAGTTCAGGGTAAACTGCTCCTACTGCTTTGCACTTTAGTTTCCATTTGGGCAGAGCGAACGCTGGAGAGGAGGTGACCCCCTCTTTCCCCTCCCATCTCTTTCCCTAAAGTGGAAAGAGGTGGGAGGAGCGTCCCCTGAACTCTTAACCTGTTACCAACTATAGCTGTTTTGATTACAGCTTTCCAGGACTGAAAGGGGGAAAAAACAACAACCACTACTGGCGATCGCCATTTGGTATTATTGTAACGCGCCCTGAGCGCCTGAGCCGTAGTCTGGTTTCTGCGAGTATAACAACTATATTGGCAGACCTGTCGATTTCTATGTACCCTAACTCGTTGCTTCCGTTTCTCCTCAGATCTGGTAGGAATATTATTAAAAGAGTTTTAACCCGCACAAAAACAACCATTAAAAAAACAAACTGATTTCTTTCTTTTTTTTTAAGTTTTCCTGCAGTCATTTGTATGAACGCTCCAAACGGTGTGTATTTCAAACCCGTCTTTTGAAGACTTGCTGAACACTGGTGCATGTACATGCTTTAGCGCACTCCTCACAAAAGCTCTTCCTTACGGAAATCGCCAACTAAGGTAGTTGCGGAGCCCGACGGTTTTTGTAACACTTAGATAAACCGACAATTTTGAAAATTCAGCAAGTTTGATTTTCTGTTGATGCCGGTAATATTGCTGGTAGACTTAAAGACGTTTTCAACTTAACATCTTTTCTGAAAGAGCAGAAGGAACTGAGCCTAGAACAGCAAAAGTAAATTTCACACAAAACATACATAAATTTGAATTGTATAAATACGATATAACCGAAACCGAAACTAACCTGAATCTTTAGTGGTCTGCCATCTTGTTGCGACGTCAGATGTTCTATAAAATTCAGCACATGGGCAGCATCAGCCTGTTTTGCCCAGCGTCAAAAGCGTCAGAAGGCCCTGGCGATCGTCCATGAACTATAGGATTCATCAACCTGCTTGAGTCAAGCAATGACCAGCAAATGTATTAAGATTTTCAGCACGTGATTTCACATGATTCGCTTGTCGCGTTCTGGCAGCCAGCACATATAAGGACACCAACCGCAGACTGGTCGCGCAACGTAAGCATTAAAAAATGAGCACGGCGACCACTTTGGTACGCCGCTATTCCGCAGTACGCTTCAGAGATGCCTAACGAGGCGCCGCTGCGTTAAACGAGGTTGTTTTGTGTTACGATTTGTTTTATGTGGTGAGCGTTGATCGCCAACATGCAGAGAAGACGACTGGCGGTCGGAGACATCTAGTGAAACGAGCAAACGCAGTCTTGAGTAAACGCCAAAATAGTTCGAAAACAACGAACCAGAAATATGGGCTAAGGTCATTTCAGTTTCGTGAATATCATTCAAATCTTCACTTAATTTTGTTTACGCCCGTATTACAATAAGGTGGACCAGAATTGGGTCACTACATTGCGACCTTGCAGAAACGAATAGACAGAAGCTCCGAACCATTCGAATACGTTTTGCTCGGTACCAGAAACGGTGCATTACGCATGGCCAAACCTTGCACTCATATGCAATTCTTTTTCAGAAAATAGCGAGGAATCAGTCCCTGAATTTATAACACGTTATTTTACGTCAAACAACAGAATTTCAAGTTGTTAGGGGGGTATTTTTGATATGCTCGTAATCGAGCGAACTCAGGGCGCAGCAGCGATAGCACTTCGACCAACACGTTTTTACACTCCTCATACTCAATAAAAACAAACCATAAAAAAACTCCGTCAATCGCGGATTGCATCCGAAGAAACAGGCCAGTTGCAAAATTAACCGTGCAAAAGCTTTCGAACAAAGGCGATAGAGCAGAGATGGCAGAGTCGTTGTGCGCGCCCACCAAAACCGCGATTAAGCTTCATAATGCACGTAGTGTACTTACATTTTGTATATCCAAGATAAAGCAACGTGGAATTCACCTTTGTTGTCAGAACTAATCTTCAGATTCTACACGGGAGCATTTGTTGACCATCCGCCGACCGTGATATTTTTCTTTAAGAGCTAGTTCTCTTTCGGCAAGCGGGGAGCACCCACGATGATCACGTCGACTTTTACGCTTTTACGGCCAATGTCACGACCGAAGACAGCTCCATGAGAATCATCCAACCACCGAGTAGAGACAGACCGTGAAAGAGACGTTCCCAGTGTCAAGTAGGAGCGAAGCTTCATGGAGGGGGAAACACATGCCACTGGGCCGGCCTTACGATCACCGTTCAGAGGCGGATCCGGTGACGAGCGGACGTAGGCCGTGCTATCTTTGACGCCTTTACGCCGCGTGGAGTTTAGTAGCAGATCACGTTGCTCGTTTATCGTACTATCGCCGCATAATATTAGTTCTGGCGTTGTTTGTGAGCCTCCCCCCTATAAAAATGTTTTTTGACTTTTCATTGAAAATGTGTTGACTTCTTGTTCACTCTGATTACTTTCTTTTAACTTTGAGTTCCTGTTGACATGGTGAACAGAAGGTTTGTTGATTTTGTGTTACACTTTTCTGATGATTTTCTTCTGCCTGAGTCAAAAGAAAAGCTGTTGACTTTCTATTAACATTTCGTTGATCTTTTTCAGTTGAGTTCCTGATGAAAGTGTCATCAGAAATACTGCAGACGCTCTATTTACTTCGTGTTGAAAATATTCATTTGACATTGTGTAGCCAGTGTCAATTGAAAAGCTACAGACTTTCTGTTGACTCTTTATTGAACATGGTACATCTTGACTAAATGTCAAAAGTCGCTAAGTTTGTCAATAGTCTCAGACAAGTTGAGAAGCGTAGAGAGAAGCTTCAGTTCTCCCGCCTCCAGCGCGAGCCTTCTACCCTTGACAACGGTTCGGCGTCTCGCACTCCTTGAACGCGAGCGCGCAGTCAAAGCACGACGGAAGGCACGGGGCGCTTGCTGGAGGCCAGGTGTTCGAAGAACACGCCCTGCCGTTCTCACTTTGTAAGTGACTATCGTGACTTTATTGACCCTATTCAACTAGTCAGCTAGTAAAGAAAAGCAAAATAACTCTGTTAAAGTGGAGCAACCACCTTGACTCACTTCGTCCTGAGTGGTGCTATGCAGAGAAGCGATACATTTCTTTAGGAGCCGTTTTTGGGGATGTTGTTTTAGCGACTACGCCAAATTATTATTAGTTGTACCAGTGCTTCTTAGTAAGGGCCAGAGTCCACGAACTTCGAAACACTGTCTTCCCTTTGACAGCCTTCCGAGAAAGAGATCGGACACTTGGAACCTTAGTAAGTGCTGAGGTGGTCACCGGACTAATGATTACCTTCAATATGTCGGCTATATAAGACTCTGGAGCAGCTAACGGGACTGTGATTCTGGTGTTGACTGCTTCATGGTGTTTGTGTTTGTGTTTGTTTCTAATGTTTATTTATGGGATGTATGTACCAAAGTGACACTATTTCCTAACATAATCCAAAATATATATTAAAATATATACAGTTTTTCCTTCGAGTGTAGTTTTTCCTTCGAGTTTTTCCTTGGCTGGTAGAGGTATACAGCGAAGCTGTATACCTCTACCAGCCAAGGAAATTTTCGTGTCGTTGGCGTTGTAAGCAAAAAACTCCCGGCGAAGAATTGAAGGCAAAACAGCATATCTCCTTTGAAATCAGGCATACAGCATACAGCATACAGCTCAGTATCCGTTTCAATAAGGAAAACCAAAAAACAAGCATCAACAAAACAAGCATCTAAACCACATGATGGATGATAAGGCGCGTGTGAACAATAAGAACACCCTCCCACGCGTTGCGGTAAAGATTAGGTTTGCAGCTGCTTCAAAAGGGGTTGACGTCATTCGAAGCCCTCGTGTGAAGTGCAAACCGCATAATGGATGATAGCGGCGCCTGCGAACAATGAGAAGCACTTTCCTTCTCCCCGCGTGTGTTTTCGTGTCGGCTTTCTCACGGAAAAAAAGTCTTCAGAAGATTGAAGCGAAAAGTACAAACACCAGGCATACAACATACAGCACAACATTCGTTTCAATAAAGAGTGAGCACAAAACATGCATCCTAGCCATATAATGAATGATAAGGAGCTCCGGAAATCAATGCGAAGCACGTAGCGCTCACCGCATACGTTCCCGGTGAAGATTACTGCTGCCCAAGCTGCCGCGGTGACGGCAGCTTGCGACGTGGAGAGTGGCGTCACTCCCCACGTCGCCTATACTCCGTTTCACCTTACGTCCGGACGCGTCGCATGCTCCGAGCTACCTTAGCCAATCCCGTTCTGTGGACGTGGCCCATGATACGCTTTCCGCGCGTCGCTGTGCCCCTTCTCTAAGGTCACGTGATACTCGCACGGCCTCCGATTGGCTCCGATGGCTCGTAACATCCGCTGCGCTTAAGCGTAAGATGAAACGGAATATAGCAACTGATTTCATTGTTGCTGCAGCACCGAGATGAATAGGCCACGCATAGTTAGGACTCCCCAGGAGCAGCGTGAATACTAGGAGCGACAAAGGGAAAAGAAACGGCAATACGACCGGCGGTGGCATTTTGTATAGTACAGTAGGCAATCGTTGCAGGTCATACCACAGCTTCACTGACCAACCACCTTCACAGCGTGGATTGGAGCCCCAACTGCGGTTCCGTCAAAAAGAATTCAACAAAAATTATGTAAGAAGGAATTCTTAAAAATTAAGTGGCCAATTTTAACTAAAAGTTACGTAAGTTGTCAAAGTAAAATGTAAAAAAAACCTCGAAAAAGATTAAAAAAAAATTTCAATTCGATCCCAGAAAATTTCCCACAGAAATTCAAAAGAATTCAACTACATATATTTGAAAGGGCCGTCACCTACGTTGCGAGCCTACATAGCAATACAATCCCCTCATTCGCTTTTCAGGTTGACCGCAATGGCGGCGACACCCTAGCTGAAACTTCCGAATAGAGGCGGCGTTGGCGTCGGATTGCTCGGACCCCCTACAGTCGCAGAGACTGTTCGGTCGGAAACCAATAAGACGCCACTCTGCTGCATTTCTTCGTGGTCTTATTGCACCTCACAGTACATCACCAATTTCCCCACCTTCCATTGCCTCCCGCAAATAGCCTAAGCCAGGCGCAATTCGCAAAACAAGAGAAGGGCACTATCGCTACAACAGTGTTGTGGAGTTGCCACTCCGGAGTTAGAATGATTCAGGGATCATTCCTCACTTCCGCCACCCCGATATAGAATAGGAATGGAATGGCGGCAGTGTTGAAAGGAATGAAATAAGAATGAAATATATATTTAGCTAAATTACTCAAGCCCCAAGGAGCATTCTGGGAGTATAGTTATACGCGCTGCACGTGCTGACATCTGCTGCAGTAACGGTTCTAAAGCAAACGCCTAAAGCGGGTTTTACATGCAGGGATTCCGAGGCCGAAATTGCTGCCGCTAGCGGAGCGGCGGCACGGATCGCGAGGTTTCATTTCACATGAGCGTATTCTGCCGTTGCGATGGCCAATGTTACTTGCAGCAAGCAGGTGCGCACAGTCGGTTACAGCAGCTTCTAACAACAATTTTAATGTTTTAGTTTTCAGTTTCCCCTTTAATTTCACCTTAAGTAAACAAAAAAGCCTTTAAAATACTAAATAAACCTTGGTCTTTATTTCTTTTTTTTTTCAAACTTTGTTGTCGCGGCGGATGAAACCTCGGATCATCCTCGGCAGCGTCACGGAGGGCACCTTCCCCGGATGTAAAGACTCCAACTGATATGGCCGACCCGAACCTCCTGGACGGCGTTGGAGTAGTTGGTATTTCCGAAAAGGGGGGTATGTGTTCATGATCCGGAGTATGTCCGTCTACGGAGATTTCAAGAGTACCTTAGGTCCCATTGTTCCTAAATTCTTTGAGCTGCGCGTTCCAAAGAACCTGACGCTTCGACACTTTACTGATAAGCAGTTCATTGAACTGGGCGCGATACATTTTGTCCTACTTGGTGTGATGATCTGTATTGGAAAAGACACGTCACTGTCGCTCAGTTCTTCTTCTGTTTTTCTCACTTGCGCTGCATAAGCCGCTTCCGATTAGCGTCTCTTGCGCTTGCTGCAGTTAGTACTCAGGCGAGGAAAGTAAAGAAGAGCCGCGTAGTTCATTGAGAAAAGAAATCCCGAGGAAGGGGACAGCAATTGCCCTCCTCCGGTTCCGACGCGACTGCTGAAGCAAAGAAGCTTGACCCGCCGGAAAAAAGAAAACGCAAACCAGTCGCTCGCGTACTTCTGCTTCAAGAACGCGAAAACGCCGCCGTCCTATACACCAGTTTTCCCGTAATGTTTCTCCTCCTGTCACGTGATTTCCCGCTGCGCTGTGAGTGGCCAGCGCGGAAGCTGCCGCTCTGCCGCGACGAAAAATTTCCAACCTGGTGGAACCGTGCCGCTCAGCCGCTGCGGCTGGCCAGAGCACCGCGACGCAGAAATTGCGCCGCTCTAGGGCCAAAATCGCTGCATGTGAAACCCGCTTAAAACAAACAGCATCTTGCACGCGCGTTCGTCAACGCTTTAGTTTGGTTATTTACTCAGAATATTTTATACGGGGAAGGCGAGAGCGTGCGTCGCGCCTACTTACATTACAACATTCTACTTGATGCTTGGGTAATTTAGCAGTTGGATGCCTTTTACGTGGAATAGTGTGAGAATGGGATGGGCTCGGTCCTTAGGCGAGCTGTATCTATATTTATTTAGGGCCTACAGGCTGATGGCGCAATTAGCTAGCGCAAGGTCAAAGTGGCTCTTGAAACAGCATCATTGTACTGAAGGTGACTTACGGCTGATTGTCTTACTGACTCGTGCACTTCTCAGATGCTCCATCGCCCAGATACAGCCCAAACTGAAAAGGTGTAAACAGACAAGCTGCCATTCCTGGCGCCGCGAAACGTGATGCAGCGGCTATTGTAACCATGCGCGATTAGCATGTTGTGCTTAACCGAGCCGATCTTTTAGTGTTTGCGTGGAACACAAATGAAGAATACAATATAGGAAGAAATCGCAAGACCCATACAGAAAACGTAAAACTTTATGTTTTCAGGCATGTTTCATAATATCGTACTACATTTATTTTTGTGCTGGCACCTTAGCGATTGCACAGTGTCAGCTGTTTTGTTTTTGCTTCAGTGCAAGGAGATTTGTGGAAACATAGGCGGTGTCGCTTCTGACAGCGCACTCGGTGCTGTCGTGCAAGTATTCGAAGCAGAGAGCAAGGTAATTTCTTGCGCTACGCATGCACTATATACGTTTAAGGTCTTATCAGAGAGACAACACGCTGACTATGTTTTTGTGGAGGGTACACTGCCCGTTTGCTGGAAAAAACAAGTGGTTTTAATGTTTGGCGTGTGTTGCGAGCCTTTTACGCTTCATCGTGCGATCGATGTCCGCAAGGGCCACGAAGAGCTTTGTGCGACCACCGCTCGGCTTAGTAGAATGAGTGCTTTGAGGAAGCTTTTGCACGCTTTTGCAGCTGTCTCCGTGTTTGGTAACGTCTGCTGCTTTATGCAGTTCTTTCCAGTTACACGAGGTAGCTGACAATAGACATTTCTTTCACGTTTAGGAATGAGAGGAATGAACTGATGGAGTTTAGTTATTCGAGGAGTGGGAATGGGCCCAGTCTCTCCATTCCTAGGAGTTGAAAGGAATGGAATTGTGGGAAACTCTAATTCTCCACAATGGAATTGGAATAGAATGGGGGTGCCCATTCCGCAACACTCCACTACAACGCACAACGCCGTAAAAGAATGGGAGCGTCGTCTGCTGTCCGGATACCGAGCGCCCCTGCACGTTGTTGCCAGTCCAGCTGCAGCCAGCGAATCGGAAGTGTAGGCGTAAACTTCAAAAGTATTTTTTTTCGAAAGAAAATAAATAATTTTTAATTAGATATTTCGTAGACATACTTAGGGGTGCATATTTAGCCCACATTGAAACATTTATAAAACTTGATGCATATCAGTATTTCGCCGGAGCTGGCTGAAGGTCAATGGTCTTGGCATACTTCTCGGGATTTCGCTCGAGTTAAAACGTATGTGGGGGTGGTCATTGGAAATCTACAATGGCGGTCTAAAGAGACTTTTTTAACGAACAAAAAGTTAGGGCGCAAACAAGCTGGTGAAGGTTTAACATTTTAGACAAAACCCCGAGACTGGGGGGAAAAAAGCACAACACAACACAAAGTCTCAAAAAGAAAACGTAAAGGGGACGAGGCTTGCATCTTGAAGTATTAACGAGCAAAAAGTTAGGGCGCAAACAAGCTGGTGAAGGTTTAACATTTTAGACCAAACAACCGAGACTGGTTGGAAAAAAGGACAACACAACACAAAGTCTCAAATAGAGACTTTGTGTTGTGTTGTCCTTTTTTCCCCCCAGTCTCGGGGTTTTGTCTAAAATGTTACTTTTAGATGCGGAGCATCTCTTGCTCGGGTCTATGTCCCGCGGCGTCGTAGTCCGCACTCACACAACGCATGCGCAACTTTCCTCCTTCCCTCTCTCCAACAGCTGCGCGGTACTCTCTCCGCTCTCTCTCTCTAGCAGCTGCGTGCACTTCGCGTGCGTTCGCTTCTACTCACACCGCGCGCGCATGCGCAACTCTCCTCCTCTAATCTCCTCTCCTTCAAGTGTGAATATAAGCAGCGGTAGCGCGCTGCGCGCGTTCAGTTCAGCGCTGTTGATAACACTTCACTCCGTTCTTCCGATGAAGTGTGATGGAAGCAACAGTCCCGTCAGTTAGTGGGTTGGCGCAAGCAAGCGTCAGCACCACCCCACAAACTAACAGCAACGCTACGTCCACTGAAGACAAAAAAAATACACCATCTTCCCGAGGGGAACCATGGGGTGATGCGGAGTATCGCGGAGTTTCCAACAACGTTCACGCGATGTTTGGTAACCAACGCAAGTTAACAACGTAATAACACGCAAGTTAACAACGTTACTAACAACGTTACTAACACCGTTAATAACACCGTTAATAACGATCCGCGATGCTCCGCATCACCCCATGGTTCTCCTCGGGAAGATGGTGTATTTTTTTTCACTATGGGCCTTGCGGCTCAATTGGATCGGCAAATTTTCAGACTAAAGATATTGGAAAATGACTTGTAAGTTTTGTGAAACGAGTTTTCAATAAAGCTGAAGCAAGGATTGAGGCGAGAGGGTGTAATTTAAACATTTAAATAAAAAAATAAAAACGGAAAAAAGATAACCAGGAACATCATTCTCAACTAAAGAATTCGTTGTTTAAACTTCTGGGGATTGTGTTCCCTGGTCTCTCTGCTCTCCAAGGAAAAAAAATGCCGAGCAATGAGATGTGCGGAGAGGGTACAACTAAGAGGATGCGTAAAGTAAGCCTAAAAGATTAGCACCGAGATCGCATTTATACAAACCAGTACGAAGCATGGCACGGACGTTAAAGGGACAATGAAGGCAATTTCGGATATTTGTTTGGCGATTGAACTGGGTTCCAGGCACGTCTCAGGCCACGTTACCCAAATTTCAGCCGAAACCGACACTTGTGTGCCGCGCAAATCAATTAAACAGTCGCGGTAATAATCGTGCCGGGATCGACTGGGGCGACGCCCCGAGACTTGCGGGAGAAGCCAGGAGAGGCGGAGCTCACGTGACCGTCGCGGGGCCAAGAAGCGCGACGTCACAAGAGCGATTGGTCGAAACGAGAGACGTGCCCTCGGTCACGTTTTGGTTCGCGATTTTTAAGAATACTGTTCTAATTTCCGCTTGAATAACCATGAAAAGTATAAATCGGACAGGAAATGATTACTAAACCGTAAATAAAACAGCATAATTGTTTTTCTTTTTGCTACGCTGGACGCAAAACGGGCAACGAGCAACTATTGGCAAACAAAATAAAATTAAAAAAGAGAATGTCGGTGTCGTGGTTACTTTGAGAACACGGTCACACGGTACTCCAAGGATTCTGTAAAGTGGTAGTCATGCCAAATTTGTGCGCTGTAGATGGCTGTTCTAACCGTCGACTGAAGATCAGTATTCATCGGGGCGACGCTAGTTTTCACGCGTGGGTTGCTGTTCGTGGTCTTGACGACGAAAAGAGGACGCCTGGCTTTGGTGGAAACCAAAAATGGTGCTGCTTATTTTCTCCTTCTTGGGAGCGTCCCCCGCGGAGGAACCGGTTCCCGGAACGGCCGGATCGCTGCTGCTTTCCCTTCGGCATCTCCCCCGCGTCCCTGTACTTGGCAACGCGCCGCTCTTGTCTCGCCCGCGCGAATGTTGCTCACTGCTTCGGAGCTTGGTGGCCGCTCGTTGCCGGCTGGGCGGTCTCCGTCGGGTGATGGTGGAGGCCGCCACACACGCCCTCCCGTTCCGTTGGTGTTAGGTCACTGAACGGAAGCGCGAACTGCCCGAACTCGCTCGCGAGAGCTGCATTGTCGTCAATGTTGTCCATGTTGACAGATTCGACGAAACGACCACGCCACCGCGCTGCTATACCCCACCGCGGTGACCAGAGTCTCGACCTCCTAAATACTACCGATACCGACTATTCACACTTGACGTCACTCGCTACGTCACCTCCGTTTTCGGAGGCCCAGAAATGAGAATGGAGATAGTTCAGTTTCGGTTTCTTTACTTATTTCGTAGGCACAGAAATATGCGTCACAAATGTTTACAAAACATTGGGCAGCATGCTAGGTTCCCAAGAAGTCTAAAAACACCATTTAAAGAAATTAAATAAAATCGTCTTCATTGTCCCTTTAAACATGACACCGTTGAGTTTCATAGTTTAATTTACATCATGCGCGAAAAGCAAGAAGTTCAGAAGAATTTACTAATATTCGCATAAACAGTTGATGCTCATCGTTGCTGCTATCGGTCCCCGGCTCTAGAGAATGCTAAAGTTCTTCTGGCATCAAATGTGGTGATATAAAATATCTCTGGGATGAAACGCCTTGTGATCTAATATTTATAATGAAATGTCTGTCGTATAAAATGTTCAGAATCAACAGTCTTGGAATGAAGTGACCTGAAATGAAGTATTCTAGAGGCGCTATCACCATTTGCATTACGCACTAGTGGTGCACCCAAATCCTGCACACCCGTATTTCACGTCCAGTTGGCACGCACTGCATATTATAAAATAAGGAGGCGACGCCGAAACTCATAGCGCTTTTTTCGACATGCAGCGACACAGGCCCTTTAAACGTGTTGACTTCAGAACCTGGTACCTGACTGAATTGAACGGAATCGACATAATCTGTAGAGCTGCAGTTTTTCAGCAGCCACTCGCCAGTCGTGTAGGTGTTCCGAATGAAAAAGTAACGAAATACGCTACTCGTTACTTTGAAATAAAAGGAACGCGTTACCGACCTACATTACCTCAAAATAAAAGGAAACGCGTTACCCTTACCGTTTCCGATAAAAAGAGGCAGGTCACTTTTGCGTTACTTTGTATTTCTTAAATAAAAAAAATAAAAAAAACATTTCGTTGTTTTAGAAATAAGGCATGCATAAGCGCCATATTTCAAGAAACATTATGCCCAGTGATGAAACTTCCCATAATTAACTTATGTTTTTACAGTCATTTTTTTAAAGGTACGTCGGATGAGTGTAAGAATTCGTAGGACTTGGAAACTAGAAACACACAAAACAAATTTGAAGTGTAATTTTTTAAAGTCTCCAGAATATGTCACGAGTAATGTAACTACGTTAGACGTTACTCGAAATAAGTAACGTAAATACGTTATTCGTTACCCGTTTCTTAAAAAAAAAATGAATCGAGCATGTTACAACGTTACGAAAAGTAACGCCTTACCGGTAAGGCCATTATATATAACAGGTTACCGCCAACACTGCCACTCGCCAAGTATTAATACCCAAGCTATTGAACCGAATTTATTAACCGCAAATCTCATTAAGGAAAGAGGCTGGTTACAGAAAGAAACATGTTTGATCATTTCGGAAAAATTTAGAAGGCAGTGCAGTGCGTACACGGAATAAAACCATCAGCTCTCATCAGTTTACTCAGCTGAAGAAATCCTTTCCGCACCCTGCGAGCAGCTGGTTAGAAGGTGTAATGAACAACTGTTCGGAAGCAGCAGGGACTGAGATCTAACGGTCCTCTCTTGGGTTTCCACAACGCATTTTTGCGGACTCCAAAGAAGACCCAAAAAATGGATGACAACAATGGCGCAGTTCATATCCTTGCTCCAAATTAATCGGCTGATGCAATTTATCCTATTAAAGAAAAAAAGCCCCCTAAAGAAACTGATTGTTGTGTAGTTGTGACACACCGGGAAAAAGAGACAATATGAGTTGCAAGAAAATATGTACAAGTTGGGCTATTTGGTTCATGACTGGATAGAAGCGCTGAAGGGCATGGACAAAGTGAAGAAGGTAACGACAACAAGGAGCACACTCGCAACTGAAAGTTTATTAGATAACATATTAATTTAAATACTTTAATAAAACTACGTCATTTACATTTTTAACGAAGCGTTCGTCGTCAAACAAGGGGCGCCGATAAGTGTATCAGTGAGCTGTCTGTGACCTGTTAGATAAATGTAATTTGTACAGAGACAGTGGATGGCTGGAAATGACGTAGTTTTATTAAACTCTTTAAGTCAGTGTGTTTTCTAAGAGCTTGTACTGCGGGTACGCTCCGTGTTGTCGTTACCTTCTTCACTTCGGCCCTGTCCTTCGGCACTTCTATCCAGACCATTTGAGTCCCTGTTATTATTGTGCTGACAAAAGTCCAGAAGCTTCAAAATGTAAATATACTTTCCCCCAGTGCCTACGTGACAAATGCAACAAATGATGTAATCTTCCGTTACAACATCAGACAAAAGAAACCTACTCGTAGACGTTTCAGAGAAAGCCGCAGCGAAACAGTTTCTGAAAATCACAAAATTTAGCAATGCTCCAAGGTGTTCTTGACCAGGACCACATAATTAAGATACTATTCAAGGCATAGCTTTATGCTGGACAGTGATAAGGTTGATGCAATATCTTCAGCTGCGGTGTCATCGCAGTTGAAAAATTTATCAGCAGAAATGTGACACCACAAAGGCACGTCTGACAAACAAAAAGATCGAAGAAATTCGTTCACAAGGAGTGACCTTGGATTCGCACCGTGTTTATGACCTATATCGATGCACAGTTAGGTGTTTCAAATGCCAAGCAATGGGACCGGTGGGAAAATACTGCAGAGGTTCCCTCACCTTCAAGCGGTGTAGTGGGCTGTATGCCACCGCAAGTGTCCTAAAGAAATGCGTTGCGCGCAGGGGGCGTCCTCGTATCATGCTGGTGGACATTTTTAATTGTCCTTGCTGAGGAAGACAAAATCGAAGGTGCTAAACGTATGCAGTAGAAGGTAGGCGCTCAACGACAGGGCGGCCACAATGGCTGCAGGTGTGCCACCAATGCGCGCTGTGTAAAACGAAGCGCGCCAGCTGTGGTTATCCTCATCCTTCAAAGTATGCTTGACACGAAATACAAGTCGCGGCCTTCTGCGCACACACAAAACATTTCTACAAGGATCGATCAATTTCGTGCGCCAGAGAAGAAGTAGCAAAATAAACGTTAGCTTTTATTCGTTCAGTCGACGCTGTGGTGACAGCGTCGACTGAATCCAAGATCCGTAAACAAACTGCCCTCAAAAAATTAACATTTTGGCTTTTAGGCATTACATCTCTAGAAATATTAGACAGAGAGGAAGGCCTCCCCGCCCTTAATCCAATTCACATCGGCAGCTTGGAGCATCTGTGAGATTCATCACCTACGCAAGAATCGCAGAAAAAGGCCTACATAAAAAAATAAAGTCGCAAGACTTGTACCAGTGCTCGCTGATGTCTCACAACAATATAAACCGAACTATGTGTACAGCAAATCTAATCCAAGTCATTTCTACAGCACTTCGTTACGTTCTGATGAGCATGTTTTGGTGGTCTGACTGGGAAGCGCCTCAGGGCATCCTGCAACTGAAGAGAAACTCAAGGAAGAAAAAGGGACCGCTCATCATATATGCCACTTTATAAAAAAATATTAATTTGTTCACTCTGCACCAGGGCCATAAAAACTGCTGTGTACTTCAAATCCCTTATTGCATCTGCAGAAAACCCCGAAGCAACATTTTAAAATTGTCTTCATGCACACCCCGTGTTCCCACCCTAATTTTGGCTGCCTTGCAGACTGGCGTCCCCCCAACTGTATGAGATCTAAAAAAAAGAGATTTCAATTCTTATTGAACAATATTCTTAAGTCTCTATCATTTCCTAGTAGAAGCACCGCCTTGTACGTTCGCCGTTAGTTACCTTAGTGTCAAATTTTATCTTCCCCTCAAAATACTCATGAAATCCCATACATCGGGTGTTTAACTTTAATTCGAGGAGATTAAAAAACAAGAAAAAAAACAATGGAGCGACAGTTAGGCGAGTGTCGTCTTCGCCATTCATTTATCAGGCTCCGCGGACATTCGATGAGAGAATAATCATCAGGGTAGGCTGACTGATAAACTAACATTTGTTACTTAACTTTTTAATTATTTTGTCTAGTGGTCATGTTGCAATTCCAGTATTCACAGCAATTACTATTGGAGGCCAAATGGTTTTTGTTTTAATGTGAGAAAAAATGGCGTTGGTTTTTAAGATATTAATTCATCAACGTTTGCTTTTCTTCGCCGGATTGAAAATGTTCGCGCATAAAGAGCCCCACAAGCCCTGCACACAATGACGCTTAGAAGACTGACATGGTGGTTTCATTCACGTCGTCACTTGTGTCGTCGGTGCACCCTCCAAGTACACGCTGTCGAGGTCGTGACATGATTGAAACAACTACGTCTAACTTTCAAATATTATTGTGGGCAGGTCTTGCGGCGTTCTTTTTGAAAACAATTTATAATTTCGGCGAAAAAAAAAAAACGCGAAAATGTATTGAATAATGTCTCAAAAACCACTAAGATTTTCGCAACCGTCAAAGCTGCAATTGAAACATGGCCCCTAAAACAAACAATATAATAGCTAAGTAAAACATTTCAGTTAATTTGTCAACTTAGGTTGACCATTATCCCTTCATCCAATGTCCGCCGCGCCTGATAACTGCAGGGTGCAGCCAGCACTCGCCTAACTTTTGCCCCTTTTCCTTAAGAATCTGTTGAAATAAAATCAAACACTTTCTAGAGTGTGAGAGGTGTATAAGCGAAAAAAGATAACACAGTCAAGGCGAGAAAACCTTCACCAAACGGGGCAGGAATGAGACATGAAGAACGCTTTTAGAAGGCTCGTGTAAACACCAGTATTTTTATTTTTATTGTTTCTTGTTATATTAACGTACATCACACGCTTTGAGCAGTGAAACAAGTGACAACAGAAGTCAAAGGCTTGAAGAAACCGGACAAGAAACTGACATATTTTATTGGAAGAGCTGCCCGTTTAATTTTCATGTACTACATCCACAGAGATGGGGAGGCGATCAGCTTATGTAATTCTTAATTAAAATTTTCCAACGCATTGAAGGCCTGTAATGTAGTACAAAAGCATAAATTAAAAACGTGCGTCCAACCTCGCGTAAAAAAAAAAAAGAAAAGATCATTTAGGCTTTAGAATAGAAAACAGTTTTCTTGCCTAAGAGAAGTAAATCTGTGTCGTGTGTATACTTGTCAAGCTGTTCACCCGTGAACAGCAAAATGCGAAATTCACAACACATACGACTTGTTTGAATTGTGTGGGCTTTGCTTTCTTGTGTGGGTTTTGCTTTCAAGGGTGAGTAAGAAAAATAAAGTTATTATATTTATATCCTTGAAAAAGACAAACTAGACACGAACATAACGTAAGCTCATACCATTCTGTCTATGCTAGATAAAGTGATAAACATTATCGGTACGTCGCCGGTGGGAGGAGTCTCACCTCCATCGCCGTCGAATTCCTTTGGGAAACACCGCCATCGCGGAGTGTTGATAACGTTAACGAAAAGTGGCGATTGAGTTGGTTACTTCGTCGGGATTTTGTATTCAAAAATGTCCCTAGAGGAAATTGCAAAACTCCATAGCGGAGGTTCTTGTAGAAGCAATATTTCTGAGTTCCCGAAACATAAACTTTCACTACGATTTAAATAAAATTAACCGTGTAAAGTATAGGTCGCATCAATTATATATTTTACATAGGTGGCAAGTGGGCTGCATAAGCTGCATCGCGATCGCGATCGCGATGAATCGTTATGGCTATGGTGCCTGGATCGCGTCTCCGACTGGTGTATTTAGCGTCCTATCCCGCCCATACATCAAAAGTGGTCCTCAAGTGGCAACAAATGACGTCACAAACGCCGGAGTGTCATGCTGTTGACTGTCGCGATCCTGCGGTTGGCCGTAGAATTGCTGGCGAAAAGCACGAGCGAACGCGAGTGTCGCTGTCTTCACGGCGTCTCAGGCGTCCCAACGTCCGGCTGCTATAGCTTCCGTGGACTGTCACAGTGGAGAGCGACCTGCAGCCGAACAGGCGTCTGCCATATATACCACAACTGTTAGGACGCCGCCAGGACCGCGACCGGCGACAGCATGACACTTGTATGACGTCATCAGGCGGAAATCGAGGGACCACTTTTTTGGCCGCGGTAAACACACCAGTCGGAGACGCGTTCCAGGCACCATAGTTATGGCTGACGGCGTAATGTCACCACCACTGATATCCACTAGGGGGCTGGATGGTGCATATAGCAAATAGGTATGAAACCACCGGAATTAGGCGGCTTGTTGCGGAAGTGAGCGCTTGACAGTCTATTCAACTCTTCCAATTGCTGGTTTGAACAGAGCTCACGGGGCTGGATGTTTTCTTGTCATCTCAAGAGTGTCTGCTTGGTGCGCAGTAACATTGCATGCAGACCCGAGAAGTCTCCTGGGAAGTCCATTGGAAGTGAAACTTTTTAGTCTACTTTTTTTTCAAGTGTGCATATGTACCACGTTCAAATGCCTTATTGTGGGATTCAGTTCAAAACGGTGTTATTAAAACCTACTCAAAAACATAAAGCAGCATGAATGAAAACATCGACTAAATGCACTAGGAATCCCAGTGGATGCCCGACTTCCGGGACAAGAAACGAACTTCCGGTGGTTTCACCTGCGACAGGCTCGTAGAGCAGATATGCGCTTTCCAGCCCCCTAAAAGATCAGTGGTCCCCCCTGCTATTTATTGTAGTAGGCTGGATCGCGGATCGGGAGCCCGCCGGTGGCACCACCGGCGGCCATTGATTTACTCCAAGAAATGCACGCTAGTCTATGGGAGAAACACAAAAAAGGAGGAATATTGAAGCTCGTAAGCGGTGCTCAAAGGCGAGTTTTCTACTATGTGCTGCGATCATTGAGTCGGGTTTTTAGAGATGGAATCAGTATTTGCCAAGGGTTCGAACGTCAATTAAAAAAACATCAAATGCGCCGGAGTACCCTCCAATGTGTCGGCGTCGATTGCTTCAGTTGCTAAATAAATGACACGTTAAACAAATGAACGACATGCTCCAATTTTTGGTTCGTCACAGAAGCCCTCATTGCAGTTCCAAGAAAATCTTGCACCAGAAGTACTCTGTACAAGCGCTTGAAATGATGTCCCCAGTAAAAGTCCTTTAACTTATCGTCTTCTAAGCTTTTATGACATTGAGATTACGAACAACTCAACATTCAGTCTTGGCAATCGTTGTCTCATTGAACCGCATCACAATTTACGCCCAACAAAGTCGCAACCCTTGCACTTTCAACCACAAAGCATTTACTTAAAAAAAGATTGGTATTCTAACGCTATTGATATTAGCGCCCAGAATATTAACTGTCATTCCCGGAAAACACGATAAACGTTTAATTGTCATTGTGCTACACATGTGAAATAGTAGGTTGCCTACATATTAATATGAAACGTTTTTTTTTTTTCAAACAACTTAGTGAATTAATATTGTATCTGGAAATAGGCAAGTTGACCATAGTGGGACCACTTCTTGCAGTTTAAACTTAAAACCACTCATGCATTTTTAAATGAAATCGACTGAGGTATTAGCTTATAATTTATATTCCGTTACTAATTTCTCGAATTCCGTACTTTGAAAAAGTTCGTTGTAGTTACTTAAACGTCAAAACTGCATTGAAGTTTTGACATGGTACCTGTTCTTGTTATTTGTGACTGCTTCCTGCTCGTATTACAGAGTGAAGACGCACTCACTCCATGCCGCCTGCCTTGCGTTCAGTTCTATGGAGACAGCCTAGAACTTTCCGAACACTTGTTTGTCCGCGGAGGGTCAACGAGCCTCTTTAGAGCAATTCACATCACCGAAGACCTAGCAGCTCTAATGTCAGAGTTATGGTTCTTCAATATCAAGCACGCTTACGGCTGCATTAATACAGCATCGGAATACAACGATATATAACAATACCGCAGACTTAATATCACGAATCTGAAGCCTCCGGTCATCATGCTCGTAAACTAGTACAGTGATTGGGTATCACAAAACGTTGTTGCCCCTTTAGCGGTTTTACCTCTAACTTTAGCACTGTTGAGAGTTTTCTCGCGGAACATTTGTTTTCTTGCGGGCGACGGGCTTTGGGGGATTTTTTTAGTCATTTTGATTAATTTATGATGGCCTATATTTTTTTTCATTTCTCCGTCATGAATGGCTTAATTTTTCCGTAGCTAGCCATAGGACAGATTCACCTTTGCTTGCTCGTTGCAAAATTAAAAATAGGCTCCCTAGTAGCACTGATTCCAATGGTGTTTCCATACCTGCCAACATAGAAGAAGAAGAAAATTAGGTGTTTAATGGCACAGCGGCAACTAAGGCCATAGTGTGGCAAACACAGGGTAAGTTAAAGGCAATACTGAAAAGACCTATAGTAGGTAGTTCCATTTTAAAACTATGGGCATCGAATGTTTAAAACTTTACAAGATACAGGACTATTAAGGCCTCCAGAGATTTTTAACCGATGCTCTGCTAACCAGAGGCACTCTAAAGGAATTTCATTCACACTAGGAAGTTTGGGAGAATGTGACAACGATACAAGATCGCCGGCCCTCTATAGAAAAGAAAACAAACTAAAATTCATAGCCGATGTCGGACGCCAATGCTCCCTAAAAACTTAAAAACTTGATGGTGCGGCACAAGAAGTTCGTCACCCAATAATATTGCCGGGTGGAATGGGACGCGATTGCGGAAAAAGGTAGAGAAAATAGTGGTGCTTTCGTTATGGTACTTAGGACATGTGATAAGAATATGCATGACACTCACCGACTCGTTACAGTGTTCACATTTCGGAGCTGCCACTGCCCGTAGGAGGTACCCATGCGTGAGATGGGTGTGTCCCAATCTCAGACGACAGAGCACAACCTCAAAGAAGAGCTTCCTGTGTTGGCAACTTGCCCATTCCCGCAGGGCAGTTTTCAGGCAATGAAGCTTGTTGTGTATTTCCGTGTCCCATTCTAGCTGCCAGTTTTTCTGGATTGCTCTTTTAAGACTGTGTTTGTAGTCAGTCTATGGAATGTCCTTGATATCCACTTCTCTCAATGCAAGCACTGGCAGCTCTATGAGCATCCTCATTTCTCTGAATACCGACATGAGTAGGCACCCAACAGAAATTGATGTGTAGGTGTGATTTTGCTGCAGTATGCACAATGCTCCGGAGCCTGGTAACGAAGGTATTTTTCGGTACTTCCAAAGAAGCAAGCGCCTTTAATGCGTTGAGAGAGTCAGAGTAGATAACAGAATACTGAATAGAGTTTTATACCTGCCGACGTAATCCACAGGTTTTGCAGAAGGTTTGTTTTGGAATAGCGGCATCTTGGTCGTCTGATGGTACATATGACTTTCGGTAGCCGAGTCGCGAAGTTCAGGGTTCTATAGCCCCTTTTTTCTGAGGTGGCTGTAGGACCCAAAACTAAGAAACAACACTACTGGAAGTTACAAATGCTGTGCAGACAACCCAGATACCGCTACTGCAGAGCAGACCTATGTGCAAAACATGCGAATAGCGCCGGAATGTTATGGCAGCGCACCTAGGAGCGGTAGTAACAGGTCACTTGGATGTGTCTTGCTCACTTGCTCGCACCAAATCGTGATGAAGCAGGGGACATTTTTCCGTGATCAGACATGGTCTAAAAAATACATTGAGTGTGCAGTCGAGCTGGTGGCAGTTAATCATTTTGTGTAACAGCCGAGACTGTCGTAAGAAGAAAAGTGGAAAGTGCCACAAAGGGGAACGTCTCAGTTGAAGAAAAAGAAACGGGAGGGGGTATTGATGATATATGGGCAACCAAACACTTCTCTTTGGTCGGCATTCATAAGTTGGCCAAACGGTCACTGTGATATCTTCATTTTATATAATTTTGTTTTCATCAACAGAGATAAAAAAAATGCCGGGCTGTTAACATTCATGGTGATATTTTAATAATACGATCACTCCAGGCTTCTATTGTGCTTTTTACACACACCATTGAACTTAATTCGCAACTGATAATAGTAGCCATGATTACAACTGGTGACGCTACAGCGAGGCAAATCCTGGTCGTGACGTCACGAACGGAAACCATCGGAGAGGGCCACCGAAACATGTCAACGCTAATAAAATGTTGACGAAAAGAAAAGCTCTCTTTTGATTGCTATTTGAATCATTTATACTAAATGGCAACAAATTAATTGCATTACAGTGGCATTCCTGCCTCTTCTGAATTTAGCGGTTTCTTATCGTTGTGTTTAGAAAACTGTTCATACAAATGTGTTTTATTGGGAAACCGAAGCTTGGCTGTGATGTTTGCGTATGAAATATTACTGCTTGTTTGTTGAATATGAGTCCTTCTTTTCGCATATATTTTCCGCGCAGTGCAACACATGTCACGCGGAAAATATTTTGGACCAAATAACCTTGTGTTCTGCCCAAAGATCCCGGCACCCTTGACTGACAAGCACGTACCTCGGTAAAACTGTATTTTTTTTTTTCAAAGGTAAGTAGAAATTATGCATGACGTTTTGAATGTTGTTACTTTTCTTTATGAAATCATGCCTTTCTTTGTTTTATCAAACTTTTGTCTATAAAACAAGCATAAACAGCCTTTTAGAGCAATTGAGCTGCCATTTACTCTTTCTAGGTTATTTCTATCGTTAGAAGGCTCTCTAACAATAAACAAAAACATTCTAAGTGTCATGTGTAGCTCCCGTGCTCTCCAAGGCTGCATGTATTTACTTTTTAAAAAAGTTTTTTTTTTTTTTTTTTTAAAAGTTGATGCAACAAATAAGTGTATGGTCCTAAAAGGAAGAGAGGCAGCATTGCTTCATTGGGTGTGACGCTTTGGGCACACCAATTATAAGGGTGTAAGGATTTAAAAACACCTATAACAAAAAAGTAATGCAGAAGCTTCAAAGTTGCTCGCACAAAGTGTAATGCTGCAACAATACCTATCAAAAGGTGTCAGTTATGGACATTGGATAGAGGGCCGGTTCTACCTATATGCGTGTTTTGAAGTTTGCTGTGTGCTTGATTTGCTCAATCGAATCCTAGATTTGGCTGCGGTAGGACGTAATGTCAAATTAAGTATGGTGGCTCATTTATTGGCTCTAGGGATGGTTAGAGCCAATGTGCTCGACCCAGGCTTGAACTGTGAACAAGGGGCGCCCCCACTTTTTTAACAATCGCTGAACCTCGCACTTCTAGCCAATGGGCGAGAGGTCGAGCGGGGATGGGCTCACGGGCGCTATAGCAAAAACATGAAGGAACAAGCGCCTATGTCGAGACATTCCAATCTGTAACTTCTGTACATTTCGCGAGCAGATCATGTCACCAACACAAGAACGAAGGGTTCGGTTCAGCCAGGAAAAAAATGTCGGGGAAGTGTCGAGAACTTAAGAGAGATATTGGGCCTGACGCTCAACAGGAAGGATCTTTTTTATTAGCTCCTTAGAATCTGAGTTTTCAGATTACGGTAGTGATATGTAACCAGATGTTCTAAAGTATTCACGTTTTCAACCATCTGCGTTAGGCCCGGAAGGAATATGTATAATGCGGAGCACCTGTGCAAAAAAACAATGGGAGAACGGGGTGCGTAACCGACGCAAAGGAGTCAGTAACCTTTTAGGCGTTCATTTCCTTCTCTTTTAAACGTTTCTGTCTTCCGGCAGTTATTTCAAGACTCGCATTCTTTGATTCGTTTTGTATCGGAAGGAAGTAAATTACGAGTTTACACTTCACGCATTCAACTGCCCAATGGACGCTCCCCATATAAAAACAGCAAGTGCCTTTTGTAGATCCTCTAGTGCTGATAGAGGGTCCTGCGGGCGCGTGCATAGTGCATACTCGAAGTGAAGGCATGAGCTCCCGCTAGCAACGCCAATCTCTTGCACACGATCCAGAAGACGTCCATAGTATTTTCTTTGAGAAGGCATCCTCGGATGGTGACCAACTGACTCCAACAAAGGAGACTAAGAAGCCAGAGGTTGTTGGAGCGGCTGTGATGCATTTTAGTCGTAACACACGTGACGTCATCATTGCTAGATGAAAAAACGAAACAAAATTGACATTTGTCCTTGATAATTATCATAAACCCGGGGAGCACAAAATGTGTGTGCATGCATCATCCGTTCATTATAGTTAGCTATGCTTTGTTACAGCAGCTATGGGCGGGTTTGGATGTGTTGCACATACTACACACATGTGCATACCGGGTTTATTAGAACAATCAGGGCAATTTTACGTTTCTTCAGGAGTGGAGTGTGTGAGGAGTATATGCTTTAATGAGTAGTACCCACGGGTTCTAAAAAGCTTTACCAGGGGTTGCATCTTACTCCGCGAAAATCCAATTGTCGTGGCGTCAACAGCTTTTGCATATTTGGAACGGCTGGACTTGCACGACCTCGGGGCTTTTCCTCCTGAATGGGGTGGGGTGGCTGCCGCCATCTATCGTAGTGAAAATTAGTCGCGGCCGTCAAATCACATATCTCAGTGCGTCGGCGGGAGCCCTTTTCTTCGGCCAGCCCGACTGCGTCGACAGCGCGATATTGTCACGAATGAACAGGCGAGGAAACAAAGAATAACTGGGGAAACTGAAACGTTTAATCGGGCGAACTTGTGCCCAAAAATAAAAAGGAAACAGAAGCCAACAGCAGAGCGTCGCGGGCGTCGAAGTCGGCGTAGCAGCAGAGTCGAACGCTGGGGCGAGACTGACTCCGGCTCGCCATGCGGGGCCCCTTTTGTACGCGCTTGGACTTCTGGAACAATCGGCCTAGAATATTCGGCGCGTAGAACATTCTAACCTAGAACATGCAACACGCTTGTCGAAATTACCAGAAATCTATAGATTGAAAGAATAAATAAAAGACGCTGCGCTCCCAGGAATCGAACCCTGGGCTACCGCACGAGAGTCAAGTGCGGTAACCACTCGGCCACGCACGCGATCGCTCACCGACGCGCGTGGCAATATGCACATGTTCCATACGTTCTCTCGGACAGGGGGGAAGGGGAGGGGGTTTGGAACCGTTCAGGAACTATTTGGCGCTGAAGTCGCGCTGTGCAACGCAAATGAGCGAAGTAGAATGTGTCTTGTACTTGCTGTCACATATAAAAAAAAGTAAGTGTGTTCGCACTGCTGCGTGCTCATTGGTCACATGCCGTCTCACAGTTTCACGCGCTCTGCGAAAAGTCATTGTAAAAGTTCGCGGTCATAAAAGTAAGCCTTTTTGCAGTCTGTGATTTATCATTTTTGTGAAGATAAATTAGAAATACTCCCATACAAACGAGATCATTTCAATGTACCGCGAGATTTAGGGATCCGTTTGTAGCCGCCGCCAACCACAAAAGGCCAGCTTACCAAATGGCAGCTCCAACTGCTCAAGCACCGCTGTCGGCTCTGTCACCCGAAGACGTTTACCCTTTGGTCTACTTCAAGAGTCATGTGCAACGAACTGTCCTGTCGAGCTAGGCCATATGACCATACGAAATAATGGATCTTAAACTGCTATTCTTGAATGCGCAGGCAGCACCGAGAAAAAGCCGTATACATAGATGAAGTTGTTAATCTGACTTCCAATGCGATAGGCGTTAATGTTAGCTCTGTTTACGTGACCACAAAGCTATGAATACGCAATTGAAGAAACTCCCGCGGTCGTGTTAAATGGAGGGGGATGACTGACTACAAATCTTCACACCGGTTGCTGTGGGAGCCTGCATGCACTTCCTCCGTCAAAGTGAAGTCCCAACACCTGAAGGAGATCCCCACTGCCTTCAGAGGAGTAGACGTGCTTCCGCCATGATCCAAGTGTTTTTCTCGTCTGCTGAGAGGTTTTGGGCTTCAAGAAAGTGAAACGAAACCGCACCACTTTCCTAATCCAGAAGTATGGGACAACCTCGAGTGAAGACGGCGATACATGAAAGCGATCACGAAACACATACAAGAATAGCAAAATCCATTATCTAGACGACACTTGGATCAACTCTGGCCACACTGTTGACAAGGTATATACCAATGACACCGCAAAAAGAGCAAGTCACGCTTTTATGTTTGGGTTGAGCAGCGGGTTCAAGGCCCCTTCGGGGAAAGGTGAAAGGGTGATCGTTACTCATACAGGAAGGAGGAAGACAGGCTTTGTTCCCGAATTCATGGACACTGCCGTGAACCAAAGGGAGACAACCATGAGGAAATAAACTCAAACAAATTCGAATCATAGTTCCACCGTCCGCTGGGCGAAATTGAGCCAAATAGGGTTATTGTTCTGTACCATAATGCAGCACAAGGACTGTGGTATGGTGTAAGGACCTCTGCCAACATGTACCAACGTCGAATTCGCTGAGTCATTCAACAACCTCGATAATTACCCTAAACAGCTTGGGTGAGTCGAATGACTGTAGCGGATAAAGTACTTAATTCACAAAGAAGAGAATCCGCTGCTTTATTTTCAAGTAAAGCTACTATCATCATTCATCACTGTTGGGACGGAGAAGTTTTCCAGGCAAGATCAGGTAGGGCCAGGCCAGGAGAGGAACCGAAGGACGACTCTAGGTAGGAACATCAGGAGACGGGGGCGTGTCCCATAATGCTCTGTTTATTACATGTCTATAGAGGTATTTACATCGTCCGAGAGCGTACTCTCACAGCGCCTTGTGGGTCCTTTTAAAGCGTCACTTGACCCCACCTTCGTATTAGAAAGTTCCTGCAGTAATGTTCACAGCCGAAGTGTTTGTTCCCAGAGTCCAAGCCCCGCCCACGTTTCCTTTCCTCTCACACATGCCCATCTCGCACCCACAGATTCTGAACGATGACCGCCACAGCCGTCGTCGAGTCTAGACTAAAGAGCGCGCTCGGCGCCGCCAACGCGGCATCGTACGATGCTGACAGTCATTAGAGGCTCAGACGGCCGGTGGCAGACAATCAACGAAATAACAGCCCCCGCCTGAGGGGGGGGGGGGGGGGGAGGAAAGGAAGGAACGAGGCCTTTGCAGGGGCCTGTCACAACACTACAATCTCGCTGTCAAAGCAAAAGTCAGACCAAACAAGTCTTACGGCTTCATAAAGAAGGAGTGCCTCAATACTGAATGTTTATCAAAAGCTAAATGATCACGTGCGGAATCAACTAAAGCGGTGACCAAAGGGATCTATACCCACTTTAAATGAACCCCATAAGTTGGCTTCTTTACGTATCGCCCTGCTGTTTAGTACAGAAATGCAAACAGGTGGTGGATTTTATTTTTTTTTTGTAAAGAAGTAAGGGGATGAATTTACCAAAATCGAAAGGAAGTACATAAATATCGCAAAGTGTCCTGCAATTGTATTGCTACTTGAAACTCTTTATTTCGCGCTAGTAACCTCGAGGCACTTCTCCTCGAGCTGTGCATCTAGGTCTCCACTCCTCTCTACTCCACTGAATCCTCTCCGCCTCATTGACTGAGGTTGCGGGTGAGGTTGAGGATACATTTATTACACAAGAATTACGAAGATTCAAACTTCACAAGTCCGTTTACTTGCGATGCGGCAGCCCCCTGGCTTTGCATCTTCATCCTAGCATTACGATGTGATGGGATGATGAAGTTGGTGGGGTCCTCATATGGATCCTTCTAGGCTCCCTTTGACCACGTAGGCCAAGAGGGACTTGGGGATGTTGGTCTGTGTTGGGTGTCGCCTGATGGGTGCGTTCATTTTCTGAGTCTCGATGGTTTTTTGAGATCCGGAAGATGCCCAGGCCTCTATTCTCTGTCCTTGTAGAGCCCGGATCTTCCAGAAACGATGTTGCAGCCTGGGAATCGACACTTCGTCCTTACACCGCTGGAAGCATGGGTCTGGTGATACAGCGTAGGGGTTGACTCTGGAGTTGCTCTACTTCCAATATGTATGCTTGAATCTCGGTGTTATCGCTCCGCTGGTGCGTACCTTGCGGAGTTGCACTGTTTGCCTCTTGTTGAAGGTCTCGGGGATTGGATACTCGTCCCCGGTGGCTTCCTTTGCGGCCTTGAGCAGTGCGTTTTTACGTTCCTTGGCGGCCCTGCGGATCTCTTCCACGGGGTCGTAGAAGTTGTCAGTTCTAGGTAGGTTGTCTTCAGCGCTCGACGGCCTGCTCAGCTGGGACGGTGATGTGAGGATTCTCATCTTCTGCTGTGCGGGTTCGTGTGTCTTTGAGTTTCCAGGAATGTCTTCGTATCCCGGTGCCTATCGCACGCTGACTCTAGCTCCCTGCTCATGGTAGAGCTTCAACGCCGTGTCGTATATGGAGTTCACGATTGGGCTTACGGTGAGCTTGTGCCTCTTCAGATCCGCGTTCGCCACCTGCCAATCCATGTACACGACAAGAGTTTTGGTCTTGTTTGCTAATCCTTCAAAGGTTTATAGTACCAGTAGAATCCCCTTCTCTTCAGCTACTTGCGAAATGATGTCATAGGTCTGGCCCCGACTCGCCACTTTCGCGGGTTCCTGGATGTTTTTGGTGTAGAGCACGGCCACTGCCACCCATCCTCTCGGAGTCGCCGAGGCGTCGGTATAGACAATCGTGTATTACTCGCTTAGGAGCAACTCATCTACGAGTACTTCTCTGAGGTGCTGCCTGGTGTAGTGCTGTTTTCTCTTCTTGTGTCTTTGTGCTCCCGTGTTCTTGGGCAGAGGTTTGGCTGCTTCTCTGAGGTATAACAACTCCCACGGAGCCTTCTGCTTCGGAATGGGGTGCTGACCGTCTTGGTTATCCCAAGGTTCTTCAAGATCTTGCGGCCTTCCTCCGTGCGTGTGAGTCTTGTTGTGTAAGCCACTTCCTGTTGTGCCAGAAGATTCTCGATTTCTGGCAGGTACATGCTCTTTTTGAGTTCGCTTCTCTTAGTGTTCTTCAGAAGCCCCAGTATGACCCTGAGTGCATCATTAAGCATGCATGGTCTCGAACTTTCGAAAATGTTTTCTTCGTAGCGGGTAGAACATGACTGTGTACGTAACTTAAATACTAGAGTGGCGCAGACCAGCTTTTTGGCCTCTTCTCATCCACTCCTTCGAGTTTGCCCGAGATTCTTCTGACCAAGTTAAGGCCCTTCTTTCATTGTACGGCCATCTCAATCAGCCGTTTGTCTGTGAGGTCCTTCTTATACCCAAAGTTGACCCCTAGGATTTTGATCTCCAACTTTGCCAAGATGGGTATCCCAGCAAACACCAATTCCAGCGTACGGTCCTCGTGTCCCCTGGTGAGGATCGTGTACTTGGTCTTTTTGGGCAAGGGTGCCGTGCCGACTTCCCTGAGGAAGTCGTCGATATTGTCCTTGCCCAGCTGTAGTGTTCTTCTCTGGTAGAGCTCGTCGCCTTTGCATGTTCATATCACAATGTGGTCTACGTAGGCGGTGGCTTTCAGGTCCAAAATCTTCTGCAGCTTCCGCAGGAGAGGGGACATTGTAATATTGAAAGGTGTGAACCGCTCCTTGTGGGACGCCGATGTAGTTTTCCCATTCCTGGCCCTCCTTTCTGTCATGGCCGTAGCCTGCCTTGATCTTGTACTTCTTTCCTCTAAGGATGGTCTTGATGAAGTTCAGTTGCCTCCCCGTAACGCTGTGTTCTTCCATCTTGCGGGCGATTGTTTCGTGCGGTATTCTGTCGAAGGCCACCTTAATGTCGATCTACACGAGGCATGTTCTTATCTGCTTCTTGTTCTCTTCTTGTCTACCATGTCTTTGTAGATTATAGATCTACATTGACCCACTGTAGATTAATGGGTCAATGACTCATTTACCCAATGACTTTCCCTGTCGGGTGGGCCTGTGTCCACAGAGTATGGCGAATGACGGGCGGCGGCCGGTCACATGCCAATTTTCCCACTAAATCAAACGGGGAATTGGAATTCGCGTATAGATCAAGTGACGTCATGTCACGTGACGTCAAATTTTTCCGATACATTTAGCGGAGAAACTGAATATGTGTATAAGTCACGTGACATGAAGTCATGTGAAATCATTTTCCCCGCTAAATTTAGTGGGAAAACTGAATTGCTGTTGAGGTTACGTGACGTCAATTTTTCCACTAAGTCTAACAGGGAAACTGAATTTGTTTGCAGGTTACGTGACACAAAGTCATGTGACGTAATTTTTTCTAGCTAATTTTAGCGGGGAAACTGAGCTGGTGTTGAGGTCACGCGATACCGATTTTCCCGCTAAATCTAGCAGGGAAATTGAACTTGTGTATAGGTAACGTGGCATTATTTGACGTCATTTTGCCCGCTAAATTTAGCGCTAAATTAAATTAGTTTGCAGGTAACGTGACATCAAGTGATGTGACGTTCTTTTTCTCGCTGAATTTAGTGGGGAAACAAGGTTAGAAATGAGGCAACGACGTCAATTTTCCCGCTAAATTTAGAAGGGAAGCTGAATTTGTGTATGGGTCATGTGACACTAAGTCATGTACGTCATTGTACCCTCTAAATTTACCGTAGAAACTAAATTGGTGTTGCTGTCACGTTACGTCAATTCTCCCGCTAAATCTAGCGGAGAAACTGAATTTCCGTATTGGTCACGTGACGATAATTTTTTCCTCTAATGTTATTGAGGAAATTTGCGGTTATGTTTTTTTGGGGCTTCACTTAATATGAAAACCTAGCCCCGTTTCACGTTAAAAAAAAAAAAGAAAAAAATCTTTCCCAGGCAATATTCGGCGTTTTTTAGCAGACAGGAAACTCGCTGTTTAGTGCCGCTGTCGAGAGATGCCGTAAGCTGAGGCACGAGAGGCCGCGGTTCCTGCGTAACGCACGACCGATAGGTGAAATACGGGGTCCTTGAAAAGGGCCGTTTGCGGGTCTCAAGCTTTGAGGACTTTGTCAAAAATGAAGGTGTTAAGTCCTAGTCAAGCTTGTAACAATAAAAACAAAGAAGCTGCAATTAACAAAAACACGGCAAGGAGGGAAACGGCACGTTCACTGGAGTTCAACATGTTCTCACCGCAGGTCGATGCACTTCTGCAGCCTTCGCTCGTATTCTCAAAAGGCGGCTTGGCGCATGCCAATGGAGATCAACTGAAAGGCCGCCTCAATGCGCCTCTTCGGGTCTTCCATCGTGGGTATGCGGCTGACGTAGACTTTGCTCTTGACGACCCCCACGCGCAAAAATCGCAGATATTCAAGTCCGGTGAACGCGAGAGCCTCGGCAACGTCAAAGAGCCTCTGCCCATCCACTTTCCAGGGAATGTGCAGTCCAGCCATTCATTCCCTTACAGCGGATACATGGTGTGGGGCGCCCCACCCTGTTGAAAAACGCAAAGTACCCTTGTGTGTTGATTTCTCCCAATTAGGGCAGACACTGGTCGCGCAGCATGCTGAGGTAGGCACCGGTGGTGAGCGATTTTTCGAAGAAACATGGACCAAAGGTATCTTCTTTCCAATTGCCGCACCATACGGTCACCTTTGGGGAGCGGGCCGCTCGATCTTGGATCGAATGCGGCTTGACACCAGCCCAATACCTGCAGTTTTGTTCACCTGGCCGTCAAGGTAGACGATGGCCTCGTCGCTGAAGAGAAGAAACTTCAGGTGGCAGGGTTTAGCTGCGACGCTGCGCTGCCCCTCTTGACAAAAAGCGAGGCGTCTTTGTTTTCGTTGCAGACAGCTCATGCAGAATGTGCACCTTGTATGGGTGCATTCGCTGCATCCGCGATGTGCTGCGAAGGAAGGTGCGGTGGACATCGAAGAGGCTGGCTGCTCTTTGAGTTTAAAGGTGTGGGTTCAAGGAGAAAGCTCCGATGATCTCATTCTTCGTGAATAAGTTTTTGTGACGATCTTGAGGAAGTCAGTTTTCTATTCTCGACGTTTTCCTCCTCGATCAAGCACCGTACCGATTTGTGTACCAGTGAGCGTGGGCAGGCGTCAACCGACCCATTACGGTATACACAAGTGCAAGGCGACAAAAAGCCTTCGGATACAAACCTGAAAACCCAAAACAGAAAGACCAAAATAGGCGACAAAGCAGACAGAAAGTTGACCGATAGGAACGAGATTTAAAGTAGACCGATTTAAGTTCCCGTTCCCACATTCACTTTTATAATATCAAGATAAACCAAATATTACACATAGAAATTCATACATTACTGGGAGGCGCGGCGGCACCGAGGGATGTGTAATCAAAACTTTTGGAACATCGTCTGCTAGAAATCCTTGTGGGGACGAGCTCGATCGGCACGTCCTCAGCGTCGCTTAAAGGGACCTTACATCGCTTGCGCTGCCTACGCCATCTGTCGGCAGCGTCACCAAACAGCGAGTCCCCGTCTGCTAAAAGAGGCCGCAGATTGTCTGGGAGAGGTTTTTCTTTTCCTTCTTTTGACTCAGGCAAGTTCATCCCTTGACTCTTTTTACCAAAAACATCCACCATCTCTAAGTATATCTGTACTAAATTACAACACGACGCATAAATAAACAGAGTTTTACGATCCGCTTTAAACCGGTTAGATCCCTTCGGCCCTCGCGATATATGCCGTACATTCGGCTTTAGTTGTATTCGCACATGATCCCCGGAGATATTTCGACAAATTGACTAAACTCTAAAAAAATTGCGGTGGCTTAGCTCGGCTATGCCAGGATATACGTAGTGTGAGCTTATGCGCACAAAATGAGAGGCGCTATCAAGCAGCTCCGGTGCAGCGTCAGACTTCGCTACTGCGCAACGGAGGCACACAGCTGGGCACGCGACGGCGCCAGTGCGTCTGCCGCGGCTATGACGTCACTCCTCTAGAATGCGAAGATCCGGGAGGCGCGCGCGGTGGCGGCGGAGCCCGCGGCGACGGCGGCTCCGCCCCGCCAGCTGTGCGCCGTGTGACGTCACTGCTCCTCGCGCTTGCGCAGCACGGAACACGGCTCATTATGCGAGCCACGCGAAACTGCTCAACCTCAGCCAGTGTAGCTCACGCTACAAAAAATAAAATTACCTGTTCTCAGCCAATATTTTTCTTGCTGTTAACACTATCGATAAAACAAAGCCAGTCAAACATTTTTTTTGCAAGGTTTCACCAACTTCAAGAATTTTGCGAAACAACGTGTGCCTGCTTACGTCGACGGGTAAGCGCACGTTCAAGCAATCGTGAGCAAAAAACTCAGGATATACGAGACGCTAAATTCACAGAAATGTCTGCATGACAAACAGTCTCAATAAGCGCCTCCACTCGCGTATGTTTTCCTTCTCAAATAAGTTCCATTTCAATATACAAGAAATTTGACTGTTAAACAGAAGTAAATATCATTTACTTGATTTAGTAGTATATGTTCTAGCGTTTCTACTGGGAAAGTGTTTTAGGGGTTGCCCTAACTTAGTTTTGGGATTGAAATGTACAGACATCCACCAACCTTCCGATGGAAAGAGGTGCAGTCTACCTATCATGGCGCTGTTTTAATGACGAAACCACAAAACACTCCGCCAACAGCCGATCTTGTTTTACTTTGGTTCTTGACGTGACAGCGAGTATAGTCAACTAGTTAACTTCTGCTCCTTCCAAAACTGTGTCCAGCGGCTTGACTTCTTAGTGTCCTTGAATCGCGAGCAGCCCCTTGTGGTAATCAAAGTAATCGCGAAGGGGGGCAGGGGAGGGAGGGGGGTATATTGCACACTCTGATTTATCTACCGGCTGCTGTGCAAAATTCTGACGTGATACGCCTGCTGTGCTATCCGCTGGTGCGTTATGAACACCCCGTGACGTCTTGAAACATGCCCGGGGGGGGGTCTTCTTTTGGAGCCAGCTGTGCACGCCAACGGTCGCCTCTTCAAGAAGGCTCCCATGAGTAATATTTGGTCTTGATGTTTGCGCTCTCTTTCACCTCTTCTCGAGGCGCCGAGCAAAGACGTCGGGCTGCGGTCCGCACGGTCGGGAGTTTCATCCCCACTGAGCCACTTGGTAGATCTCGCGTGTAACACTTTCGCCTAATCATGAGTTTGTATGATTAATTCCGACTAAGAATGCCTTCAATCTGGATGGTCATGCATTATTTACTATGGGCTGTGCATCCTTTATGAATCACAATGCAACACCTGAGTCTGTAGTGCGGTAAAATGAGGAAACTTTTAAGTCGAAAGTTGTCTTTTTCTTCGACTTGAAAGTTTCTTTATTTTCCCGTGCCACTGCCTCGGGTGTTACGTTATGATTCATTATAACCAGCTCGCCTGCTCACTCACTGTTATTTTCTATGCCTTATGTTGCTTCGACTTCTGTGTAACGCGTTTTCGTCATTCTCAAGCCTGAGACTTTTAGCACAAATTCCAGCCCATAAACATATCCTGTGTTAAAAGCGTTTGATCACGACGCTGCCGCACGCGTGCCCACGAGTATATAGCTTTCTTATTGCCGCCTGGAAGGTACATGCGGTCGCCCCAAGTTTAGACAGTCTTTCACGTGTCTCGCTACAAAAAGGCCTTCCAATATAGTAGGAACCAGGGTTGGGCAGTATCGCGATACAAATGTATCGCGATAGTATTTCAGAAATACATTTCGTATCTGTATTTCTGTATCGCGATACATTTTTTTTACCAGTATCTGTATTCCTGTATCGAAATACATTTTGGAATGTTTCTTTGTATCGCGATACAATCAGGATGAAATGTATTTCGCTACATTTCTTGAGAAATACTCCTCCACAAATACTCCCCCACAAAAAAAAAAAGTCCGAACGCATTTTTTTTTTATTTCTTAGGGCATCAGGGTTGAGAGATGCTGGGGCATTGTTGCTATGCTGACCAAGGTTCCTTCCGATTCTCCAAACTATTTATCTATGCGTCCTCCTCTCTCTTCTGAGAAGTGTTGCGTAGTCGGGGACTCGAACCAGGTGGCGTGCCAGGATTGGAGTCAGAGCATCTTCTGCCGCAGGACCTTAGGTAGGAATTTCTTGAGTCATTGTTTGCTGGCATTCAATGTCCGCTTATAAATGTATCTCTTACCTTTGCGTGCACAGTACACCCAGCCGGCAAAGCTGAGTCACACCCAGTCCGTTGCAGCACGAGCCTGGCGGTGGTTGACTTGAAATAGTAGGATGACTCACGCAGTGAAGTTCAGACATATTCAAATCACCATGATTCAAATGCGTCTGCGGCTGCGCCCGTAATACTGCACGGCTCAAGGATACGTCATCAGAAGATGTGAACGTGACCCACTGCTCTGGGGATCCGAAACCCAGGAAGGAGGCTAGACGTGGCCTCGCTGTGCCGACCCAGCCTTCGTACACCTGCTACTCGTCTCGAGCGCGCTGTTTCTCGGAGAGCTCGCACCTGTGCCGGCAATATCAGGTCGCAATCCACGAGGACTCTGTTTGGGTGATGCTAGGCGAAACTTGATGACTGCAATCCATGCGTCGGTGGCGAAGGGTTTGCAGGAAGGACGTTCACAACAGGGATACCATCGTATCGTTTTTTGAACCGTAACAGAAGATGAGACACGTGTTCCAGGATGCTTCAGGTGGTCCAATATTCTCGAAAATTCCAAATGACACTGCCTGCATGATCTTCAACGATGTAACCTACAACGAAAATACCTATTGCACTTTGATACACCAGCGTGGTAAAGTTTCATGTTCAAGGCCGCACCTACAGATAAAGAATACCAGTTCATTCTACCGTGACGTCATGTGATCAATTTTGGCAGAAACGTCCTTATTGGACAGGGGCGTGGTGATGTTTTGATGGGAATCAGGATGACAGAATTTATTTAGAAGTCGAAGTCTTTTCGCATTCCTCGTCAGGCAGACAGGATGTCAGGGAAGGGACCGCGGTCAGTCCTTGATGGAACGTTTTTTTGAGCCCATTGAAGATTCCTCGTCTTCCGAATCCACTACCTTCTAGGCAAAGTACCAAGCCTGTATACGGGAAAGTAATTTCGGGATCAAAAACTCCCACTTCAAGCATCATCTCAGTTGGCGTCTCTAACAAATGTGAAAAATGTATTGCAGTATCAGTATTTCTGTATTTGTATTTCTGCCCTCCCTAAAATGTATTCCTGTATTTGTATTTCCAAATACTTTTTAAATCTATTTAAAATGTATTTCCGATACGTATCGCGATACATTTTTACAGATGTATTTTAGTATCAGTATTTTGGCTACTATTTTAATGTATCCCAGTATTTGTATTTCCAAATACATTTTCGAGTATTTCTGCCCAACCCTGGTAGGAACTGGGTGAAATTTTATAGAAAGTACGCGAGATGCACACTTCCGGAAGAAAGTTTGTTGGATAAACACTCGTGCAAGTGAAGCCAATTTCAAAGCTATGCGCTCGTGCCTATGTGCTACCACTGCTGCACAAACCTTTCGGCACTACATAAACCCTCCCAACTTCTGGGCTTTCATTAGCCCAGACAAGGCTTTTTGCACAGGGTTTGCAGAAAGACACGCCCCTTGTCTCTCCGCCCAATTTCATTTCGATGAAGTGTTGTGCTTTATGGCCTAATTCGCGGGACCGCTCTGGCCGATTCAATAATTGCACCTACTTTTCTATCCCACCATAGCGGCGTGGAGGCTGTGGAGTCCTCGAAGAAGAGGACGATGGCGGGGCCTGTACGAAGGTATGACCACGATACGGAGCTCAGGCGTTGCGGAACGTTGATTGGGCTTGACGCTTTTGGGTTGAGATTTTTAGAGCGCAGCTCTTAGGCGCCTGTTTCCGGTTTGAGCGGCGTTGCCGTCGCCGTAGCCGTCGCCGTGAGGACGCGGCGCGGTTCCCGCCGTGCTCTTTCGTTTCGTTCGTTCGCTCGTTACGTGCATTTTTTCTTCTAAGTAAGAGAGAAAGAGCCTTCTCGCACGCTCCCACTGACTGGCCGCGGGAGCATGAGAGGAGGGGATCAAACGGCCGTGGCACAACGTATACGCGACAATTTAAAACCGAGGCGCAGCGACGTCGCCGTTTGCGCGAAACCGCCATCACCCGGAAGGAAAGATAGCATGGTTCTTCAAACAAAACAGAATGCAGACACTTTGAGGGAAGCTGTGATTGCTGCATAGGACACTGCCGAGGCCCGGGAAAACACACTGCATCTCCGAAGACAAAAGTCTGCGGACCGTTGCGAGAGTGAAATTACCACCCTTTGCTGAGCCAGAACGCCTGCGATAAATGCTAACGCATGTTGTCGAGACTAATCCTATCGACAGCAGCAAATTCTGCATCATTTTTTAACGAAAGTAACCTCAATTTTCGGTGCATATTGCTAAACTTTCTGACGTGGTTCAGTACTCTCGAGTTCACTAAGTGAGTAAGGACATTTACAATTACTTTCTTGGGCGCCTGGTGAACCTGCAACACCAGAAAGAATATTCTAGTTCCTGGAAAGTTCACGCCCTACTAAACAATATACAGGCAGCCGTATTCACCAGATGTGACTAGCGCCTCTTTAATCACTGACTAACTGTGTCATCAATTAAAATGATCACGTGGCAGATGATAATCACAGCTAAGTAAGCACGCGGTATCCACCGACCATGTTTAGCGATTAGTCACCCGGAGTGACTTTGAAGGCGACTAGATAGTAGAAACCTTAGTCGGGGGGGGGGGGGGGAGGGGGGGGGGAGGTACGGCTAGCTTAGCCGCTGTTTATCGGGTGACTAGCGGCTGAGCGCCATGACCGACTCCTGTCACAGCTGACCGCCTGACTGGCTGTCTTGCTGAGCGTCATCTAAAGCTCCTAAATCAATCAGCTTTATAAATATTTGGAGCACGCAGTAGGCGCTGGGTTGCGCTGGTTTCCACTCGTGCAACAGGCGTAACGCTGGCGCTGCCAAAATGCGGATGAGAATCTTTTCGTATACGCGTTTTTGTACCGCAAGCGTCGCGCCTGGCGCCTGGCGGTTCAAAAGCTGAACCTTCATTCTGGGTTGAGCATTAGGACGCGAAGCACTATTAAAATCGGAACGATATATCCTCATGTTTTATTAATACTGAAACTGCTAATATGCGTACTCCGCTATAGATACATCATTTCCAGAGACATGCTTGCTAAATACGTGCATTTATGTCTCGTTATTACGGACGACTCACATTATGGACGTCTCTTGGAAGGAACGAAGCTCCACATTAACGATAAATCAGTGTACCAATGGCTTCACTCCTTGCTTTCGGCGGAACAGACGCTATACTATGAAGGGCTTCGCTGGTCACCCGTGATTCCTTAGCTGGCGCTTGTACCATTCTGTCACAGAAAGATTCTGATTGTAAACGTACGCACACCCGACACGCGCAACTTAAAAAAAAAAAGAGGCTAAATATCATCGCCGCTAATCATTCGTGTGAGCTCGAGCCGACGTTGCAACTTTGTCTGCTCAAAAGGGGTCGGATGTCCTGGAAACGGGGCCGTGCAAGCTGATGGTGTATGAAAAAAGATAAAATGAACTATACATTTTTTTCACATATTAAAAGAAAGCAAAAAAATGTCCCACTTCTAATGCATGCGCTGTGCGGAGTGTGCCCAGAAATGTTGATCGGCAATTAACAGAAACAACGAAACTTCGCCTTTGGTGGTTAAATCGTGCATGTAAGTACAGCCTCCACATTTTTTTAACAATATCGCGCGAACGCCGACCGGCAGGTAGATCAGCGCCTTATCGCGGCGTGAAAAAGCAGGTCAGCGAGACTACGCCCGTGTGGCGAAAGGCACACGCCTAGCCTCGCTGACTTGCTGTTTCTCACCGCGATAAGGCGCTGATCGACCGGAGGCTGAACACGTCTTGATAAAACATACGAATACTGATCTTCATTGTATATACAAGTATCTCAATTCACCACATGAAAGGAGGGAGGGAAATTCATGATATTTCGCGAAGAGTCAAATTTTGTTGAACGTGGTTCTTGAGTTCAAAATGAGCATTACTCTATTTTGGTTTTCGTTTCAGAAATCTACTAAAGTCGCCAATCTTCTTGCTACAAAGTACAAACCCCGCTTTATTCCAGGATTATAAACGCGAGCCGAAAGCCCTTTAATAGGGCTGTTAAACGATACTGAGTTTGAATGTTACGTGCAGAGATGGCAAAATTACTTCCAAAAAGTAATTAACGTACATTACTAATTACTTCCATGAAAACTGCAAAAAGTAATTAAATTACATTACTAATTACTTTCATGAAAACTGCAAAATGTAATTAAATTATATTGCAAATTACCGTCGGCTAAAGGTAATGACAATACATTACAATTACTTTCCAAAAGCAATGCCATTACTTTGAAATTACTTTGACATTCCTTTTGAATGACTTGAAGCAGTAATTCATGCTTATTTTATTTACTGTATACACCAACACAGTGTTAACAGAACAAGCTCTCGCTTGCCCACAAAGCGTGTGTGTAGCAACCAAATTCGGGAAAAGCAAGGCGCTGCGCATCCCCAGTGCCGACAGCAGCGCCACCACAGTGATGTGACGTCAAAGAGCTGAGTTGGTCTGTATGTAGCAAAACTCAGATCTTCCTGTTTATACCGCAACAACCTTATGTGCCTCAAAGTGAACCATACTGAACAGGGGTTTTGCTGGCGCACACGACAGGAGTGTTAAACATGATGAATATAGCTTCTTTAGGTGTGACTCAGAAAGGCAGTTGACTCACCGGTTTCGCGGTTCATTTAACGGTGAAGGTTCTTACTAAAAGAGAGATCTGTTTCCGTGTTCCTGATTTAGAAGTTGTAGTCCGTGTCAGTTTGTTAAGTTGGGCAATGGCAGTTCGTTCTAACAAAGAGTCGTCACGTGAAACGTTTCCCTTCCGCCTCGGACGCAATCTAATTATATTCTCCCGAGAGCACTATACTCGGCGATAACTTTTCTTGGCAATGCAGTGGAGAGGAGGAGAGCCCGCGCACAGCTTTAGTCAGTGCTCAAAATGGGAAAGGGAACGCGTGCCTGTACCCTTCACTACATAGCCAAGAAAAGTTGTCGCCGAGTATAGTTGACCTATTCTCGTTCATTCCTTTCAAGGAACATTTTTTTGAAACACCCGAAGAGTCCAAGCTTTTGCGCATTGCCAGACAAAGGGCCCGGATAATTGCTAAGCAGAAGCGTCGCCAGTTGGGGAATGGCGCGAGCTTCCTAAATGGTGTACTTTCCCAACAAACGGGGGGCGATATCTACTTGTAGGCTTATTCACGAATAAACTTCCCAAGGGAAGGCAGCGAGGCATAGCGCGAGCGGCAGCTGCTTTGCTCGAGGACGCACGAAACATTTTGGGGCTTTGACAAAGCATTTGGAATTAACTATTTATTTTGGTCGTTTGTTGTTCACAATGGTCGAAGCTTACGGTTTGACCTTGCTTGACGAAATTACGAGGCTGGGGATCTGTTTGTCCTGTCCTTTCAGGTTTTAAATTATGTTTAACTCACTGATGATGTGCCCGTCGCCTTGTAGCCTATGAGCCATTTATCCCTAAGCTGACGCACTGTCAGCTTAGGGATGAACGGTGGAAGCTACGTGTTTGTTGGAGCAGTCACATGTCTATCGTTCGCCACGTAACCACGCTCTCGTTCATACCCGCGCAGAGAAAGGGGCGGGTCAGGTGATTAAAGGAAGGTGTTTGATAGGTTCTGGTTAGCTTGCAGCTCCCACCGCACTGTCAGCTTAGGGATGAACGACCTATAGTATCGTCGTGATGACGCGACGCCGTGAATCTGTCGTGCCTGGTGTTCGTAAGCCTTTGCCTTCCAGCGATGTCTACACGTAAGCTTTTTTCCTTCGCCATTCCAGCCCTCCTTTGTGCGCCTGTTCAGCTCTTCGTACGAGGCTTTGCACTCAGGTGGCCGTAGATTATTTCCTCTGATTCTGTTTCACAATATTTCACCATGCGAAATATTTTTTTCTCTATCTTAAAGCTTGCAAACGAATTTTCTAATATAGGACAAAAGTAATTTCAAAAGTAATGAGTAATTTTCTGGAAATTATTGCCTGAAAGTAATACATTACATTAGTAAATTACTAGCCTAGAGAAGTAATTCCATACATTACTCATTACTCCAAAAAAAGTAATTCAATTACTGTAATTCCATTACAGTAATGTCATTACTGCCATCTCTGGTTACGTATTCGTTTCAGAAGAGACCACTGGTACAATTGCGACACAACTCTGATCGCCTTGGTTTGGGTTATCTGGTTCATAAGGATTTCAAAAATCGGAAAGCTCGAGCAAGGCGCACGAAGACACACGTGCGTAAGACGGACAGGTGGTGTCCTTGTGGCGTATATACCTTCCTTCGTCTGTGTCTATAATTCGTTTCAGCTTACGTCCAGACGCAAAAACGCAACATCATGGTTTCTCTCATCGCTCAATCAATCATGAACAGAAAAGATCCAGTGACCTGCGCTTTTGACGCTCTTTGATTGATTCCATTAGCTGTTAGGGTCGGTCGCATCTGTACCTAAACTGAAACGAAGTAAAGTTCGCGCTTTCTAGATCTAAAATTATACGGTTAACATGGGCGGGACGAGAGAAGCAGCAACCAAAAGCGTAACACGAGCTTTCCGCGAACTGTGTTTATTTCCGAAGCCAGATTCCCCCCGCAGGTACAGTACAGAAACTTGCGTTTCGAAAGCAGTTACTTAGTCTTCTCGTCGCCAGCACTGCGATGTTAAACGGAGAACCGATACCCAGTTACTTCACGCACTTTACGTCTTACCTTTGCTGTTCCTCGAGTCACAATTCCTTCGTCAACCGCACATCACGGAGGAATGGCAAACCAATCCGCGAAACCAAAAGCCGCTCTCATAAGAACAAAATCGAAGCCGCTGTGTATTGCGTAGCGTGAAATAAGGTTAAATCGCTTGCCACCAGATGACAGGGTCAAGCAGAGTAATTGCAAGTAGCTAGGCTAGGTGGCACTAGATACCGCCCAATTCATGTTCTACAAGATATATATTTATTTCCTCAAGCCATCATCGCGCTTCGGGATCTTCGCAAACCTCTACACACATGTAGACACATTACGCGTACTACAAGCATCAGATGAACATACATTTAGCGCATACACATACATGGCACATACCAACATCCCAATATAAATACAACGGCACACTAACCCAATCACTACACCCGAGCTCTGCGTTTCCGTCTTTTAAACTGGTCGTTTTGAACGTACGGAATTTCTCCGTGACTGCCTAAGCAATGAACAAATATTCCCAGCATGTTGATTTCTTTCCAGCAATTTTAAATCTCTGAGAGTATTTTGAATGATTCAGGGGATGAATCTCTTAATAAAAAGAAAACTTGAAAGCCAATATATCAAACCGCTCCAATGGGGTTCTAAGCGATGAGTTTGTTTCCCCGCACGGCACGTCGTAGCCAGTATTTTTATTGTATCGTTTGTTTTTCTATTTGTGCTGTTCGCGCACGGCTGTAATTGCCGTCTTGAATTAATTTCTGAAGAGCGGATATTCACTCAGCCAGAAGTGATGCTTTACGGGCAGAGAAATCGCTTTTCGATCACCTTGAATGCAGTCAAAGCCGCGACTTGCGGCAGGTGTTAAGTGTACGGAGCTACGCCGTGGTGAGCTCGAAAACTTCTAGCGCTCATCTCAGCGCGTCACTTTGAGGGCAGTTTCTCCAGGAACCGTAGTATATTTAAACAGCAAAATAAAGGGTAGCTTTTTTTTTCGATTTTACCTACTATTCTTTTTTAATGCTAAAATTCCACACTGTAAATATACGTACTTTCCGTCATGATTTCGTACTGTTCAGTCCTTTCCCCAGAGCGCAATCGCTCTCGGGGACGAGACAACCGACAGTCACATTGGCCACTGTACGATAGGAGCTTACTGTTCAGACCAGTGTTCCAACATGACTATCCGCACGTCGATCGATTGCACCTAATTCCTCAAGTGGTCTTAAACTCTATATTGTAAAGCGGAATGTCAACCTGCGTCATCCCGCCCCCTTGGATCACGGCCCGACCAGCGGCATCAATGCCCGACAGTTTACGTCATCTCATCTTGTTGTTACACCACTGATACGCGAACACACGGTCAAATCGGCGATAATTCCAGTCTTCTGTTCACAACCCACAACACTGCCATCACGATGTTGCTGCTATGTTGCTGACAGAACCACGTTGAACGCCGGTTGGCACTCGGCATCGGAAAACGGAACCGCACTCAGCACGGAAGGCACCCAGGCAGCCGGCAGCAAAACCTGCCTGGATTAGACGCAGTTCCTGCGATTTCCATAACGTCGAAAATGTTGACACAGTTCCGCGGGGGTCCCGCAATCCGGAGACTGCCATTTTACCGCGTGTACGTAGCGCTGCTGGCACTGCTCCGGAACTTCGCTGTTTCTAGCGGCCGCGTTTGCTCGTTTGATAAAATTAGTGGTAAAAACGTCAATGCAACCGAAATGTTCTACACGTTTGGACTAGAAGACGGAATGGAAGGCGGCCTTCACTGCCGCTGAAGCTCAATCAACTAAACAACGTTTATTAAACAACGTGCTCGAAAAACGAAACTGAAAGAAGATGAGTCGGGAGGGCGAAAGCGTTCTCCCGCCTGCCTGGAGAAAGAGAAAAACGTCTCGTTCCTCCCTTCTTCTTGTGTCCGCTTGGGGACGCGTCAGTAGACGGGAGGACGACACGCCGTTGCTTCCTTTTTCCTGCATTTTTTCTTAGAGTGGGGGGTTCACAATGTCGGCGTTTGCGGGAATCCCTTTTGAGGAGGAGATTGAGCTATAGGGGGCACTTTGTCCAGCATGTTTTCCAAAGCTTAATGTTTGCCTACAAAAGAACTGTGAACTGGCTTTTTTACTCCATCTTTCTCGATCGAGCGCGGAGTAGAAATTGAACACGAGTGCTGCGTCGGCCTTTGGGTGGTACTGGTGTTTGCTCAATTGGTGGTTCACTGATCGAACACGTGCTTTGGCCTAACGCTGACGCATCGTTCGGCAACTTTAGCCGAACGCTGCGTCTTAAACACAGACTAATAATTCATGTTGCTGTTTTCCCCATTAAAGCGACGGTTGGATCTTCTTCCCAATAGTCACTTATAGGGTGAAAACGGCGGCGAAGTCCTTTTGTAGTCCCGCCTCAAGAGCGAGTTTCCTAAATGCGATAAAGCTTCGTCGTCTCGTAAGCACCTACACACATGTAAAGCCGGAGCACGAGGGAAGGCAGCCAGCTCATGCTGGAGGCCCGGTGTTGTACAGATGCGACTGGCTGTTCTCATTCTGTCTGTGACTACAGTCATATGATACTTATTAATCGAGCGAGAACACTGCAGTAGGTAGACGACTCGAGCTCGGTGGTTAAAATGAATGACCTAGTGACAGGTCACTTGTTAAAAATACATCCGGAGCACAGCACATGCCTTGTGCCTTGGCACCTCTGCGCGTTGTCATAATAAATCGTTCGCGGCATATATTCTGCACGATATCAAGTGGCTTCTTGTTTTCTCTGTGAAGTAACAGACTGAACGCGCACGTTTTTTTTTATTTTTGTTTTATTTCTGCGAGTGTTAGTGCGCAAAGTAGCCAACCAAAGCTCGTTTTGTAAGGTACGAACACCGGGGATTCATGTCGAGCGGTGTGTAACGGAAGTCAGCAAATAGGTTCAATACTGCTTAAGGTGCATAGACTATTATAAACTTTTTCTAAGATAAGCGCATAGCATAAAGTAGTTGCACATCCGCTTGGAGACACACAATGCCACAGGGGGTGTCTTCACGACGAAAACACTCAACAAATGGGCGATTTCGCGAGTTGTTTATCGGCTATAGTGTGGATGTATAAAAGTCATTGTTACGAGGGAGGGCAGAGGAGAGAGGTAGATTGCTCAGCGGATGTAGCCGCAGCGCTGTAAGTGTGTTCTCCTTCGATTGCGAACGCAGCGCAAATGTTTCATTAAAGTCACATCTGTCGCATATGCTGCGACGACGTTTGATTTCTGGCCCACCGACAGGAAACTAAGCAGACGTGCATCCAGCGAAATACCGATACGGGCGTTTGACACCTGTGAAACGAAGAGTAGCGAAGAAGAAAAAATCTAAAGCAATTACACGAAAGGTTAAGGACACGGATGTGCGCCTTCGGCTTCTCTGCACTTTTATGCCCTTTCTTCTCTTTAAATCAATTACCGAAAATAAATTTCCGACTGAAGTATTTCTCGGTGTCTTTATGTTTTTTTATTATCTGGATTGGATGAGTTGTTGTCGACACGGGTATATAGATAAACTTTATGTGCTGAAAGTGTATTGATAATCGCTTTTAGCCGGTGTTTTTTTTATGTTGTTGCTTTATGTGTGTTCTGAGCTCTGGGTATCACTAATTCATACTGTTTCTCTCCCCGCCTCAAAGTTGGGGGGGGGGGGGGGGGGTGCTAGCGACGATTGACGGACGACAAAGACCGAAGACGTCCATCCATTACTTTCCTTTCTATCCCTTTTTTTTCCTAATTTCCCTCCCCCGAGACTGTGACACGTGTGCCATATGGCACACCCAATATTGTTTAATTGCCTATTTCCTCCGAATCCAAGAAGACGAGGCAATCGAAATTATGTTGCGCCGCGTTTTTCAATGGTCGATTCGCGTTCTTATAAATTTATTTTCAATTAAAACGGAATTTTCATTTGTGAATCAATACAGTAAATGGTTCTGGTGTCAAATATAATTTCGCTTACGAATACATGCCGCTCATAAAAAAATAAGTCGAGTGCATGACAACAACTAGCGCAAAGTTGACAGTAAAAGTTAAAAAAGATAATGCAAACAATGGTTGGTGCCACTAAACAAACTAGTCTTCACTGGGGAAAGTCTATCCTGTCTTATAAACACTTTGAGAATCCGATTTTATTGACAAAGTGTCTTCGTATTAGCATCTTGATATAAAACATACATCAGACATTTTGCAGAAACAAAACAATATCAAAGCCTTTGCTGGAAACACTTTTTGAACCTCTTTGTTGTATCCTACAGAGTGCTCCACCCTTATTCCGAAAGCTGGCATGCATAAGACATGTTCATCAGGCTAAAATTAGATAACGCAGCCTCCATCTGGAATCCTCATCAAGACTACTTTATGAGTCATCTAAAAGCAATTAAATATATCACGATCATCTGGTGGGCTAGTTGGTTATTCTGTCCACTGGGGATGCCTGCGTAAGCGCGCCGTCCGTGGCCTTGTCGCCAAAAGAACTTTATTTTTTAAGTCGCGATATTTAACGATCCTTAGCATCTGTATATATTTTAAACGTAAACTTTTTGTTCTTTTTTCTACCAGAGTTTCTACACACTTCGTCCCAGGACTCAACCGTTTTCAAAAAGTCATTTAAGCGTGCAGCTCAAACCTTAGTATTATTAGCAATTCATTTTTAGCCAACTCAAGCTATAGCATATGTTTTTGCCGGTTTTCATTTTGCATGGTTTAAAAGCATTCTTGGGTTCTTTTTCCTCTTTCTCCTTTTCATTAAACGTCAGTTGTTAGTCAGCGCTCTATCCTGTCTGCCTTGTCTATCCTTCCTTGTCATTTTGCGCTGTGAATTCAACATAATGATCAACCAACTAGCCCACCAGATGATCGTGATGCAGTTTCTTTTTTCTTCAATGGGCCCTTTTCCGTGTGTTTCTCCGATAGACTATGTTTCTTTTTATATCAACCTGATCGCCATCTCAACATGCAAGGCAAGATTCTATTCTGTCGCTATCAGATACGGTGCAGTTCCACCGGACCTACAAGGTGTGTTCGGCTCAGCAAGACCATCCCAGCATCATGCCAGGAGGATATGCAAGATCGTCCGCGCTGAGCTGTGGAGGCAAGTACGGTATTACCGAACGTGCCTCTGGGTGCTTGCTGGTGGTGGGGATCCTGGCGGTGGCCAAGGGCGACGACACAGGTCCTTCCTGGATGCAGCAAGTAGGGCGACGGAATTCTTGTGGTCGTCTTATGTACCACACATAAAAGGCCTCCGAGTACAAAACACCAAACGCAAAGGAGAAAGAGTGACCTTGGTGGGAGATGCTATTCTACCCGTAGAATTAAGCAAGATACTTGAAAAAGGACCGAAATTTTGCACAGCTCCAAAACACCAGGGAGTGCAGCTGTTGTCTAACATCCATGACATAGCTAATAAGGCTCACGAAAGTGTAAGAACCCGATGTATTGAGGACAGTGTCGACGTGCTTTTGCGATCTATGCCAGATGGTAGTCAAAGAAAGATGAACATGTCACGTTTAGTTGAATACTTCATCGCAAACGACTTAAACCTGCTGGTGTCTGATAAAGAAGGGGGCTTTGTGGTTATATCAAGGACAAACTACCTGGAAAAAGCAGGAGTAGCCATAGATAAGAACTTTAACCGTCTAGAAGTCAAAACCAAAAAGGTGAAGGCCATGGCGCTCCAACTGTGCACCAGGCTTGAGTTGATACAGATGAAGAAGCTGATAACGACTACAAAAAAAAGATCATTTAGACATGTTTTTCACAGCCAAAACCCACAAGGACGGTTGTCCTTTTCGGGTCGTTGTCACTGAAAAGGGATCATGGGAAGGTTTGATGTCACGCTTCTTACTCCGTCACCTTTCTAACCTCGTACTGAATGATCCATTTCTGATACCAAACTCCGAGGAGGTTGTAGAGTACCTTCAGCAGGATACATCGACAGTCAGGTACGGTTTTTCGCTCGGTGTGGAAGACCTGTTTTATTCTATCCCACATTCAAAATTATTTGCAGCCGTCCAAGAGTGCATTGAGGCAAAGGGAACCACGTCCTTTCAAAACGAATGTGGAATTTCGGAAGAATCATTTCTAGAACTTTTGCAATTCTACCTTTCTGCCACGGTCGTTGCGTTTGAGGGCAAGACTTACTTGTAAAAGAAAGGAATTTGTATAGGGTCGTGCGTGGCTCCGGTCCTCTGCGATATTTTTCTATCACAGTGTGATCGGGCAATAGCTAATGCCCTTCCCATCGGCCAAGTTTCCCGTATTTTTAGGTACGTGGACGATTATCTGGTTCTCCTCACACAACGCCCGGCAGACAATGAAATACAAATATTTGACACCATACAATCGACCTTCTTTGAAAAAGAACAAGGGCTCAAGTTCACGCATGAGTTACCGGTGAACACCTTCCTTCAATTCTTGGATCTACGGCTGTCTTTCTTTGAACATCATACTTGTTGGAAGTACGCTCCAAGGTCCAAGAAAGGCCTCCTGCAATACGATTCGGCACATTCGAAGATTATTAAGAGAGGAATTGTAAAAAACTCCCTAAATGCGGCGCTAAAGAAATCTTGTGTACATTCAGCGGGGGAAAGCTTTCATGATCAGGTGCAGCGTCTTCAAGATTCAGGCTACCCAAGTTCAATCTTGTATGACGTCGCCGAGTCCATTATCACCTCACGCGGACGACAGAAGATACAAAGGGACACAAATATCCGACCGGCTGTGTTTCCATACATTCACCGCATTTCCCACAACCTTAAGAAAGTTGCATCGAAGTTTAACGTCAAAGTCGTGTTGTCTGCACCGGACAAACTAAAGAAGTTGTGTCCGAAAATTAACAACAAGCAGCAGCAACAGGGTGTGTGCGGAGTTCAACATCAACAAAGATACGTCGAATGCCAATGTGCAGTGGTATACGAAATACCGTTTACTTGTGGGAAAGTGTATGTGGGTCAGACAGGAAGGTGTGTGAACGATCGTCTAAGAGAACATGCCGCTTCACTAAAGTCGTCGCCAGCAGGCCACTTTGCCATACATGTCAGGGACTGCCAGTGCTCCGCCTTGTTCAGGAAAACAAAAATCCTGAAACGTTTCGGGGAACGACGAACACGCGAGCTCTACGAGGCACAGGTTATTCTGTCCACTGGGGATGCCTGCGTAAGCGCGCCGTCCGTGGCCTTGTCGCCAAAAGAACTTTATTTTTTAAGTCGCGATATTTAACGATCCTTAGCATCTGTATATATTTTAAACGTAAACTTCCTCTTTCTTTTTTCTACCAGAGTTTCTACGCACTTCGTCCCAGGACTCAACCGTTTTCAAAAAGTCATTTAAGCGTGCAGCTCAAACCTTAGTATTATTAGCAATTCATTTTCAGCCAACTCAAGCTATAGCATATGTTTTTGCCGGTTTTCATTTCGCATGGGTTAAAAGCATTCTTGGGTTCTTTTTCCTCTTTCTCCTTTTCATTAAACGTCAGTTGTTAGTCAGCGCTCTATCCTGTCTGCCTAGTCTATCCTTCCTTGTCATTTTGCGCTGTGAATTCAACACAATTAAATATAGCATTGCTCGTTTCATCTTCGGTGGCCTCGGTACCCTTGGATACGCCGTGAAACACATCGTTTTTGTGTGGATTCACAAGGTGTATTACCAAAACATGTTGCGAGTGTGATATTGTCCGGATTTAGACAACATTTACTGGGGATTTCGAGGCTCATTCATGCCCGCCGGGCTTTCATAGTTTTGGAAGTTTTGGACATTTTGCACCAAGGCAAAAAAAGCTCGGAGAAATGGCTGTATTCATCCTGGTTTCCGGCACATGGACCGCTTTGTTTTGGTCGTTTGCGGACTGAAACACCGCGAACTTCCTTCTTCTTGTGTTTGGTGTTTTTTTCAGAAGCTCAAGCATACACTGCTGCATACATTCTATAGCGGCATTAGTAAAGAACACCAATTCGAAGACGTCTACGTCATTTGAAAAAATCGGACTGTTTTTGTATTTGTGTACGGCTACGTCGAGGCTTACTATAATAGTATAGCACATCTGAGGTGGTGAAAACGGCTGAGAAAGAATATCAAGACATCACTTCCGATCAGCTGATCAGCATGGATTCGTGTATATGTATACTCTGGAAATTTATGTGGGATCGTGCGGTTGATATTAGAGCCGTTTTTTTTTTTCTTTACGGTGCATGATATAGCTTCGCGGCAACAGGGTTCGAAATGTGAGACACTCTCGCAGTCTATGTGAAACGAGTTCATTTGTGTAAGGACATATGCATGCTCCAGTGCCCAATACAACAACATGCTTGACAACGTGTTTATACGACCGCGTTAATTTAGATTCACTTTATTTTCACTACTCTTTGTGAGCCCGTGATTTCATTCTTTCGCAGCAAAAGTATTCGGTGATGTGTGAAATGCACTGTTGTCTTGTAGATAATGAGACCTAAAGTTGAGAAATGAGTCAGCTGCTTTGTTGTAACGCGAATGCACTTCTACGCGAGAGACACCGATTGAAAGTTAGAGATGACGGAGAAGGTGGCAGTAGCAGACAAGAAAGTACGGCTTTTGTGATCGCAAACTACAGGTATTCAGAGCCTTGGTATTTGGCATTCAGCTTGTGATTTTTGTTTTATGAAAAAAAGAAATAAACGTTGCACAATATTCATCTACAATTTTAGTCTTGTTGTGGCAACAAATGATAGTTAGAAAATGTACTTTGTAAGTTTTCCTGTGACCAATATGTGGGAGCGTTGCTTTTTTCCTCACCGCTTCTCCTGTTCACTTGTTTTCTCACCCTCTTCCACCGCCTCTGCGAGTCTTGCTCCTGCCCAAGATGACCAATCATTAAACGCACAGGCATCTCCTCTTCCTGCTTAAACAAAGAGCAGTAGAACAATCAACAGCGAACGAAAACTCCCATACGACATTTTGAAACGTGGATAGAAGGAAAACTAAGACAGAGCTTGTAGCTGTCAGGCGTTTCTTCTAGTGGAAGCAGTACAGACCGGTTTCTAGAGATAACCTGGTAGTTCGTTGTTTGAATTAGCAAATATTTGAATTTAAAAACCGGATAACCCGTTTTTCGAATAATCGGTTACGTTACTCGGTTATATAAATATCCCGATATTCGAATATTTATTTACATAGAAATTATCCTATAGAGAAATCTAAATTGTTCCGCCGAAATAAAGGTTTTCGCCTGCAGCCTTTCGTCCACGGGTTTCATTTCCATAGTGTGCATGCTTTAAAAATTAAGGGGGAGTTTCAGAAGCCATCCCCTGCTCCGTACTCAGGTGTTCAACCTTAGTCTCCGTTTGAAAAATATGTAGAAAAGAAAGAGAGCGCGGGTTTTTTAGGCTTTTGATCGGATTCTACGTCACGGCGTTTTGCTGGACGAGCTTTGCCAACAAATAATAAGATGTGTGCCTTCAGGGGCAGACGTTCGAGTATTATTTTGGTGAGAACTTCTCACGAAAATAGTGCTCACTGGCATACGTTTGGGGAACGAACTCTAGCGGCCGCGGATGTGCTTATTTTAAAAGCCCCTTTCCTCTGCGGTGACAGCATGTTTTAACTGTACGGCAACAAAATGACCACACGTTTGCAAAGTAAGCAATGTTTGTCGATTGGGCTGAGACGTTCGCAACTCCAGCTAGTGTTCGATCACATTGTCCGCGAGTATAACAAACGGAGCATGTTTATCTGGTTTGGTTAGCAGATGACACGTAAGAGCCTTTTGTATTGTTTGCATCCGCGAATGACCTTTCAAAACAGACGATCCCCCGTTGTTCACTCGCGTTAGAAAACGAAGCCCTGTTCTTCGCTCGGGTCATCAGACGAGTCATCTGCTAGAGGCCCATAACTATCAGCTTGGGCAGCTCCTCTGGCGTGCGAAATTGAATACTTTTTCTTTGCTTTTCGATTGTGCGCCATTACGCGTTTTCACGTTGCTCGCAGACACTAAGCTAGCAGAATAACATTGGTTAATGTAAGTTTGTGAAACAAAACAACATTAATAAAAGAGGCACAGGAAATTCATTTTTATCGTTTTTATAAAGCAGTAAGAGTGCGAGCAGTTTTTTTTTTTTTTCATTAAATTCTTCCTAGTTCTTTTAGGCGCTCTGCTAGCGCGCGCAGACATATGGGCACACAGCCTGCTAACGACTATAGCTGTGCATGAACGAACGCTGCAGTGCCGCTTAGTGATCGATTCAGGGATTGCATGTTCGCATGTTACGAACACGCTCATTACCCCTCGCCGAGAGAAACTGAACTGTTGGTATTTTAGCTCGCTACGTGGCAGCGAGCTTGAATCTCGCTCTCACCGAAGGCTTAGATCAGTGCCAGTAGCGATGGGCAATTGGCGAAGAAAAAGGTTACGTTAAAAGGTGCATGGTGAAGTTTAGAGTAAGGTAAACAACTTTAGATAGAAACGCCTTCGTCAGAAGTGCCATTTACTTCAAGTTAAGGTGTTTAGGGAGGCAGTCAGGGTTTTATTTATGTCACAGTCTATCATACATTATTTATGAAGCGTTAAACATGGCAAGTGCCTCTTCACAGACAGAGCTCAACAGTATTAATTTTCTTGAGCACTGATCCTTGTGTTCGCCTTTTGAAGAAGAGATCCAACCATTGTGCCGTTAGCGGTTAAATCCAGAACTCTTCCCAAGGGGACGTTACAACAAAAATAATTTGAGCTCCTAACGCAGCGTTCGGCTGACGTAGCAAAACCCCGCGTTAGCGTGTAGCTGGGGCACGTGTTCGGTCAGAGAAGCAAAAATTGAACGCAAGACCAACCGAACACTGACGCGGCACTTGTGTGTAATCTATCGCCCGGGTTCGATCGACGCAGAGGAAGAAACGATTCCAATCCACATGCCGTGTGTTAGGTAAACACCGAGCTCTGTTGAAAAGAAGCTCGACCAAGCGCCCAGTGTATTGGCTTTTCCATCGCTTATCACCCAGGCGAAAAATGCTGAGTCACTGAGCAGGAGAGGCATGCACAGCGTCTGATATACCGCACAGCAGAGCAACAGCGCAGGCTCAGAAGACGTTCCACAGCCCAGCAGACAAAGATGACAGCGCGCAGAAGGTGATTTTCGGAAAGGTCTATAGTAGTGGATGTCATCGCCATAAGCACAGAAATGAGTAAATGCATTACTGTTTTATTATCAAACGAACGTGGTACATTCAAAATGATTATAGCATTAAAATACAAATGAAATAAAATGGTTTTTAGTCGTGTACATTAGTTACAACCTAATAATCCGTATAAGCGGATAACCTGTTTGGCAAACCGGCTATTCGTATTCGAAAATCCGAATAACCTGATAACAGGTTTTAAAGCTGAGTTCGCTTCCCTCCGGTTGACCCGGACATCCGGTTCGACGAATATTTGTATGCTCGAGTTTCTTGGTCTCATGAATACGAGATGCCATTAAAAGTCCAGACTGCGTGGTCCCATGACTTTTGAAGAGCACGCCGAACCGTGAGGTGATTATGGTATAAGGACTTTAGTTTTTACTACTGTGCATGTGCCGTCAATCGCCCATCCTCTACTCGATTGATCTTGTTTATATTAGGACATCTTTTTTACGAGTGCTTAGCTGCGTCTTACATTTGCGATATTGCGGCGACGAAGTGGCGCGCGAAAGACAGCGCGTGTTCGGACGAGACAGAGCTCGTTTTTTTAAAATCGACCGTCCTGTGATCTCGAAAACCATCGAATTTGTTCGCCCAATCTAGACTCTAGAGCTAAAGCACCCCACAGTTTGGTAGAGGTGCAAAAGCGATTCCTCTGTCTCAAGTGCCTCCAACGGAGACGCCACCCGTTGCAACCTTCCGGTAGCGCCAATCTAGATCTCCGGGGCCGAACTCTACACATGCCTACTATGGCGACAGCATCTGCGTCTGTTCCAACTACGTCTTCCTCACGGGTCAGACCTCCAGTCACTCCGCCACCCACAATCCCTACGCCAACGTTGAAGACCTCAATTCCATCCGTCCTACAACCTTCGGCTCTCCTCTCGTCTCCAGCGCCTCTCATTCTCGGCACTCACCCTTCTGTACCCTTCATCTGCTGACCTTCCCGGCTCCGCGATCCTTGAGTCTTCTCGAGACTCGGTGATGAGGACATTGAGGAATGGGCCGACTACTACGCGCGGGTGAGTCTGCACAACCACTGGGACGACCCAACAAAGCTAGCGAATGTGATTTTCTATTTGAGAAATGTCGCCAAGGCATGGTTCCTGAACCACAAAGCAGAAATGCCGTCTTGAGAAGCGTTCTTCAATCACATTAAATAAATATCTGGCCTGCCTGAAAATCGTTCGACCCGAAAGAATCTAGCCACACGGTCACAGCTTCGTACAGAAGGATATGCATCTTGCATTGAGGATGTTCTCACCCTGTGCAAAAAAAAAAAAAAAAAATTATCCAAACATGCCTGAAACTGAGAGAGTTATACATGTGCTCAAGGACATCGCGGATGAGGCCGTAAATCTCTTCGTACATCAACCTCCCGCTCGCGTGCGTGCAGTCATGACCATTTGCTAATCACTCGAAGCAGCTCGCAGGCAACGTAGTCCATCTAATATCGCTACACCTGCTGATGTCAACGTCCTCTCTCTGTCTCCCAATGACACCACATTGCAAGAAACAATTTGCAGAATTGTGCGAGAAGAACTTACTCGGTTCCTTGCAACACCCATCTCTGAAGCTACGGTCGCTTCCCAGCAGATTCGGAATGTAATCGGATCGGAGCTTACACAAGCACCTACAATACCGTGCGCATCTTTGAACACATCTCCTCCACCTACGTATGCCGAACTTCTTCGGCGCGTACCTACAACATTGTTAGCTCCGCCTCAACCACTACAACATATACAACAGCCACAACTTGTTGCTGTGTTGACAGACCCCTCTTCATGGTAACGTGCCCAATCCCCGTGGCGGACGCCAAACAATCGTCCCATCTGCTAGTACTGTGGAATACGGGGACACGTCACCCGATTCCGCAGACGTCTTCGTGCTGACGAGGACCACAGCTGGCAGTCACGTACTAATTCAAATTAAACTTTGCCACCTCGGGACCACCAAGGCTGCAGATGCAAACAAAACTATGTCGACACCGCTTCGAAATCTCAAAGATACAACCCTCGACGATGCTCACTGTCTTCCTCCCGCGTCGTTCTTTTTTTTTTTTTTTCCCCAGCGAATTCTCGGTCTAGTTGTATGTATTTCCCATCGGAAAATTAATATCTGCAGTTTCCGCAAGGGAAATTGCTAGCAGTCAATCGCAATCGAATCCTCCATCTTCATCGAACAATCTCATTAACGTTACAATTGACCATCATCAATTCACGGCGCTTGTAGATACCGTAGCGACTGTGTACGTTATGCACGAGGGTATATGTAATAGGCTACGTAAAGTCAAAACACCTCCAACACGACGGAGTGGATGGTAAAACGCTATAGCGTTATCGGGCCCCATTACCACCTTCTTCTTATTCGCTTCTCATGTTCTTTTTGCCAGTGAGCAGGAAACGCGGTTCACATGACCTAGTCAGTAGCGTGTCTGGCTCGCAACCGAAGTGTCGTTACCCACCTAAAATTCTTTAAATTTGTCTTTAAGGCAAATGAATAACTTTATAAAGCGAAAACATTCGAGACATGCGGCGACCTTTAATTCGCTACAGATCATATTTTTTAATAACTTTCATTCCACGCGTGACGTGACATTTCACGGAAACGTCGTGGATTGTTTGAAATTCCCGCGCGAAGTCATGCGGCTGTGACACCATGACCTTATCGACCAATCAGGAGTTTCCTGTCACAACGCCACCGACGCCGGTTTTTTTGCGACACGAGCTCCTTAACGCTATCGCGTTAAAATTCCACGTACTGCGAGGTGCAGGAACCAATTCCATGCGAGCGACCGCCTGCTGCTTCAGTAGTCCAAGAACAAGTGCATACTATTAAATTCCTCGTCCTACCGCAATGTACATACAATATATTTCTTGGATGGGAATTTTTAAGGACAGCTCACGCTCTCCTTGATTGCGCTAACTGTGAACTGTAGACTGCAAGCGAACTTTCATCAGAAGATACGTCTCTGGGTACCGACATTAAACTATATACACCTAATGACATAATACTTTTACCATTCACAACATGGTAAAAGGGGGAATTGTTTGTGTATCGGTTTATGCGTGTATGAGTGTATTAATTTATGAGCAAGTCTATAAGGTAAAATTGTAAGCAGTGATAGAGTGCAGGCGAGCTGGTAATTAATCGACATCTTAGAAACCCTGAGATGGGGAACGATAAAAAAAAACGGACGAACACAGCTGCGTTTGAGCTGCGTTTGAGCTGCGTTTGAGATTTTGTTGTGTTCGTCCGTTTTTTTATCGTTCCCCATCTCAGGGTTTCCAAGATGTCTATAAGGTGTTCAATTGACTTGAAATTATTAAGAATTGGTGAACCTTTTATTAAGTCTTTACGACGCGCTATTGCACGACGAAGTGTTGAATTGACTTAAATTATTAAGAATCGAATAACCATCTATTGAGTTCTATGGACGCACTATTGCACGACGAGGGATATAACGGGAGTTTAGATAGTGGTGCCAGGAATGAGTTTAAATGTGATAATGCTAAATTGCCATGGCAATGTCGAAAGAAATCGACGTTTGTTGGTTGCAGGTAGGCATGTAAGCAAGAAAAAACAAAACAAATAAGTTGACGTTATGCAGAGTAATGGGTGAAAAATTGTCTTAACGCAATTAGTGAGATATTTGAATAATCACGAGTGGTTATACAGAGCCGTTCAGTTCATTGTTATGGCATATTTTGGTGTGAGATGCATCTCTATTAAGTTTGTGCTCAGAATATGTCTCTGAGTTGAGCAAGAACAGGCCCGCCTTTCAGCTGAAAGTGATCGATTAGAGTGTGCCAGACAGTCTGGTAGCTTCCTTCTTTTATAATTTCTGGTATTGATGCTTCCGCCAGGCGTCTAGTTCGCCTTTTTAACCAACGACCATTCGAAGGTAACTACTCACGTCATGTTTTCCTTTAAAACAATTTAATTAAACTTATTTAAACACTTGTGGCAACAAATGTGGTGTTTGTGTTCAACCCAGCCACCCAAGCCCAATCTTCGCAGCGAAAGTCCAGATGTCTCCCATTTTGAAAATATTTCGACTGAAGCGCACCAATGCTATGACGACGCGGCCTTCATTTTCTCCTTGTATTATTCTTAAACATGCCTTAAAAAGGGGGTTTTCTCTAATCGCTTGTCTACTGACATCGCAAAGGGGGTTTGGAGAGATGTAGTAAAGTCAGTGCTTCAGTCTCACTGCTCACGTCACCAGCGGCGTGGACACGTGGGTTTCGTAGCACGCGCAGAGCGAAGGGATCAACGCCACGGGCGCGCTTCGCCTGCTCAGTTTCGGTTTCGTGTAGTGTACAAGCTTGGAATTTCGGACCCCGTATTACTTGTTACGAATTGTTTCATCAAAATTTCACTTTACGGATAAACTACGTATAAGGTCGAGCGCCAATTTTCCAACTACATTGTGCCCCAAGACATGACAAGTTAGGAAGTTAATGAAACCTTTCAATTGAAAATCTAACTTATTAACCCATTTCAGATCCTTGCTAGAGGGGCTCTATGGCCCCCAACTTCACCCCAGGCCTAAAAATTTCTAACGCAAGTTCTCTTTTTAAAAAATTTTGCTCCTTCTAGCTCCCAATGTTGTCCTGTACCCATCCGTCTTTCATATTTAATTCCTTCTTACTTTTTTACAGCGTCAGCTGTTAGTGCCCCGTTCCCCCGTTTTTCGACGGTGTGAGCGTAAACGAGAAGTTCTCCGCTAAATTTAGCGGAAAAATGACGTCACCTGACGTATGCACCAATTCAGTCTCCCAGCGAAATTTAGTGAAAAAAATTGATGTCACGTGAACTAGGCACTATTTCAATTTCCCAACTAAATTTGGCGGGAAAACATATGCAGACCTTAAAATTATTTATTGATCAAAAACGTATCGACGCTAAATCAACGCAACCTCATTTCAATATAAGGTCACCGTATGACGCACGACAGGCGCAATGTCAATTGATCGTCATTGTCATATCTTCGAATTAACCGCACAGCTGACGCTGTCTAAACGCATGACGTCGTTTGATTGTCACGCAATGTTATGCTTCAATTATATTAGTTGTTATGGGGTAATTAAAGATAAAATTGCTTTTCCCTGACCTGTGTTGCAGAACATAATCGATTTAGTTGCGTACCATTTACTTATCGTTATCACTGCGATATGTGGCCGAGAGATTCAAGAAGTTTGAAACAGTTTTGGTGCGAGTCACACAGCTGCTGGCTGTGAGCTCTCAAGCGATCGGACACACAAGCTATCGCAGCAAATCTGTCGTCTCGGATCTAAGTGCGCAATAGCGATAGAACGTCGACGGGGTCAAGAAATGGCGCGGTGGCAGATAATGAAGGAAGTAGGGCTAGGGTTAGCACCTGGAGCTTGCTTATCTTTTTTATACAAATACAGGTTGCTGCACGCAGAACTTTTAAACAATTTGCTCTGTGAGCTTCGTTTTTGCGTCTACGTAGCATTACAACATGCCTCACCCCCATTATATACAAGCATTAATTAAAGCAACAAGTATCTTGTGCGATTCAATGGCAAAAACCCGACAAAAGCAGTGCTGCGTACCTTGGTAAGAGCATGTTCAATTGGCTATAGCACTTACAATCGCAGCGTTAGCTTAACAGCTGAAAACTAGTAAAAAATCTCGCCGGCGGGTTTTCGACATATTCATTTTTATTTATTGAACTATTGAAGGTCAATACAATAAAACGAGCACATTTTGTTTAAGTATGCCGCAGACTACATACTGGGCTGCTTTAATAATCTTTGTTTCTTTGAGTGAATGAAACCTTACCGTTAATCAAAGAAAGGAACTGGCAATCGTTTTAATATCAATTCAGAGCTATTTCAGTCACTTACATGATTGTCTGTCTAACAGAATTACTAAGTTGATTACGCTGAGGGAAATTAATGAGCCATATACAATATTACCCAGGAAAGTAATTACCGTATTTTCCGGTGTATAGTCCGGGGACTATACATGTTTAAAGGTTAATATTTTGTGCTGTGAGAACTCTACTCGTTTTTCTTTGTTTTTCTGAAGGTTAATATTTGACGCTATTCGGATTATACACGACCTTTTTTTCCTAAATCTTGATATTTTAGGCCGTGTGGACTATACACGAAGTCATTGGTTCCGGGCCTTCGTTTTCTGTTTCAACGGAACAATGAAACAAGCTCATCCTGGCACTGTGTTTCCTTCGACCTCATCCGAAATCGGCGCCTGCAGAATATACGTCGGCCTCGGTCTATCTAAGGAAATCTGTTTTTGTTTTCAGCTGGAATCGACCCCTGCGGCCTATACACAGGGGGTGAACTATAGCCTGTAAAATACGTTAATTACAATAATTACAAGTGGTTTGATTAGTTTCAACGGCGTAGCCACATCAGACAAATATTATACCAACATCATTCAGAGACATTCCAAACATGCTTTGTTAGCACAACCTCTCTAAGGTTTGATAACGTCACGAGCTGACGACAAAACGATATGACAGCGGTTGTTTGTGACAAAGGACACTGCTAAAGACAGCTCAAGTCGAGACAATTTTGATCTTCGTAGTGTTGACCAACAGTATAGGTTGACTGATTGGTTGAAGGTACGTACACCGCTACAATTATTTGTACCGTGTGTGTGGAGGCGGGGAAATCAACGCTCCCCCCCCCCCCCCCCCCCCGACATAAGCGTCAACTAGGTGCGAAAGGATAAATGAGCCCCATCGGCCACCTGAACACCACGTCTACAAGAACTGTCGTGTCATAGAAACACTTGAAAACACTTTTTACTTTTGCAGCCTTTACAGAAATCGAAGAAAGGAACTCAAAAGCTCCCTTGCTCTTCACAGCGATGGATAACTCACACTTACTCATCTAGTGTTATCATAGACATCAGCATCGGTAGTGGTCAAGTCAGCAAGGTTATGCCAAATACTCCAGGACAAACAGCTACGCCACTTAGTAGAAACGTCCAGGCTCTTGTTTTCATATCTTTTATTTTTATTCACCTCCAAAAATGTAAGGTCCTCATCAAGGATTGAGCGGGTTAGCCTCCGTACTTTCCTATCCTCCGTTTCAGCTTAAGTCCAGACGCAGCCGACGCTACGACGGAATAGTACCAATCAAGCGGCGTCGAAAGCGCAAGTCACTAGGCCTTATTTGTTCATGTTGGGTTCAGCCATAATCGAACACTTACAGGCACATGACGAACAACAATGATGGGGCGCTTTTGACGCTGTCTGATTGGTCCCTACAGCTCGGAGCGTCGGCTGCGTCTATAGACTTGAGGTGAAACGAAGTATAGGGAGAATACATTCCCCTCGGTTCATTTGCATTCGACAACTACCGGACCTAGAACGTCAAATCATCCCCTAACGATGTGGATGAACCGCGACCGAGACCGCGTGCGCATCGCGCTGTACACGCTGTCGCGCAGTCGCGGAACACCGAGGGAGAGGGTTCCCCCCGGCGTACCAAGACACCGGGCTTGCCGAGACGGTTTCTCCGCTGGCGCGTCCACGACGATAGATGACGGCAGTGTGAATCATTGGGTCAGTCGGTTCATATGGCTGATCGGAAAGGTCTCCGAAGAAAACAAGAAGACAGGAACCATAGACAAGTTAAAGAGACAAGAAGTGCGTTGTCTTGTTCAATTTGTATATTACTTGGTTTACATGAATGCTATCATAGCGCATCAAATTGAACAGGAACCAGTCACACGCGCCTTGTCTTCCTACTTCTTTCTGTTCTACCGATCTCCTACTAGTCAAAATTGTCAAATCTCATTTCCATGCGCTATGGTAACATCTATGAAAACGCAGCCTCTATGGTACCTGTCTTTTCCGGTGCCTTTTCCAACAGCGATGGATGGCTGCGGGAGGGGTTTTAAAGAGACAGAGCAAAACGTGCGGAATATAAAAGTGAGACCTCCATTTTCTTATCGGCAAATGAACATGTGTTCTTGGGACGGGCGCTATACACTGGAAATAGTTCTGACTGAGCATTTTTTTACGGGTATAGACCTTTCCATCGCTTATCCCCCGGGTGAAAAATGTAACTCATCTGTGGACGCATGCGCAGTGTCTGATATACCGCACAGCGGAGTAACAGCGTATGCTTAGAAGGCGTTCCACAGCCCAGCAGACAAAGATAGCAGAGCGCAGAAGGCAATTTTGGCAAAGGTCTATATGAGCGATTGCTTTTTCCACAAATGTTAGTTGTGAGTGCGCCACGGTGTCGTCCACTTTCTTGTCGTTGGGTAATTTTGGCGCTTTTTAGGTGATCATGAACCCTCTGCAGGGCCTACATCGCCACTTTTTATTATCATTAAGGAACTTTATTTTCCATTTCGATATATAAATGGAGGAAACAAGAGAAAAAAAAAAAGCTGTAAGAAAAGCTTGACGGAGCCTTTTGCTCCCTTCTAGGGGCATATACAGAAGTCAAAACAAAGCAGCAGCTAATAACACTGAGAAAACCGACATAACAAAGTAAAATACAAAAATCAAACAGGTACGTGTCATAAATCGGTTCATTCGTTTTCGCGCCATTCTGGTTCAGTTCGTAATTCGTGAATTTCAATAGAAATAAAATCAATGTTAACTTTATTAGGGTGTTCAATATAGTAGGAATTGTGTATTTGAGTGATTACATTGAATAGTTGTTTTGACACAGTAGCACTGTCCAATGTTCCGCCGACTGAGTTGGGTAGGAAGTTGCATGTTCCTTTAGCTCCACAAGGTTTACTAAGCTATCCCCATTTCTTTTATTTTCTGACTTAAAACTGATCGCGAGTCTATACTTGTGCACGTTGTAAACAGGAAGTTTACAATTTTTTATGAACAGACCCTTGGTGCTAGAGTCGTAAGAAGCATTCTCAATGAGAGGCACATATTTTGTTTTGCAATAGAAGTATTTTTTTAATGAAAGATATCGATCATGCGCGTTGATTTCGAATCTGTGCATGCAAACCTGGCGTTAAAAAGGCGTACGGTTTGGAAGTTTGAACACGCGCAAGAAAACGAAGTGCACTCAAGGTATGCACGTAGAATTTTACGCTTAGTATTGTTTTTTTAATTGGATGTAATTGCTTTTTGGCGGGCATCTTAGGAATCTGAATGACCATCGACGTCTTAAGGTAGTTGAACACCAGAGTACGCAATTGTGTTTAGATATGACGATTTAGGCGAAGTCCCCAAGGTGGAGGAGATTTACGAAAGAATAAATTCACTTCCATCTGAAACAGAGCGTTACTCGCGCCTTCTAGGCGACTGGTGGCCTCTAAAAAAAAGTCTGCCTTGTCAGGATATCGAACCTGGGACCTCTTCAAAACTAGCAGAGCGCTCTACCAACTGAGCTAACCATGGACTTTTTTTTTTTCTATTCCTGTGCTAACCAGGAACTAGCCATCAGTATAGACCTTTCCAAAACGAGCTTGTGGCCGGTGCCATTTTGAGCGTTCGTGCGTATGGCGCGTGCTTTGCTCGCTTTCCGAAGCGACGAACACGCACGTGCTGGGCTGTGAAGATCGCACGCTGGACTGTGATTTTGTAAACATTGGAAAGGTCTATAGCAAACGGATGTTAACAGCTGCCACCAGTCTTGATAGGAGCCACCGCAAGGGTGAGATAATTTTATTTATTAGATGTAATAATTTAGAGGGTTCGATTTTCGCTCAATTTCAAGCGCGAGTCAATTTATTCGTTCGTAAAACTTTTCCACGTTGTGAACTTCCACTAAACCATTATATATAATCATTGAACTGATCTCACCATTGCGGTGGCTACGATCAAGACTGGTGGAAACTGTTAACATACATTTCTCTACTGACGGCTAGCCACTGGTTTCTTTAATTGGTAGAGCGCTCCGATAACCTTGGACAGGACCCGGGTTCGATACGCGCACCAGGCGGATTTTTTTCAGCGTCCACATGTCGCCTAGGGGGCGCGAGCTGCGCTCCATTTCAGCTGGAAGTTATTCATACGCAGTTGTGTTTACACCACAAGAGAGTGAACAACTATAGTGAACGAAACAAATTTCTGCAGATACGGAAAACATATTTCTTGTGTGGCAGCGAACTAAAAGATTGAAAAATGCGAAACTTCATTCGGAAACGAAAAATACTGAAAGTCCTAGGAGTGCTTCGTAGCTATGGTACCAAAGGACTCATTAGCATTCAGCATGAATATAGTGAAAATTAAAGACAGTATTCACTGGTATATCTTTTTTTAACTCGTGCCCGTTTAAAGTCATTACCACAGTTAACAGAGAGAGACTACGATGGCGAAGAACATCAAACTACAACCGTAATCTCGAAAACTGGATTTACCCGACAAACCAGGCGCAGCTGTTTAGAATGCTACTTAACGTTACGTCTGCTACGTCAGAGATGGAATGTTTGTTACTTACATAAACGAGATTATGATTATGATTAAGGATTTAATGACACAAGGGTAATAAGGTCTCAGTTGACTCGACGTTTGCTTTCACATTACTTTCATGGTTGCTCGAATTAGCTTTCTGAGCAAAGAAAAAAAATACGCCTCAAGAAGCTTTAGCAAACTTTTCGAACATATTAAAAACGGGTACAACTAATCAACGGTCCATAACGAAACGGAAAAAGCCCTTAATCGCAGAAGGTAAACAGTTAGCGACTCAGCTCTCACTGTGGTTTCCCGAGTGATCCAGGTCAAGTAGTTGCCCAGCCGGAAACATCGTCTGCGTCGGGGCCCCGTAAACCTCGAGTTTCTCACAGCTCTCGATGCTCACAGCAGCTCGAGGCGCACACTCGTCGAAACTCACTTGGTCTGTCACTGCGGTTGCTTCACCCGACGGTCGGGAGAACTCGAGTGACAAACACGCAACCTCGTCGCTGAACAAACCGACGGTGAAAAGCTTTGCTCGTGCACGCACGCGCTGTTGACAGAGGCCGGACTTCATTGTCACGGCCGTGGAGCCGACGCGGCGACGCCGCCTACGCAGCCAGTGCGATAAGAAAAGGCAACGCTCTTCTTGTTTCCTAAACGCGAACGACCCTTCCTCTTGCAATCACCGGTCTTTATTCCTCCGATATAAAGAGGCTGTACTATACTGACTGACAGCTTTAAGAGACGCAGAACCTGTCCAGTCTCGTGCATCGTTTTGCATGTCTCAGCGACTGCAGCGTGACAGCCATCTCTCGAGACTTCACGTGAATGCGGTGTGGTGCCAGTCTCCAACCGTTGAACGGACGTTTTTCCCCTAAGAATCTGCGGATGCGCACACCTTCCCTTCTGGCTTTGCTTTCCGCTCTCACCACTGTCGGTGATCACAATTCCGCGCGAGCAACATATTCAGCGCCTGTCTTTGCGCTTATTGCGCCTTTCTTGACGATTAATCTTAACGCAGAATGGGCTTATGGGTTGGATTTCGTGCGGAAGTGTAGCGCTCGACTGAGACGAAAAAGCGTTACACACAGGCCAAGGCAACATAAAGAACTCATTGTCCCTAGCAGGCAGTGCATAGGCATCCAAGTCAGAGAGAAGGCATACTTAGTAATAATAATTCAAATAACCATAATTATAACTAGGAACAATTAATCGAAACTAGCAAGATGAGACATCAGGGGGCTCAGAAGGAATCGAACCCAGGACCATGCAATCCGCAGTCCGACGTCCTTGCCCGCCGCCTCGGAGGAGACAAAAGAGAGCGCAAGCAGCTAGATTAAGTATGACTTGCGGACGACGGTCGCCCGCAGTAGCACGCGACTATCTGCGGCGACAGAGACTTAGTCCAATCCAGCCTCGCGGTTATTCATAATCCGTAGGCGACCGTCGTGGCCAATAATATACTTAGTCCGCTATACTTAGCCCGCAGGAAACTTCCGGCTGTCAGTCATATTTAGTCCGCATGCAATCCTCACCGGCCAGTAATACCTAGTGCAGAATACTTAGTTCGCGGAGGACCGTGGTCGGGGGGTCATACTTAGTCCAGCGATGTTTAGACCGCAAGCGATTGTCGATGGCGAGTCGCACTTTCTCCAGCATATCTAGTCCACAGGTGACCGTCGGCACGAGCAGCTGGCTCCCGAATAACGAAGCGTAGCTCCTCACTTGGACTCACAATATCATGGATTGGATCATAACGTCACAAAAGATAACACAGCCGGCAGATGATGTCACAACTTCCTACAACGCTCAATAGATATCGTAAATGGCAGGATAAATATTTTCCCCTCGTGGATACTTCCTTTACCGCAAAGGGTTCCTTACAAATCAACAGCACTGAGAATTCAAGAACTCACCCACAAAAGAAGCAGACCCCATGGAAAACTTATAGTTAAAGCATGCTCGTGACGCACTCCACTTCTAAATCAATTTAACTTTGTTGTGACTATTTTGATAAATCCGGAGAACGCAAGTCTATGTCGAGTGCATAGCGAGTTATAAAGCACGGATACTTCATGCACGACACATTCTGTTATCCCCGGGTTAATCAGAATGATGAAGTCATGTTCATTTTTTATACAATGCGCGACGCTGGTTATTTTTTCTGTTGTGTACAGAATGAAGCTAAAATAACACTGCACACAGGCTGTTTACAAGTGATGTTTCCCTGATGCCTTATGGGACCACATTGATGGTCTCGATGGGACCATAAATGTGGTCCTATCGAGTCTACTGATGTCCGCGTCTATGCCCCGCCGTTTCAAAGTGGCAGAAATCCATATATTATTTTCCTCAAGATTATGGTATTATATTAGCTCTATCCGTGATGAGGACGAGAGTCGCCGTTCCATCCGTGTTTAAAAGAAAGTGAGGGAACCGATTACAACTTATTCTTTGCAGGCAGTATGCAAAGCAGATGTGACGGTGACTCGTAGCGGGCGCGTGCTAAATCCATGCTTCAAAGCATATGTTCAAAGTGACGGCTCGAGCTCCCGCCAGCAAAGTGTAGCTCTAGAATACGACCTACAAAAAATATCGCAACGTAACGTAACATAGTAAACTCTAGCGGAAGCAAATTCTACCGTGTCAATCGATAGTTTACTTGACATATGTCCTCATGGCGTAATGAAGTGCAACTGTGTGCGTAATATTTAAAAGACAAGGTCCTCACGCAAGATACATTTGTGCGCCTCAAATACTATTTCTAAGTATCGAAGAGAGGTAATAAATTACGAATTAAAAGAAATGCCTATATATACTCTGTCAGCAACACTGTCCGGGTGGTGCACGAAAGCACCCGATGTCAAAGGCCCCGTGTCAAATACCCCGCGGCAAACACCCCGTCCTCTTTGCCCCGCTTTCAAACGCCCCAGTTTCAGAAGCCCATGACGCGAATCCTCCGTGTCAGTTGGCGGATCCTCAACGTGGCGGCGGAGCATTCTGCTTTTAACTAAAGGACAGTGTGCACGCGAGCTTGTGTAACGTAATCATGAGGTACCCACGACTCAAGTAATGAATAAATGGATAAGGCTTCCGTTTTTTGGGAGCGCACTAAACACATTCACGTATTGCGACGTTAGAAGTGAAACTACGCAGACAATATAATTCACTGGCAAAACATTTGAAGTTACAGATACCAATAAGCATTAAACCGAAGCTTTTGTCGACTCTGAAGCGCGTGCGGATTCACAGTTCCGACGAAGTGGGTTCTGTCAAAACTGTTAAACCGCAGCTCATGGTGCCATATTTATCACAGCAGCAAACACCAGTTCCATCTTGTTACGTCGTTCGAAAATAATATTTATACTTATCTAGGTAGATAAAGTTCATACCTCTGCGTCTGAGTACCTCTCTATGACAGCTGAGCTCATCGCAGGTGATGCAGATTTATGATTTTGGCCAGTTGTACGTCATATAAGGTTTTCAGCAATTGAAGTTAACCTTATTTAGTTTTTTCTTTCAATTACAAGAACCTTAGTAGGCGCTCAACAAGTTAAGTTAAGACATGGAGCAATGCTGGTTGAAGCGCGAAGAGGGGTGTACGGGTCAGTGAGCACGGGGCTTTTGGCACGCGGGGCTTTTGGCACGCGGGGCTTTTGCCACGCAGGGATTACGGGACGGGGTAATTGAACGCGGGGTTTTCGAAACGTGGGGCTAATAAAACGGGGCTTTTGCGACAAGGATTCTGCACGCGGGGCAATCGTGCTACACCCCACTGTCCCTACATAGCAGTGTGCAATACGCTTACATAGCTGTCAGAATTAACTGAATACAAAACTTCACCAAGAGGTACCTTCTCATAGAGATAGAATAAACACGCCTTTGTAAATAAGAACGCTGACAAACAAATTCATCGATACATTTTATGTTACAAAAACGTCTTGTTCATCAATGCTACTTCTTTGTCTAATCGCCGTTCAACTAACTTGTGCCTTGAACTGCGGTTTGAGTCTTGAGGAAAATCTCATTAACTTGAACGTATGCAATAATAGACCCTTTCCGAAATTCAGTCTGACCACTTTGATCACTATCATATTCTGTGGAACGGCATCTGTGCCGTGATCTGTGCCATACCAATGGCGGCCTTCTAGTGACTGATAAAGGAAGACGTTGAAGATGCTCCTAAGCGAATGTTGCGAGGCCTGTACATTCGGGGAATCAGTACGACGCGACGTATACTCTGTTTCATACTTAGCGTGCAACGCTGTCAAAGCTACTCGCGCGAGCTTGGAGCTTGATCTCGTTGATCATTTGCACGCGTTCTCGCGCAAACAAAACCATAGATGAAGCCACGCGCTCGCGCCAGTAGCTTTGACAGCGTTGCACGCTAAGTATGAAACAGAGTATAGGTCGCGTCGCACGGGTCGGTACGACGGGTCAATACTGGCCGGTCAGTACGACGCGACGACGAGACGAACACAAGAGCTACGTAAGCGTTTATTTCTAATAACTCAGATCAACGTTGCTCAGATTCAGTCAATCTGTGGGCGGCACACAATCGTCTTTAAAGCACATTGATGTATAGAATTGTCTCGGGGCATCTGAGTCGGTTGGAGCTTTGTTCAGAATGCAGGTTCTTGGTCACCATCAAACTGAAAGTGATCGAGAAAGAACTCACACTGAACAATTCCTCGCGTGCCGTTGACTTGCGAAAGTGGCGGTGCCGATACAAGTTCATTTCCGCCATTGATATGGCAAAACCTAAACTGCTTTACAAACCACCAGATGGCACTGAATTTCGGAAAGGGTCTATTGAAACGCTTAAGCCGGGTGTTTTGGTGGCGCCCTCGCATGGCTCCCTCTCGTGACGTCATTACCTTACGAACAACAAGTTCGATGGTGTTTGTAATTAGCATGGTGGAAGCTTGAAACCATTGCCCTTTCAAAGCGACACTGCCAACACCGTCAAAATTCAAGCTTTTACATTCCTCTTATTTCCGTGGATGAGAAATCCTTTGCTGACGTCATAGTCAGCATTCGGCCAATCGTGGCCGGCCGACCACAGCGACGCCTTCGATCGCGCACGTCGCCAATTCGCAACTTTCACGACCTGTAGGGGGCGCAGTGGTGCCTATCAAAATGGCTGTCATCTGGATGATCGTCGTAGAACAGTGGTACGAGGCTGGGTCTGCGACGCGTAAGTAATTCTAGTGTTGCTATATACGAGCAGTATTAGAGACTTACGTTATTTCTTCACGCCAGGAAGGTGTGTAGGCAAGCCCATTTATTATGAGGCCAATCATCCAAGAGCTAGGGTGCGCGATTCTCACAACGCGGTACCACCATCGCTGAAAGTTGCGAATACATCATACAAAAGACAGTCTGCATACAGATTCTAACGTGAGTTACCGCGAGATCTGTAATTCGAATGTCGGATGGCAATGAGTTCATGGAGAACCTTGGCACTGGGCATTCGAACCACGGATTTTGGGGTGACTCCTGTTTGCAGACTATCTTATGTATGATGTATAATCAGGCTGACCCTGTCTTTAGCTTACATGTATTACTTGCACCTTTTCCAACATTAATCACACATAATAAATGCAATAGTAGAGTACAAAGTAAAACAAAAAAAAAAATATACATTTGTATATAAACCTATTGCCACAGTAAGGTGTCGTTACAGGTATTAGTTTGCAGCAAGTAGCCCAGATCTTCAAAAAAAGACGCAGCGGTCCTGCGGAGTCATAGGCCTATTTTTTCCTCATATAAAGACTATCTCAAATTGCTCCGTGTTAATAGAGAGTTTTAGTAGATCGTTCCTATAACGATACGATAACCATACGATACCGATACACAGAACAGGTGAGCATTCCTGTTCTGTGTATCGGTATCGTATGGTTATCGTATCGTTATAGGAACGATCTACTAAAACTCTCCAATGACTGGTTGATTGCAACGGAACTCGTTCGGCACATAATTTTTGACGACCTATGAAGGACTGTCCATTGAGCAGAAGATAAAGTAAGAGCTGAAGAAGAAAGTCTGGTCGTTGGTGAGACCTATACATCCCTTGCGCCTGCCATCTTGTCTCAAAAGCTTCTGGTACGCCTGAAAGACCAGCTGCATGGCTGCGTTATCCGCAAACGTCTCAGTGAGGCTATTGTTTCCGGCGACTTTGCTGCCAGTCAACTTGTTGGCCTGGTGAACCAGGCAAGCTTGCTTGGAAATAAATAAAGCTTCAGAATGCTTTGTGAAGACCCTTCTGTCTCCCGCGTTGTCGATGTCAATCCTTGTCGAAAGCGTGGATCATTTCGTGCGCGACGATCCAACCCACAGCACCATAGTTGAGGGCATCTGGCATGTCGAGTGCGAAGAAAGGAGGAACCAGGATGTTACCCGGGATGAAGATCATATGGTACACCGGGACATAGTAGGCGTTCACCGAGATGTTTGGCAGCTCTCAGTCGTCCCTGCTCACGCGAAACCGCTCGTCCGAGCGATTGACCAGAAGCTGCTTTCGGTGGGCCACCATAGCGCGATGGGCATCAATCAGCCACAAGATGAAGTTGTCGGGTGTCGCTCTCGGTACGTAGCTGTAGAAATCATTCATGGCAGCCTTTGGTATTAGCTTCTCCGGCATTCCAATAAGTTGGTAGAGGTTCAGAATCGGCGCACAGCTTCCCGTGATGTCAGAGCATCTAACCAAGAGCTGTTAAAGAAGCTTCCATTTCATCTCTTATATTGCTGGTGAAGTGGCGCGCAAAGCCAATAGTTTCTTCCGTTTTGACGTCTGTCAGTTGGAGTATAAGCAGCGCGTATGGAGCAATCGCCGTGATGTATCCCAAGCAGAAATGTAGGGTCTCGGCGAAAGTGCACGACCAGTGAACGGGTCCTCCGGCCCAGGGACAGACTCATTTTGTACGAGCTCGCGTAGGAATACTACTTTATTATCTTCCATCCGATGAAATTAAGTATATTTGTGCGGGGCCACTTGTAGTCTTTGAGGATGCCGTTGACCAGCCTAAACGCATGGGTGTTTCTCATGAAAATTTCACTAGACCCCGTGATCGCCGCAATCTCGGGCAGATGCTCATTGATGGCAGCAACCCACCAGTTTTCCTTCAAGATGGAATTTCCAATGTTGTCGAGATCATATGATGTGATGTATTGCATTGCCTCGTCCTTCCGGGTTTGCAAGCTTATGCTCGCCTGTATGTCATTCTCGACACCTAAATGCTCGCTGTCAGATCTTCTATATTTCGGATATCTTGATCGTACGCCAATAGACAAGCTGAGAGGACCTCTGCGTTAAGGAGGTACCTAATCATCGTTATACCGAAACTCATTTCCAAAACCATTCTGTCGTCCGTTTTCAGATATGGAGCGAATCTGAGCTGGAAAAAAACTCCGACGCCGTCGTTCAACGACAAGGCGATCAGAAGACGAAATATCTCTTTTGTTTTTCTCGTTTCGTCTGTTGTCCAGCTGAGATCATACCGTTTTAGGAGGTCGACAACGGGATCCCTCAGTTCCAACTTAGAGCTTTTCACGTCCATGTAGGCTAAAAGAGCGATGCCTGTATTTTCGGCAGCGGATGTTGGATCCAACGGCCGCTCAAGGTGTTGGAGCATTGTGATAAATAGCCGCTCCTGGAGAACTTGAAACTGATCCTCGTGCCCCGGGTATAGCTCACTCCAGCGGCCACACGTGAACTGGTACATGTTGTCGCAAGGGTCGACACTCGGCCTCATGCTCCTTGTCATCTCGTATGCCAGATCAAAACAGCGTACTGGATGCTCACAGTGTGGGAAGGAAATATCAAATATGACGTTCACGACTGTAATAAGAGTGGCAAACAGGAGAGAATAGGCGGTCATCTGAAGGTAATACGGATTGATGCGGCCCTGATACTCGCCATGGCTGTGATGATGGTAGTGGTACTCTGTTTCGTCGATTTTAAATTTAGACATCGAGGGAGATAAAATATACCTGCCCTCAGCTGACGAGGGTCCCTCGCTATGCAAAGCGTAGGCTGGCGAAAATGCTTTTGGAGATCGATCGTCAGGCGGAAAAACTTGAGAAGGTAGGTGAGTGGTGGAAAGGATGGGGTGCATGGAGGATGGACCGCTACGTGAAGACAAGGGCGGAATTTTCTGGGCGGGTCGAGTTACTCCTGGTGAAGACGCTTGAGAGGCACCTCAGGTAGGTGAGAGTTGATGGTTAGACCGATTACCTGCGAGAAGGTAAGCAGCATGTTTGTCCATAGTCGGGTACACTGTTTCTGCATGGTCAGCATCAGCGAGTGAGCGCTTTCAGCGCTAGAAGTCGCAGTCAATTCCGTAAATTAGAAGCGAGGTAACAAGAGGATTGGGGAAGGTGTCTCACTGATGAAAGGCCCTTGCCGTTTTAATCTCACTTCGGCGTAAGTTGTATGAGGAATCCTTGGAACTGCTTGCTGCGGTAATAGAATACCCGGAATTTAACCGAATTTACATTTTTCACTTTTATGGGGCAAAATCTACCACGTGGGTTAGGTTCTTGCCAGTGAAAAAGTTGAAAGGTTTGTTCCTGTTCGTCTTAAAGGGACACTGACACCCCCAAAATTTCTATTTTATGTTTTGCCAGGCGATTCATTATGATGCCAGAAGACTACCCAATCAATATTTTGCTACAGCGCCACGTATATTTTTAATAAAGTAAAAATGCACAACTGGAATGGGGAGAAAGAATAAATGTAGAGAAGGAGAGGGTTGTCGGAAGTCACGTGGTACACCTGACCGCGTTTTATTCTCTTCGTTTTTGGGTTGTGCGTAGCAGGCAAAAAACGCGCACGTTGCACGTTGCACGAGAAACGCTTGACGTTTGAGCGTTTTTCAAGCTCTTTCCAATTCGTGTTCGTAAGGCGAGCATGTCTTTAGCCAGGAGAAGGAGCGACGGCTCGGCGATGTCTTCGTGCGGATCAGCTTGGCGGTCGGGCGTGTCGTACGGAATAAATCCTAATTCTTTTGATCGGTAAAAAAGTTATCTTTTGAAGCGAGACAGATTCGCTGGTACTGCGAACAACAGTTCTCAAGTGGATGACCTACACCCTTCGCCCGTTCCGCTTCGTTCAGCCGTCCTGCCCGCGACTTCCGCGATACGACGCCATGTTGAGAATTATGTAGATAATGCACAGAGCAACATGTGCAACTTTTGCTTTTGCAGATTTTTAAAAGTCACAAAAAAAGCTATCATAATTTTTTTTCGATTTTTAATATTGAGTATGTTCATTCGATGACCTATGACTCTGATTATACTTGGTGTGTGTGCCTAAACCATAGAAAACGGCACGTGACCACGGAGAAGAGAGTGACCGCGGCTCAAACCGGGCAGTTCTCGATCGGCGGTTTTTGAGTAGAGAGAAAACGAATTTTGAGCAGCATATCGTGTTCTGGGTAGTTGGGCTTTCATATGTCATGTACAAATAAAAACCTTGGCGAGCAAACATACCCTGTCAGTGTCCCTTTAAGGTTGGTTCGCACACTAGCATTTAACTACGACTAAGAGCGCAACAACTTGTTTTTAGGGATCTTACGACTGCTTACGACAGGTTCCGCTCTTAAAACCGGTTGAAGTGCCAAGATGGCCCTTCATTTATTTACAAAAAAAAAAAAAAAAAACACCTTAGAAGAAGGAGCTGGTCAGCGGACTGGAAGCCTGCCGTTGAAGGGGCAGGATGCCGATATTCTCTCTGGAGAGCGGATGCATCTCGAGAACTCTGCGTTTTGCGTGAAGAAGGTTTGTGCCGTGAGCCATGTTCATATTCGCGACTCCAGCGAAACTGAGGGCACCTAGTTGGAAAACACAGAATTGAACGGAGCAAGTTCTTTCTCGATTTCTGATCACCCCTTGTGGCTTCCGCGATTGCAGGTCAGCGGTTACCGCGATGGAACAATTGTTCCGGTGACTCTGTTGTTATTGTCGTATAGCGTGTTGCCCAGGTCGCTCTGAACGCAACCTACGCTACCGCGTGAACTAGACATTGTTCATTTGTCAACGTTCATCAGCAGCAGTCTTCCCTCACTAGAGGTTCGCTAAACCAACATATCGACGCAGGTTTGGAACGTAATTAATAAACCTTGGAGCAAGCAATTTCGAGTCCGATGCTTGCCTGCTGAAACAAAAGCATTGTGCGTTAACTGAGCTGCCACATGGCACGGCACAGCCTGTACACCCGGTAGTGGCGACCTCTATAGCTCGCTGGAGCCGTTAATTGTCGTCGCGATATAGCCACTACACCGGTTTTTAGGCCTCTCCGGTTGTAAGCAGTCGAATGTTTGTGAACAGTGTAAACCCATTTTTACAAGAGGCGTCAAACGCACCAATGCGCGAGGCGCATTTGACTGATACAGCATTTACAAGAAAAGGGCTGTGCAGCACTTGCTTGTGGTACGTGTTTTGCGTGTTGGCACAACAATGGTTGTCGATACTTGTAAGATTGGCGAAGCGCCAATCTCATCAAGAGACATTAGGAAGAGATGATGATATTTATGCTTCGCGCTTCTTACCAGTACAGTCAAGTGATGTTGTGCATAGAACGGGAAACATGCCACGAGCGACTGCTTCACCACCATTCGCTTCTAAGTGCCGCTCATTTCAGTCCTGCCCCGCTATTTGCTTCCAGTGTTTGAAAGCTTACATTTCTGCAATTGACCCTGCTTGAAAGAAAAACGCCAATGCTTCAAGGGCTTTAGGAAGAAATGAATCATACTGACCTTTTGTGGACGGCGGCTGTTGGCTGAAGTGGTCTCTGGTAGATCCAAGTGGCGGGCCCATAGTTTTGGCAATAGGGGAAAGAACCGAAGCGTTCTTGGGTGCCGCACTAGAATGCGAAACGGCTGAAGCGTATTTGTTGCTAAGTGGTCAACGCAGTTGAGCAAGGACACCACCGTCAGTGGAAGTCGCTTGGTAACCAGGCACTGCTGAGGACTGAACCGAACTTGCTCTGCTCACGGGAATAGTTCTCTCTCGAAGATTCGCCATTACTTTTCAGCTGTTGATAAAACTGTTCTGCACACCTTCGGAATGACCAGCAGAACAGGAAAGCGAATGTGATGCGTCGGAACGTGCCGAATCGCACAAGAGAATGTTTTTCGTTTTCGTCTTCCTTACTTCTATCGTGAAAGAGGTGATAAATTTATACGGTTGAAACCTTTTTTTTTTTTTTCACTTTCACCAAATACTTTTTGCACTGAGTTTTTTATGTCTACAAAGCGAGGATTAGTTTTTCTTCTCCACGCTATAGCTGCCATAAGAAAATATTAAAGAAAGCAAATACTTTACTAGGGATATCTCACTCCGGGGAGGTCGGCGAGCGGACAAGTTTCGCGCAGCTGAAACGGCTGGATGTGCCACAGTGTTGGGGTTTTCCTTGATTTGGGAGTGGTGGCGAGCGCTATCTATCGTCCTGGACGTGGTGGAAAAGAAGAACGCTATGGCTCAAAGTAAAGTCACTGTATCCTGGAAAAGTACCATCGCCTTCCCTGCCTGCTAGCCGGAAACAAACAGATATTGACATACAGAAGACCAAAACCTCGCAAGGTGATAGGCTTATCGGTGTCCGTTGCTAGGGGAATCGCCATTTTGGCCCCTTAATACCTTCTAAGCTTATAGAGGGTGTCGTTCTAAACCAGTAGCACAAAAGTCGCCATGGAACGCATCATTGTACTGAATGCGTTCCTTGCCAATATAAACTTTTTGGCGCTGTGTATGCAATCAACTTATCAATCACGCCCGTCTCCATGGAGCTCTTGCAATGATATTGTTCTTCTTGCGTATTGGAAGACAAGAAAATGTTTTTCAATGCCTTCAAGCACCGACACCGCGTGTGGTTGCGGTACGAAGATGTACGCTTGTTTCGCCGGTGTGTGTATAGCTAAATCTCGGTACAGTCGCTTTACAGCAGCTGTGCATGGGCGCCGCCATAACTGACCTTCAGTTTTTTTTCCCTCTTATTCCGTTCGCTTGACTTCATCATTTCCACAGCAGGACAGGTTATTGTCATTTTAAGTGTTACCGTGTCCTTCCCCCCAGCATAGGCCGTTGTGGAGACTCGTCAACGCCCGCTTCAGTGGCTCGGCATCTCGGTAAGACAAGAGAAGGGCGGCTATGGCGGCTCAATCTGGCGCGTGTGTAAAGCGTCTATACAAGAACCGTCTCTACTAAGCTACCCATCACCAGGGGATTTAGAGTGGCTCACGAAGAACGGTGAATTCAAGGAGAAATCGCTGATTTCATGAGCCAAAATTGCGACACATGAAACTTGGCGCTACGTTCCCAGGATTTAGTTACTTTCAAAGCTCTTGCCAAAGCCGGGCTACGGTGACTAAAGTCTGTTGCAACCTAAGAACGAAGGGCGAGGGTAAGACGGGCCGGGGAGGAGGAAGCAGACGGAACGCTAAAGAGAGAAGGAGGTTTTCCCCTCTCTTCTCCAGCGTTCCGTCTGCTTCCTCCTCCCCGGCCCGTCTTACCCTCGCCCTTCGTTCTTAGGTTGCAACGGGCCATAGAAGGGAAATGTGTCAGCCTTGCGCAGCTTGCTCCGTGTGCGGCGGCGCCCTAGCACATCATGGCGAGGATAAGTGGCGCTCTCATCGATTCTTATACTTACGACTTGATATCTCCAGAAAACACTCAACTTTAGGCGGTGCTCCTGGACACAAAATTGACAGCTGAGAGCGCGCTCTATACATGCAGTGTTTGCACCTCCTTGGAGAGTGCAAAGAGAATGAATCACCATAGGATTGAAGAGCTTGAAGATCAGGTCAGCAAGCTAACCGACCAACTGCAATAAACCCTTTCCGAAGTTCAAACTGGCCATCTTGATCACTGTAGCTGAATGGACACGGACCCATATGGCAGGCTAAAGCCACTTTACTTTAGGCCCGAGAACTGCACTGCGAAGACCGTTCTTCATACGCGCCAGGATCCGAATCTCTCGATTCACGTGAGCCCAGCACGCTCCTATGTTTCGAGTCTTTCTCATCTTCTACGCTACTACATTCCTCCCTTCTCAGGCGAATGTGAAGACATCAGGTGCTTTGCGTAGTCTGGTCAAATACCGACGAACCGCAGTGAACTCGGACACATCAGCTGATTTTTGCAGAGTTCTGTCCCATGAATCTGCTTCTGCTTGCGGTGGTTCAACTGCGCAAAAGTTGTCCACCGGCGTTGGGGCGTACAATGCGGTCCAGTCTTCTTCGCAGATCCGTTTCTTTATCTGATCTGCGTGCACCCGGTGTCGCTTGTAATCTGCCGTCACTACTTCAAACATAACTCTCCTTCTTGGCTGACGATCACACCTTTGATCCAGTGGTTCTTCTGAAACCCTCCTGCAGGGTCGGAGACTATCGCAGTATAGAAATCATAACCAGTAGAGGCGGTACAACAGAGGAATTCCATGAACTAATTTATGTCTTTGAAAAGAACGCAAGGAATGTGCCCCGCATGTATATATTACATGGGGGGTGTACGATGCATTCTGCAGGGCGTTCCACCCGATGCGATTGCAGAGCGCCTGAGACAAAAATAGACAGATCGCAGGGAGTCCCTCGCCATATGCTCAGTACCGGAGATAGAGGGCAGAAGGAAGGGGCTAGAGACAATAATGCTGCTAAATGCCAAATTGAAGAAGCTCTGCAAAGACCTGAAGGTGCGATTCCTTAACTTTAGTAGAGACCTCGGCAAAGATGCAATAGAAAAGGATGGCTTGCACTATCACAGCGAAGGTATGACTGCTGACAGTCCGAGTAGAAGCTCTGGCAAGCCGTTTTTTACAGATGTACTGGAGAAGGGGTCCGCCAGAAAAGACGAAACAGAGGTCACCTCTGGCAGAGCACAGTAAGAACCGTGTGAACAAGCTAAGCACTAACGTAGCGGACCAGACGTCCGGGATGCCCCACGTTCCCTACCCAGCGTGGGAGCCGTGTCCGATGCCTCACAAAGCGAGATATTCGCATGCACCAACACAAAAAAACATTCAGGTGTCTCGGAACTATCAGAGCAACTTCCCGCGATTGAACTCACAACACGAGTCAGTGAGGAGGGCAACGCAATACAAGGATCACCAAACGGGCAACTTCTGGTCGCCGGAGAACCATCCCCGCGAGATCCAACCCCGCTTCCAGGATTCGCACGTCACAGCGGGGGTGACGGGCCACCGTGAGCGGACTCTGTTCACCGGCGGCCCAGCTCTTCCCCAGAGTCACCCAAAGTTGCATGCCTCCATGACGGCTCCGACAGACAAGCTGCGCGGATCCCACGTTGACAAGGAGCAAGTCAGCAGCCCACAGCCACACGTTTTCCGGAGGCCATTCTCGTGCGTGTTCGAGAGTGCTTCATCTGCCTCGGCTGTGACAAACACCATCCGCCAAACACAGTTGCAGCCCAAATCCCCAATTATGACTTTCTCCAGTGCAATGCCTCAGACACCGCCGATGATTGTGAGAATGATGGCGCCAGCACAACCACCGCTCCTGCCGGCCCCACTGTACTTCTACAATATGGGACACAAATGACCAATCAGCAGCAGATGAGTCCGGGACACCGATGGTCTATCTAAAGGTGTGCCGAGCCGGCAGTACTGCTGTGCACTCTTCTACCAATATTCAACGCGGCGGCGAAGGTAGAGTAAAAAGAATACAAAGGCGCACATATCCTGGACAGAAGACGGTTACCTTGGGCTTCCTAAATCTCCAAGGAGCGCGCCGGGAGCAGAAGTAGTAAGAATTGTTCCAAGAGGAGCAAGCCGCGGACATGTCGCTGTTCAGAGTGGCCAAAACACACCGGAGGGACTTTGGGGAACCCCCTGTGCTCCCCAATTGGTGCTGGTCGGTCGTGGTGCAACCGTGCGGAGGGACAGAGGCGGGGAGATGGAGTAGGAGCCTTTTGGCGCAGTGGGGCGACATGACGGCGAGAGCTCAGGTATTGGCAGGACCCCATGTGGGCTAACGGGTGACCTTCTGGGTGCCCCTGTGGTAGCGTGCGTTGTATACTTTTCGGTGGGAAGCGCGCGCCGTGAGGAGAACCGTTCTCTGCTGAATGCCAAAGCGCCAACGCAAAAGCACTGGCAGACGGTAAAAATATGCTTATTATAGGAGACTTTAGTGTTCACTTACACGAGCTGGACAAGTGAGAAGACGACAACGGCCGCCTGTTGCGAAAGATGGCGGAGGACCTAGGCCTAGAAAACGTCCACCTACGTTCTATATGTGAGGGCCAGTATACATGTAGCGCACGTAAAAGCAGATCGTACATCGACTACGCCCTGCACGCCCAAATTGATGAAAACAGGTACGAAAAGTATTGACAGTGAACACAACAAAAGCATGTTGCAACTGTCTAGAAGAAGGTGGAGGTAAGAAAGAACGACTCGAGAAGATGCGAGTCGAACCAGCCTTTCACAAAATAGCTGCGATTAAGGTTGTGGACAGCTTCGAAAACAGCGGCAAGAGGAAAGTTGGCTCGGGGTATGCGGAATACGTGGATACTCTAAAACAACTAATCAGGCAACACTCAGCAAACGGCCAGGTCGCACGAAGACGAAGGAAGCGCTGGTGGGATGGACAGGTGCAGGCTGCAATCCAAAATACGACAAGAGATGAATAGGCAACATCCGCACGCACTTCAAACATGGTCTAGCCACGAGGTCACTGAAAAGTGGGAGCTTTACCAAGAACAAGAACGCATTACAAAAGAACTGATCCAGAGAAAGATAGCTGCTGCTCATCTAGACCCGATCAGGGAATTCGCTTAAGTGGAAAAGATGCGCCCAGAGAGTTCTGGAGGTGCTTCGGAACTCTGGACGGAAGAGATGAAGCCCCAACTATTGTCGACGAGTGCACTGGGGTAAAGGTGGTAGCGCTGGACAAACGCCTGACGGAACATTTCATTGAGGTGTTTGCGCCACGAGCCCCACACAATCACTCGAAATGTAATCTCACGAATAGCGACGAGAAGATCAGTTTTGTCGCATTTGTTCGAGCGCTGACCCACATAAAAAGCAGCTCGGCAAAAGGCTTGGATGGAATCCCAGCACGTATCCTGAAAACACTCGGGAAGGATGCCAAAGACCAGCTGGCTGAGATCTTCACAGACATTTTTACCGGGAAGAAGATGTCCCCCGAGATTGGCAAGGGAAGGTGGTTCTTGTGCCGAAGAAAGAAGGGGACAAGCGGTTCCTCCGGAACTACAGACCGCTTACTGCCACCACCACCGTGCACAGTGTTTTCGCGTCAATAATGAAGGGACGTATGACAACTTGGGTGGAGAGAGAAGACCTCATCGAGCTTCAAGGAGGATTTCGTCGCGGCCGGCGTCTTGAAGACAACTTGTGCACCTGCGCCTAGTGCATCGAGGTGGCCCGCAAGAGGAGAGAAGATTAATTTGCTGTTTCCTGGACGTGGCAAAGGCGTACGATAGCGTCCCACATGACCAACTTCTAACAAGATTGGAGCAGCTTGTTAACCTTATGCCAAGTGTGTCTAGCGAATGAAGATTCAGTAGAGCACATCACACTACAGAGCAAGGGCCTACTGCCAGCCCGCGCGGAGGAGTTGGCCCAACTCCCCGGGAGGGCGCGACTTCTAGAGACGGCACTGAGCTTTGTGACAACACCAGAAAACCCGCATTCACCCTCAGGAGCAAGCTCCAGTGGTAGTGTGAGCGTAAACGTGGCATCGGGGAGTACTGTTGAACAAACTAAGAGACGCCTAGAGCGCATCTCGGCCCCGGCGGCACCGCGCCCCGTGGAGAGATAGTGCCACCACCCTCTGCTTCGTCGCGCGATGACAGCGCAGCAGAGGTTGGATGCACTATCTCTCCACGGGGCGCGGTGCTGCCGGAGCTGAGATGCGCTCCGATAGCAAACCGAAACCTAAAAACCCGTCGAATTTGTGTGGTTTTTCAGAAAGCCGTAAAATGCTTTGCGTGCCTTCTATCGTTCTGAAATTTGTTGATTTAGTTTTTTTCAATGATGCTGATCAATTTTCTAATTTAAACCATGCCCTTAAACACAATATTAAAAAAGTTAATTACGTAAAAATAATTAACAACTTAATTATCCCGGACTTCAATAATTTTCATAAATGGGTCCCGGGCCCAGGACCAAAACGCCACAAGCCTTTTTCGTTGCGATGAGTAGTTTTCGCAGGAGCGATTGGCCTGCGTTCTCTGAAACACCCTGTATATATATTATTATATATTCCTACAACGATAATTTGTAACGAGTGCCTACTAAGTATCTCATATCATCCACAGACAAACGGTTTAACCGAACGTTTTCACAAGACCCTTGCAGACATGATATCCATGTATGTTTCCCCCGACCATACGAACTGGGACACTGTACTCCCGTTCGTAACTTTTGCCTATAATACTGCCCTCCAGTCTACCACGGGCTACTCCCCTTTTCATTTAGTGTACGGACGCGAAGCATCATGCACTATGGATACCATTTTTCCTGTCGCTCCTTCAATCAACAATCAAAGTGAACTCCTAGAGAACTTCATCTTTGGCGCCGAAGAATGCCGCCAGCTCGCGCAGCTCCGCACGTCGCGGCATCAACAGGTCACCAAGGACCGCTATGACAAGCACCACAAGAACACTTCTTACTCCAATGGTGACCTTGTGTGGGTTTGGACTCCAGCCCGACAACCTGGCCGAGTGGACAAGTTCCTCCACAAGTACATCGGTCCCTATCGAATCACCGAGAAAACATCACCTGTCTCGTACCTCGCCGAGCCCATTTCTTCCTCCTCGGATGGCCGCCGTCGACCTTCGGAAGTTCTACATGTGAACCGCTTGAAACCGTACCACCCACCTCTGCAATAGCTTCTCCCCACATCTGCCCCCCTCTCTACCCCCCCCCCCCCCGCGGGGGGGGGGGGGGTAATGTGATGAAGACCCTCATCGTCGTCATCGGGCATCATCATATCTCCACCATCATCGCCATCACCGATAGCTCGCGTGGCCCGTGCTCGCCACCGCGGGCCAGTTCGAATATAATCATCACTGAGACCGGTCGTTGAGCTTCTGTCTTCCTGACAATATATATATTCCTACACGATAATTTGTAACGAGTGCATTACTAAGTATCTTTAGCCTGCTGCAGCCCAGTAAAATGCATTTGCATTGATTTATTTTAAAAAGGCAATAAAACCTGCTGTTACCTCTTGTTTTGTCATTTTTTATTACTAGACACATATTCGATATTCGATTCGATATTCGAAGCCTGTTTTTTGTCTTTTTCGTATTCGATTCGTATTCGAAAATTTCAATATTCGCACATCCCTACTATATATCCCGTTTTTTTTTTGTCTTTTTCGTATTCGATTCGTATTCGAAAATTTCAATATTCGCACACCCCTACTATATATATATATATAGTAGGGGTGTGCGAATATTGAAATTTTCGAATACGAATCGAATACGAAAAAGACAAAAAAACGGGCTTCGAATATCGAATCGAATATTGAATCGAATATCGAATATGTGTCTAGTAATAAAAAATGACAAAACAAGAGGTAACAGCAGGTTTTATTGCCTTTTTAAAATAAATCAATGCAAATGCATTTTACTGGGCTGCAGCAGGCTAAAGATACTTAGTAATTCACTCGTTACAAATTATCGTGTAGGAAAATTAACTGCTCAACGTGTTCAGAAAGTAAGCGCCCCCTTTCGCCAGTAGAAAGGTTCTTTCATTCGGGAAACCTGCGAAATTTCACTAAAATTAGAAAAAGTTCGACTTATGGACAGTGTTGCCCGGCTGCAACACGAATATTTTGAATGTTGGGAAACAAATATTTTAGAAAGTACTTTTTATATTTCATAAAATGTTTACCAATGTTTACATCATATAAAAGCGAAAATATGCGCTTTTAACGCTTTCATTAGTTATTAATGTGAACCAGTGATGCCAATAAACCCAACCAATATTGCACATTTCCTCCGCCAGGTGGAATCAACTAGTTTTTTTTTTTTTAATTTTCGAGCATTCACACAAAAGTCGAACTTCAGTCGAACCTTTGTCGAACATCACGTTGAAGGTTCGAAAAATTCGAACTCGGTCGAACTCGACCTTGGGCAGGTTCGCGACATCCCTAGTTTTGAGTGCGCGGGAATGGCGATGCAATATTCTACTCGCACCTAGCTTTTTATTTTTTTTACTTCTCAAACATTTATATTAGATAACACTTTCGAGAATTAGTTTATATTTATATTTTACTCTCGAGGCTTAGTTTATTGTATCAATTAATAGAACGCGCAATTACATCAAAAATTGCTAGAAAGGTGGCACAGAACAAAGGGCTTTGTGAAAAAGAAACCGAAAGTGATCCTGTTTTGCTGCCACCGGACAGATAGAAACAAACAGACCGATAATGCACGCATCATACGCCTTTCTCAGTGAATAAACATATTCATAGGGGAATGCTTGGCAGGAAAATGTTTTGTTACTTGCTCGAATATTCGCAGTTTGTGCGAATATTCGCCGTTTTTTTTCCGAATATTCGGCTTTGGCCGATTATTCGGGAACTTCCGAATATGGAATTTTCGAATCGAATACGTTTCGAATAAGGAAAATATTCGATTCGTATTCGAAATTTCGAATATTCGGTTTATATTCAACGACCTAGAATTATGGCCTTTGAACTCGAACACAGTTCGTGAGTTGTTTAACTGCAGGGGCTTTTTCCTTTAGTTTTGAAGTGCGCAAGGTGGTGGTATACTTTCATGAAGCATGCAAGCTTGTGTTAGACAAAACGTATATATGTACTGACCGATGTAAGGTCAAATTTACATGTACGATTATATCTGTATGTGCCTGTCTCTCTTAGTCACACCCTTTGTCGATCTGTGTACGTGTGCGCGCAAGCAGACGTTTTTGTTTGTTCCCTTCGCATCACGAAATGATTGCATGAGATGCACGAAAGAAGCGGAAGATATATAGAAAGCTTACCGCTCCGATTAGTGCAGAAGAGCACCGCATTTTGCTCGTGTTCAGTGTGCTCTATATATGTTTATTTGCCTGTTTTCTTTTATTAGAAACAAAATTAATTTACATGGACGGCAATAAATCACAAACAAACAATAATAAACACGTATTTATGGTGTTAGCTTTGCTGAAAATGTCTTTTATGAAAAAAATTAAAGACATTTACAATTCTCTCTCATGCGAAATTGGAGCGCAGCTCTCGAGGAGGAGGAGGAGGGGAGGGTACGGAATGTAGGGTGTGCCTCTTCTCCCCCTCCCGTCCTCCTCTCCTCCTCGCCTCCTATTTAGCGGGAAATTTTTGCTAAATTTCCTTTTAAATTTGGCTCAAATTCCCTCTCTAAATTTAGCGGGTTTAATTTCCCCGCTAAATTTAGCAGGTTAAGTTTCCCCACTGGATTTAGCGTGGAAATTGACGTCGCGTGGCCTCAAAACCAATTCAGTTCCCCGCGAAAATTAGCGGGGAAACTGTGACGTCCCATAATGCAACGCGCGCGGTTACGCCAACACCGACGCCAACGCCGCTCAACCCGGAAACGGGCGCCTAAGGGTTGCTCTCTAAAAGGTGATCTTGTGGAAAATGATCACAGCGATATTCGTGTGGCTTAAATCACGGTTTATATCATCTAGATTTTTTTCTTCTCCCTGAACTCGGTGAATTTGTGGTAGATTAATTTCAGGATATAAATGCCTCGTCGATTATGTGAAAAGTGCAGTGGTTGCACTTTCTAAAAGCCGGGAAGGTTTCTCGTCGGAAGCCAGAGTGCAGTGTGATTGACAGAACATGTAAGCGGAGAACATGAGAAGCGGAGAACAGCTAGATGTCCTTCTTAGGCCTGCTCCAGAACTCACGCAACGTCGCCCTCAACGTAACGGCTCAAAACGCCAAAGTTCCGTCCGTGCGCGCTTCCGCCTCCACATCTTCGCACGCGAAAAAGTGCCGCAGGCTGCTCAACGCGTCTCACTGTCGAACGCCAGCTCCTCCGCTAGCGGCGCTACGTACGTTTTTTAAAGCGCCCTTTACACTTCCCGCACAAAGTGTATAGCCAATTTGTCTGACATAATCGTCCCATCTGTTTGTGAAACCACTGCCATGCGCACTCTAAAATAAAGCAAAATTCTAAAAGGCGGCTTGCGAACTGTGTTCGAGTTTAAAGGCCATAATTCATTGTTAAAACCTCTTTTGTTGCTTTGCACATTTCTTGCGGCCAAAAAACTGCCCTATTTTGCTTGGAGCCCTGCGCAGGCAATAGCCACGGTTGTACAATGTGCGCGAAGCTGGCAGAAAACATTTCGGCTGAGAGCTTTCAAGGAAAGTGATTAAAAAACGGTTGGAGGCAGTTTAGTTTATGTGTAGATTTGTTGATATTAAAAGTTTCCGCTAAGTAAAAATATCAATCTGATTCTGCTCTACCGAGACGTATGCCGAAGTTTGCATTAAGAATAGAAAGTTCTTAATTAAACTGACATTCTACGGCATAATTACATTTACAGCGAATTTATTTTTTAACGCAGTTTTCAGTAATTCGGAACTTTAAACTAGCCATCTTCCATCTGAAAAGAAAAATTCAATAACAAAAGGCATTATTATGTAGATAACGTATTTAAATAATATAAATCTCAGTTGAAACAAGTATGAGTTAATAAAGTAAATTTTATTTAAACACATAAAACATGACTGTGTGAACGTGTGTTAGTCAGCTAATATTTTATATTTTGTTTTATTTATTTTATCGCTGGCACTCGTTACAGCACCGAGCGGTAAATAAAACATAAAATATTTTCCAATCTACATAATTACAACTGAGCAGAAGTTCATAGTTCCAGACAACCCTTGCAGAGTGAAATCTTCGCACCGTTGGCGAAAACGTGAACCAATAACCCCGTTTAGTCTTATGCTCACTGAGGGAGCTCCCCACCACGGCTTGTGTGAACTTTTGTTAGGTGAATATAATTATAAAAAGAGCAGACATCAACTGCGGTCCCTTCAGTTGCGCCTATTCGCTGGCATATAAGTGAGTGAAGTAGTTTTTGTTTTGTTGTTGTTTTTGTTTTCAATAAGAGCATTTATCTAGTTTAAAGTCGTGTACTGGCACGCAAGCCCTAAACGAGGGGGCGGCAAAAGCGCCTTCTGCTGCGCGGTCGCCCTCTTATTCTCCATTATGTTGGCATCAGGGGGCATGGGCAGTATTGTAAGAGCATAATCCAGCTTATGCCCCAATATCTATGAAATATAAAAAAAAAAACTAACTTTTGTTTGCAAAAAAAAAAAAAAAAAATTGTAGTTAGTAGTTTGATACCCCAGGTCCCGTTTGGAGCCCAGAAAGCAAGGAGCTTAGGATTTTTAAAGCTGTTTCCAATGTGCGTCCTTGCACGCAGCATGAACAATTTATTTGGGCATTGACATCGCGCCACTAGTCTTCGTTCTGCACTGCAGTAAAATACTACGGCAAAAAAACATAAATAAATAAAAAAATAAAAGTGATCTGTCCTGTTTTATTGCAGAATACAGTTAGAGCGACAGCTGCGACGCGTCGCGGAAAACTCGTTTGTCATGGGTCATGCCACGCATAGTGGGTTGAGTGAATAAAAGCGTTCGGAACCAAAAATACATCTGACCGTTTTGCTCCGAACGCTTTTGTTTCTTCTTTGTTCTGGAGCGCTTGAAAGGGCGTCTCTTCGCACGAGCTTTTGTAATTGATAGTGCTACAACATCATTTTGTTATCGGCTATTTTTTTTTTTTTGCCCAGACAGCGTATGTAGTGGGTATCGGGTGCTACAAAAGCGGGCTGTTAACGGTGTTGCGTAACTTTGTGGTTAAAGTACCCAACTTCCGTCTAGACAAATGAGCTATGCATCGTTCCACATCGCTGTAGAGTGGGACGATTTTGACAAGGTGAATGACACGAATGTGTGGCCCATTGGCTGTCACTTTAGGCAGTTTTTTTGGGTTGTTGAGGAGAAACGAAGAAGATGCATGATGAGTGTACCGTTTACTATCAGAATGTACGTAGTTTGAGGACTAAAGACGCCGTGTTTTTCGGAGGCTATGTCAAGCACGTATTCAATCATATGCCCAACAGAAACTTGGCTTGCAGATGGAATTTCTAGCTCAAATTATTTTCCACCCAAGTATGAAATAGATAGACGTGATCGTGACTATAAGAAAACGGAAAAGAGCTTGGGGGGAGGTGTGTTGATTGCTGCAGATAGGACCTTGAACGTTCATCAGAGGAGCGATCTCGAGTGTTATTCTGAGAGTGTGTGGATCGAAGAAATGTAGAGTTTTAGTAGACCGTTTTTGCTTTCTCGCTCCGCTCTATGGAAAGCGGAGTTGCCATCGCGCATGCGCGACCCGCTCTGGGATTTGAGCGTGAAGCGTCAGCTCCGCTAGCTCCGCTTTCCTTGCCATTTTAGGAAGCGCGTTCCACTCTCAGTAAAGCTTCAGTAGATGGTGTTTTTTTCTGGAAAGGAATTCGAAATGGGTGCTTGTAATATTTTAAGTTGAAAAGGGCTAAGACTACATGATAAGAAAGGTGGTTACCGTCCGGTGACCGAAGCAGACGCCCGGAGACGTAAAGAAGCAGTCCAGCCAAGTCAAGGGTCAGCGAGCATCTGTTCTTTTCCGGGCCAGCCCTTAGGCGCGTGCCGTTCGCTCGTGTTTATTGCGTCATACGCTGTACCGGTCGGCGTGAGACCGGTAGCGCCATCTCTTTTAATTCAAAGAATACAACATTCTCCCTCCCTTAACAGAAAAAGAAAACCCGGGAGGGGAGAATTACGTTAGGACACTTAAATATTCAAAAAGAAGAATTCACTAAAAAAATCGAACAAGTATCATTATCGCATTTCACGGAAACGTCCAGAAGTACTGTGCAAAAAAAAAAAAACAAATATAGTGATACCTGATACTGCACAAAGTCTGAACACTGGCAGAAAGTCTTAGTACCTGCAGTACACATAAGTCACACGCCACAGAAAAGAAAAATTGTTCACACGATTGTCTTTAAGAGCACTGCTTTCTCAAAATATTTCACGTAAATGTAGTAACTTAGACTTCCCCCTTCCATGAAAATTAAATTTGTACTTGAAGGTAAATGACTATTTTAGGATATTTCAATATGATACATGTTACAACAAATCAAATGTCCAGGACACCTTTGTGAGTGTGGTTAGTAGGTTAGTAGTGTGATAATCATGCAGTGTAGTTTGTATTCAGTGTTTGCCATGGACATTTGTTGTTGTACCTTGGCCAAGGTTTTCCTATGACAATGAGACTATGTTCAAAACTATGCATGATAATCAAAATAATATTTAAAGCATATCACTGGACTCGACCTGCCCACTGTTAACCGACACCGCCATGACGTAGTCCTCGAACTTTGCCGGGACTCTCTTCTTGCGGGGCGGTCGGGCTGGTACCGGTGGTGGCGGTGAAAGTGTAGGCGGAGTGTGGTACTCCGGTTCAGTACTTGATGTGGAGCTGGGCCGAGATCCGAGCGGTGTGCTCGCCCTCGGCGGATGAAAGACTGCGTCGGACGGCTGGGGAGGGTGTGCCCCAGCAGACTTTGAAGCAAGAGAATGACCCTGGACCACAGCAGGTAGGCCAGGATCCAAGGCGGACCCAGGTTCTGGACCAGCAGGACCAGGAGACACAGCAGGAGGAGGCCCACTAGGCCCTGGCACAGCAGAGTGCTCAGGCTGCACAGCATGCCCGAGGTTTCCCACGGAACCCAGGCCAGCAGCTGTAAATGACGGATCAGGCTCCACAGGGAAGCCAGCTTCAGGAAGCGCAGCATCTGGTTCCCCAGGAGAGCGGAGTACTGGCTGCCCACTGGAACGTTCAGGTGGCGGAGAACCACCGACAGATGCTTGGATATGATGTTCAGTAGCTTCAGTAGCACGGGTAGATGCATGGACCAAAGGATGTGTATATATATGCCTATAAGTGGAAACATGCCTTGTATCTTCATCTTCATCGCTATCCCAAGACGGATCATGAAGGTCCGGCCACAGGAACAGGAGGCAGACGAGATGTCTTTGTTAACTTCATAGCATTCCAGCGTCTACCGTCGTCCAGTTGATATGTGGCAGGTCCCAGTTGTGTATGTATCCTATGAGGTTCAGAGTATGTACTATGCAGTTTATCATGATGATTGGGCTTGAAGACACGAACTGTTTGCCCAGGACGAAATTGTGGCGGTCGTACCGCACGTCGATGATCAGAGTAGGACTTCATTTTCTGTTGATATACGTGGACTCTTTCAGGAAGCTGATTTCGTTTGTCATAGAAGTTATCCGGAACTTCCTTCGTAGGCATACCCTGTAGATCAAGTCTTGAGCGATGAATCCGCCCGTGGAGAAGAAGTGATGGTGCAAACCCAGTTGCAGGATGCACAGTTCGACGATATGCTTCTAGATGATCACGAACAGCATCAGGAAGCGAACGACCTTGCACTACAGCGAGTTGTAGGCAAGACTTCAGGACACGATTAAATCTTTCGACCTGCCCATTACATTGAGGATGATACAGAGCTGTTGTCCTATGTTTAATACCATGTTGACGCAAGAAATCTTGGAACTCACGAGATACAAATTGGACACCATTGTCAAAGACAATCTCACATGGAAGTCCTTCCCGGGAAAAAACGTTCTTCAGGAACGTTATAACTGTGGCTGACGTTACGGAAGACGTAGCTTGGACTTCGGGCCACTTAGAGTGGTAATCTATGAGAACAATGAAGAATCGCTGAGACGGTGGCGCACGATCAATCGGGCCAACAATATCGATTCCGAGCTTCTCCCAAGGTTGGCTTGGAAACTTGTTGGGCTGTAAAGGAGCTGGTGCCGCCTTGACTGTTTTGTTCATTGAGTGACACACTGTGCAATTTTCTATCTTCACCTTGATCTGTTGGTTCATCTGAGGCCACCAGTAGTGTTCACGGATTACACTTGTGGTTCTTGATATTCCTTGGTGGACTTCATGAGCCAGTTCAATTATACAATCACGTAGTTTCACAGGAACAACCATCTTTTCTCCTTTGTATAGGATCTCTTCGTTCAACGAAAGTTGATCTCGTACCTGATAGTAAGGTCGTAGATCTGCAATTGAGTTACCGTCTTGCGGCCAGAATGAAGTAGTGTAACGAATCACTGATGGCAGGACTGTGTCGTTGGCCGTAGCCTCTTGAAAACCTTGTTTAGACAATGGAGCCATGATGGTAGAAACTACTTCCTCGTCGAACCTCATGCCTTCTTCAGTGTCGGGCACTGGTAATCTTGAAAATGCGTCAGCGACGACATTGGTTGCTCCTTTCTGAAATTCCATCTTGAAATTGTAATTCAACAGTCTTGCCGACCAGCGGGTGATTCGTAAAGGACGAATTCCGGAACCTTTGTTTGAAAGTAAAGTAACCAACGCTTGATGGTCAGTTCGAATGACGAACGATCTTCCCCACAAGTAAACATGCCACTTCTCACAGGCCCAAAGACATGCGAGTGCTTCCTTTTCGCCAGTTGAATATCTGCGCTCAGCATCAGTCAGTGAGCGAGATGCGAAAGCCACAGGACGAAGTTGATTACCATACTGTTGTTGTAAAACAGCACCAAGACCGTACTGTGAAGCATCTGTTGCCACGACTATAGGTAATGTCGGGTCAAACATGGACAAAATAGGGGCTTTCTGGATGGAAGCCTTTACATTCTGGAAACTAGCCTCGACTTCCGGAGACCAGTTGAAATGAATACCCTTACGAAGAAGTCTATGCATTGGCTCAACGATGGTGGAGCAATGTGGGATGAACTTGCTATAATATTCGACAAGACCCAAAAACGCTTTCAACTTTACTGGATCTGAAGGAGTTGGAAAATTTAGGACTGTATCTACCTTAGATGAAAGGGGTGCTAACCCTTTCATGGAAAGAAGGTGTCCCAAAAATGAAAGTTCTTGAACTCGAAAAACACCTTTACGATTTAATTTCATTCCCGCTTGGGAAATACGCACAACACACGACGGAGGTTCTCATCGTGTTCCTTCAAAGAGGATCCATAGACGATGATATCGTCCAAGTAGAACCGGACACCAGGACAGTCCTTGAGAAGTTTAGACATGATTTGTTGAAATGCTGCGGGTGCAGATGCCAACCCGAAGCAAACTCTCTTAAATCTAAATAAGCCCTCATGTGTGATGAAAGACGTGAGGTCCCGACTCACCGGGTCGAGACGAACTTGATGATATGCAAATGCCAGATCCAGTTTTGAGAAGACTGTTGCTCCACGCAATGAATTCAAAAGTTCATCAATATGAGGAAGCGGAAATGAATCTATGACGACAGCTTTGTTCGGCTCCCTAAGATCAACACACATTCGGATGTTACCGTCTGGTTTCTGCACGACGACGATGGGTGACACCTATTCAGAAGCATCAATACGTTCAATGACACCCTGTCGTTCTAACTTGAAAATCTCTTCAGAGACACGATCTCTTAGAGTCATCGGGAGACGTCGGAGCTTCGATTGTACAGGTGGAACAGTATGTCGCACCTTAACCTTGTGTGTGTGCTTTTTTACCAGACCCAATCCAGGACTGAAAAGATGTTCGAATTCTTCGAAACCTGGTGGCAACTTGGATGTATCTCGTGTGGATGCATTGGATGTAACAGGAGCATTGCTTGTATTTCTATGATGACTTGTTGGATCTATATATGCAGAACTTGATGGACTCGCCTTCGCAGGATGATGGTGTGGATGTTGAAGTCCTTGACTCTCAGGATGGTGTTCCAGACTTGAATCGTCCAGGACTTTCGGTGTGGTTTCTTCAGAAACCGTAGATGAAGGTGAAGATGAAGGACTGTTTACATCCAGAGCTGAAGCCAGTCCGGAACTTGCAGCTCGTTGGAACCCAGGAGGGAGGGTGGCTTGATGGGAAGACACGGTAGCCGGTCGTTGCTGCGGGTGGGTCGCTGATCTCACATCAGGTCGTGGTGCTCCTCTCCCTTCAGCCGCGTTGGTATATAAACATTGGTATGTAGCACCATTCAAAACAAGCTTCAAGTCGCGGACAGCATCGGTGCCAAGTAGTGAGCGTCCAGTCTTAGTGACGTAAAATTCCAAAGCCGCCCATCGATCTTTAAAGATTACTTGTCCAACAAAGCATCCCAGGACAGGGATCGCATCCTGCATGTAGTGTACGAGAGTCTTCGGTGGTGGATGTAACTTTATGCTGTTATCCCTGTTGATTTCATTAAATGCACGTTCACTCAAGATCGATACAAAGGAACCCGTATCAACAAGGAGGCGGAGAGGAATTCCATTTACCGTGATCTCGGCCATGAAAGCGTCTCGATACACGGTGCCGCTGTCGCCTCGCTCCGCCGTCTCGACAGGAAGCGTGTTGTCCTCCAGGAACGTCACACTTGACAGCTGATCCGAAGCAGGAGGGGGATCCACCAGGCCCACCAGGTTAGACCTGGCTCCTCTGGACTGCCGGTCGGCGAAGGTTCGCCGCGAGTCACGGCCTTGCACCGGGAACGAAGGCTGACGCCGGTCATACATGAAGGCAGAGGACGACGGACGACGGCTCCGACAGACTGCCGCGAAGTGGCCCAACTTCCCGCACAGGAAGCAGGTCGCCTGAGCCGCCGGGCACAGTGCGCGTTCATGATTACGTCGGCCGCAGAAGTAGCAGGCGCCGTCGGCGTCTCCCCATCCAATCCGTGGCGGAGCAGGATCACGACCTCGCTGCTGCGGAAAGGACCGCGCCGCAAACCGGGGCACGTGACCAGGGACGGCCGGGGCCCAAGACATCCTGCGACGGGGTGTATCCATGGTAGGGCCGCGGGGGGTATCCAGGTTGGCAATCTTGAACAGCACCGGTGGAGGAAGACGGCCATTCGCAACTTTCAGCGATGGTGGTACCGCGGTGTGAGAATCGTGCTCCCTAGCTCCTGGATGATCGGCCTCATAATAAATGGCCTTGCCTACACCTTCCTGGCGTGAAGAAATAATGTAAGGCTCTAATACTGCTCGTATATAGCAAAACTAGAATTACTTACGCATCGCAGACCCAGCCTCGCACCGCTGTTCTACGACGATCATCCAGATGACAGCCATTTTGATAGGCAACAGTGCGCCCCCTATAGGCCGTGAAAGTTGCGAATGGACCGCCATCTTGAAAGCTCGGCCGACTCGGCGTTCGAATGGGCGCGCGCTCCTGAACGCGCTGGACTTCAGCCGGTGCCGATGCCCCGGGTTGTTCGTGACGATGAAAGGATTCCGCCTTCTTCGCGGACTGCTCATATTGAAGTGCTAACTGGATAGACCTAGATAGCGTAGGCACCTCACTACCGGTACATTCTCGAAGAATTCGATCCTGGACGCGTTTCGAGTCCAACCCTTCCAGGAGAGCCTCACACAACCGTTCATCTAGGTTGTCCCCGAAAGCACAAAACGAGCCCTGCCGGCGCAGCTGGGCGAGGAACTCGCTAACCGTCTCTCCGGGACGCTGAATCATCTCTCTAAACTTCCTGCGTTCTAGCGAAACACAGCCGGAAAACTCGAAGTGATTACCGACGGCTTCTAGAAATGCTTGGAACGCGTCGGTTCCTTCAGCGACGGGCGTCTCATCGAGTTGAAAGGCATCCACGATGCACTGCCCTTCTGTACCCAACAAAGAAAAGAGCATGGCTTTCTTACGACGAGGTTCGACGGCGTGTAACCCCGACGCGTCAAGGAACGAGAGGAAGGAACGCTTCCAGGCAGGCCAAGCCACGGCTGGCGAATCGGGTACACCTAAGAACACGGCCGGCGGAGGGAACACTGTCGGCCCGACCGACGCAACTGACGACGTTGCAGTGGAAGAAGGAGATGAAGTCATTTTTTTAAGGGTTATGTGAAACGCAAAAGTGGACGTACTGGGCGAGGTTGTGTGCAGGCAGAAACGCACCATCAACCCCTAAAGACAAGGTGAACTATACTAAGCCTATACAAGAACATGGCGAAGCGCCGAAACGAAGACCTCGGAGCAAAAACAAAACTGCATACTGGAACGCTTGCCGGAGCCTACTGTGGCAAAGCAAGCAACCGTGAAAACTAAAAAGCGGTTACGCGCCGGTATTCCAACCACCGAACCGGGACGCGGAGAGCCGCCGACCCCTACACCTGACTCAGGTGGACATCGTGCAAAACCCTCTAAAAAATTATCCCATCCTCGTCGCCATTGTAATATTTTAAGTTGAAAAGGGCTAAGACTACATGATAAGAAAGGTGGTTACCGTCCGGTGACCGAAGCAGACGCCCGGAGGCATAAAGAAGCAGTCCAGCCAAGTCAAGGGTCAGCGAGCATCTGTTCTTTTCCGGGCCAGCACTTAGGCGCGTGCCGTTCGCTCGTGTTTATTGCGTCATACGCTGTACCGGTCGGCGTGAGACCGGTAGCGCCATCTCTTTTAATTCAAAGAATACAACAGTGCTCGTCACTTGAAAGCATGCTTCGGAGCGCGTTTGACCGTTATGAACCGCGCTGTACTAAGATGGCTGCGCAGACTTTGTTTGAAACGGCGTCCTTAAGAAAACGTTTCACGGTGGTCGAGAACCTCTGGCTGCTTCGGGAAATCGCTGGCTGCAATCCTTTCACGGCCCCTGAACGGTGGGAACAGGTCCTGCCTTGTCTAAACCAGCGGGCTCGATTTTTCTATGCGAGATGACGACGACGACGTTGAGAGGATGACACACGGGGCGACGGCGGTGCCTTAGTTTCACATGCAGCGGTTTTGGCCCTAGAGCGGCGCGATTTCTGCCGTCGCGGCGCTCTGGCCAGCACCAGCGGTTGAGTGGCACGAGCGCCGCGACGGCAGAAATCGCGCCGCTCTAGGGCCAAAATCGCTGCATGTGAACCAGGCTTTAGTCTAAAGCGTGTTTCACATGCAGCGATTTTGACCCTAGAGCGGCGCGATTTGTGCCGTCGCGGCGCTCTGGCCAGCACCAGTGGTTGAGCGGCACGAGCGCCGCGACGGCAGAATTCGCGCCGCTTTAAGCCTGGTTCACATGCAGCGATTTTGGCCCTAGAGCGGCGCGATTTCCGCCGTCGCGGCGCTCGTGCCGCTCAACCGCTGGTGCTGGCCAGAGCGCCGCGACGGCAGAAATCGCGCCGCTCTAGGGCCAAAACCGCTGCATGTGAAACACGCTTTAGGGCCAAAATCGCTACATGTGAACCAGGCTTTAGCCCCTGGGCCTTGATTCCTCGGAGGCGGCAGCTTCTACTTTGGCTGGGCTACCTCCTTGAAGCCTGATGCTTTGAGCCTTTGACCCCAGTCGACCCCAGTGAGCAACGGCGCCATCATGTTCCTGGGGCTCCTTCATGCACCGATCGAACGGCGTGCCAGATCCCCATGGCTCGCTGCTCACCCGCCCAACCCGCCTCCACGAAATCTGGACTTCTGCGAATGGGACTGCCATCCTCCCCAATTGCAACAACCCATGTCGTCGTCATTTTGCATGTACATACTCATCACATTATCATGTTTCGTAGACGCGGCACCGCGGGCCTCCACGGTACGGGCTGCTGCCTTTCCGCGGTGCCGCGTCTCTCCAGAGCCAAAAAATAAAGACTAAAGACTAAAGCAGTCGGCAAACGGACAGATATTTTGTTAGGTTGCTTTAGGCAGCAAGACCGTGCAAATTAGCGAAAGTGAGTGCTCCATTTATGTCTCTACCTTTTTTGTTTTCCCAATGAAATTAGTTTTTTCTTCTTCGTATGCTTCGGTTTGTGATGGGTACCTTGGTGTTTCTGTACACTGCGTGACATTGTTACCGGGAACAATCAATATCCTGTTTGTATTTTTCACCTTAAATACGAGGGGCTGACATCAACCTATTGGTGTGGAATAAAGCGCTGGTTTGGGGCACTAATCTGAGCGACAAACTTTCAGCTCTCTCAACAGCTGTCAAAGAAATAAACTGCAAATAAAAGCGATTTTATCGTGTTCGTATTTACCGTGGAGCGCAGTGTATGTATCTGCCTTGGGGGATGAGATGAAACCATTTTGCTTCGCTACACATCTTTTCATTGATTTTTTTGTTTTTGAAATTGCGTTTTTCGGCTTCAACTCCTGCCTAGTTTCAGCCTCACCTGTGCTACGGTGTTTTCTTGCAATAGAAGGCCACGCAACACAGGCTACTTTTACAATGCTGAAGTCAACAGAAACACTGTAATTTGATTAGATGCAATATTCGCACGCACATCTGAGAAGTAAAATGGGAGTCGTAAGTAAATGTTTTTATTAAACTATTTCTAGACGCCTTTCAGCCTAGTTGGACAAGTATTTCGCTCCGTACAACAGCTTGGATATGATTCACTGTGATCAGTTTACGCACTCTAATACAGTATTAAAAAAAAAAAAAGAAACATGCCCATGGTCTTCGTAGGGTTCGTTCAGCTGACAAATTGTACCGTCTGCGCACATCACTGCCTGGTACTTCACGACGAGCACCCTCTTGTGACCAGAAAAGCATGGCTTCTGATTCTTTGATGGACGGCATGGACGTGCTGCGCGGTCAACAAAACCCCAACAGTTGTCCGGGGGTGCTCCCTTGTCTTTGACGGCCTAATAAAAAGAAGAAAAAGGCACTCTTACAACACGGCAGTATTTAAACACTACCACAACATGTGATATGGGACTTGTTACTCATATAAGATAAAGAGTATTTACATGGTAGGGTTGCCAAAAAATGTGTATCGTAAATTAAAAAAAAATATATATAGTTGTTCCTTAATTTCGCTAAGCTCGGAGGCCGTCAAACTGTGCATTCAAAACGAAGCTTCTGAAAAGCGTTCTAGTCTACCGCTATTGCTTAGAAGTCCAGTGTTGTGTTTGATAAATTTTGAATTGTTTATGCCTGTCTGGTTTTCACCAGACAAAAACCTGACATGGAATATTCTTTCGACCGTTTTTGGTAACTCTTTTCAAAACACCGCCTGATAACATATTCGGCCGTCATATTTTGGGCATCGCTTTTAGTGCGAGACTTGTGACTAGAACCGAGTTCATATTCAGCATTGACGCAGCATTCGTGTCTAATACATTTAGACTCGCATCCGCGACAAACAATGACGCAGCTCTCTTGCTCCCTAGACGCTCGGCCAAAATAAGGCGGCCTTGAAGAATAGGGGCAGCATGTCATGCACTTTTAAAAAGGCTGCATTCAAGTCTCTATTATTTTCTAAATCTACCAAGGAAATCCAAGGCGAACAGTTACGGAGGAAAGTTAAACAATTCAGAAATTGCGAGCGAATATGAATAAATAAAGTTGAGAGGAATGGTTTTTTTTGGTGCGGCTAGCGAGCGATATGCTCGTGGTGAACTTTCAGTGTCATTTTCGACAGGAGGGCGCGTGTACAGGTATAATTGGCGCTCAAGCACGCGCTGCCGTACATCTGATTGCATAGCTATTAGCCCCGTGCGCGACCGAAAGCGTCGCTGTGGTCGGCCTTCCACGATTGGCCGAACGCTGACTATGACGTCGGAAAGGGGATTTATCATCGACGGAAATAAGAGGAATGAAAGAACTTTAATTTTGACGGCGTTGGCAGTGTTCCTTTGAGAGCGCAATGATTTCAAGCTTCCACCATGCTATTTACAAACACCATCGAACTTGTTGTTTGCAAGGTAATGACGTCACAAGGGGGAACCACAGGAGGGCGCCACCAAAACATCTCGCCGCTAATAGAAGGCCCACAAAAATGCGACGACTTCACCGACACCGTGTTGGTTGCAAAGTGATACTCGTTCACTTCGTTTGATTATGCTCTTTTGTGTTACATAAAACTCAAATGGAATGGTTTACTTTTCACGCGTGGGACGTACGCTTTACTTCTTGATTCGGCCTTTTTCAAGCTGAGGCCAAGGTGAAAAACATCGACGCGTATTGAGCAAGTGCAGCCATCTTGAGATCTAAGCGATCACGCTAAGAACGCTGAGGGAAGTCCGCTCTGCAACTTGTAAAGCGGAGCGCACGCTCACTCCGCTAACTATACGCTCCAACTCAGAGCGGGCTACGAATGCGCAGTGGGGGCGATGCTTCTTCCAGAGCGTAAAGTAGAGCATAGAGGGCTCATAAAAGTGGCCTACTAAAACTCACAGATTAAAAACGCGCTCGTCGTGACTTATCCTGACACAGCCCATGTACACCTTGTTTTTTTTGTGCCGAAACAAAAGTAAAGACGTAAATTATTGGCGTATCAAAAAGAGAAACTTTTTACTATACAGAGCAGCTGTGCTAAAAACAATGGAAACACGAAATTTACAGAAACCATGCAGGGTCTCACCTGTGAGCACAGCTCCAGTTTCGCCAGGGTCAACCACCTATGTTTGTTCATGTCAGCGAGCAGGTGGCCGAACCTCTCGTTGACGTGAACCACGATGAGGTTCTCAATACTGGAGAACACCGACAAGTTCCGTCCAAGCGCGCATCCAAGTTCTAACAGATGGTTGCGATAGGCCAGTCGACAAAGATCCATGCAAAGCGTCTGGCCAGATTGGCAACACCCTGCGCCGATCTGTCGGGTGCTGGGATTTGGAGGCCCACTTGCAGAGCAGCCAGGTCCTTCTTTAAGCGGGATTGCCTCCTAAAGGTTTTATCTCTTCTACGTTGGCAATATCCAGCAAACCGCGTTCGGAAAGGAAGCTTCGGCGCATCATGGCATGTGGGATACAAATCATTGATTCGATGTCTCGCCAGCTTAAAGGAGCAGTGCAACGATATTCAATTGGAATGTTTTTCACTTTACACGAGTTTACTGGCACTAGTGGGACTCAAGGATACTCGCACGCAACGCCACTGGCCAAGAAACTCCTCTGTTGCGGTGTAATTTCAAAGACAAAAGAGATCATTTTCATTCAATCTCTCCTTTGCAAAATTTGATGACGTAACGTGGGGATCGCAGTACACCCATATGACGATATTTGAATGCTGTTCATAGGTTGGACCCGAGCTCTGCGTGGGCTCTAGATTTGGGCTTGTGATAATTACTAGCTCGAGAAGCATTCGGGTAGTGGCCCGTGTCCAGTCGCTGCAACGACGGCAATAGCCGAGCCATAACAATGTCTGGAACTCAGCGCGTGCCCTGTGCTTTGCCAACACCAGCGCGTGGCTATGATCAATATTGGCGGCATATAATCGGCTCCAGATCACGTGGCCGCTTGTTCTGGCTGCGAGTTGAGGGGATGAACGCTGCTCGTTTTTCTTTAATTTTTTTCTTGGACTTCTATTGCGTGGGGTGAAAAACGAACGCGTGTTTCCTAGGTCATTAATGTCAGGGATCCGTTCTAAGCGGTATTTGCGCAAAGAACGAAAATTGTTGCGTCGCCCCTTTAATCTCGGTAGTAGAAGTCTCCTTCATTGAGAGCCGCGGGGATTCATCGTGCAGGTGTCTTGCTAGCCTTGAGCAACACTGCACTCGTACTTCGCAAAAGGGTGTACTCGGAATGCGCAAACTTCGTCCTTTTCTTTTATTTTTCTACTTCGAATACGTTAATCTGTTTCAGTTTTAATTCGAGTGGAGCAGAAGCTACAAGAGCGAGTGCCGCCCTTTCAGCGTCATTGACCAGCACGCGCGCTCGTGCAGTGCAAGTGCCGTTTAGAGCAACATGCTCATTGTTATACCTTCGGCTTCACTTGCACACAGGGTGGAACGATTACATTTATATTTTATAGCGTAATATGCTTCGGGTGTGTGCCTACTCTTTTGTGTTCATTATTCTCGCCTTCGTTTTTACCACCTTCACAAACACGCTCCCTTTCACTTTCTTGGTGTTAACGTTTAGTTTTTCTGTCTTAATATAGTACTATAAACGTCCACTTGTGGGGCTACGCAAGCGAATTTTTCGAACGCCCTCAAAACGCTCTTACGCTGAAGCAAAACGGTCTACTAAAGCCTGGTTCACATGTAGCGATTTTGGCCCTAAAGCGGCGCGAATTCTGCCGTCGCGGCGCTCGTGCCGCTCAACCACTGGTGCTGGCCAGAGCGCCGCGACGGCAGAAATCGCGCCGCTTTATGGTACGTTTACACCTGAGAAGAAATCCGCTGCCGCGGGAGCGGGACCGCTCCCGGCGGCGGCGGCGACGAGCGGGTTGCGTTTACATCTATTTCCATCGAGCAGTGGCGGCGGCTCCAGCTGCGGCGGCGGTTCCCGTAACATCTCGTCAAATATGACGAGAAGGCGCAAGAGTTCCCGCCTTTGCTCTCTCTCCCGGGAGCTCCCGGGCGTTGCTGCTCCCGGAACTACGCGTGCTCATGACGTAGGCAGCGTCGCGCTGCGCAAGAATGTCACTTCCGGTCAGCGAAACGCCTCGTTCGGCGGCAGAAATAGGTCCTGGACCTAAACGGCTCGCCGCCGCGTTTTCCGCCCAGCGTTTCGCCCCAGCGGCAAAAGCTGGGCGGATTCGCTAGCGGATCCGCAAGTGTAAACGTAGCATTAGGGCTAAAACCGCTGCATGTGAAACACGCTTTAAACGCGTTTTTGGACCTCCGCTTTCCATTCCGCTGAAGCAGGCCGCGCATGCGCAGTTTGGCACCCTCAGAGCGGAGCGAAAAATGGAAACGGTCTACTAAAACTCTCTAATGTCTACCGATGATAGAAATTTTCTTATTGGCAATTACTATTTTCGGCCGATGTTTGATCACATTATTTTCTGTGAGCATATCAACTTCCTGGAAGAAAGAATTGACTTCTCTAAATTTTGATTTCAACCTTTCTGGTTACGATTGGGAGTCTGGCAGCTTCTTAGTTAGTCATACGAACACTTTGTCTGTTAGATTTCATTCATTTCAATGGTTTTGAACAACGTAATACTGTACGCAACTGCTGTGGAAACATACTTGACCTTGCCCTGGTCACCTCGGTTGTTGATATCAGTCTTGCCAAAGCTCGGATATCTCAGGTGGATAACTATCATCAACCTTTTATAGTATCATTTTTCTTCCCACTTGCCAAGCGCATTTTTAATTCAAAATCATGGTTTTCCTACTTCAACGGTGATTACTATTCCTTGTATCAGTATCTTCGGGACTATGACTGGAGTAGTGTTGTAGCTGATCAGTGTGTTTTTTTTTTTTTTTTAATTTTATGTAGAGAATCTTACAGGCCATTGAAGGCCCAATTAGAAGTGGGGTACAACATATGAATTCGCACATACAACAACAAACAAATAACACGACATTAAAAAGGTTTACAACAATCAACTAGAAAATATACAGGATATATATATATATATATATATATATATATACCGGGTGTTCATTTTTAATTCGAACAGATTTATTGCAAAAAAATCCGTAAAAGATGCACTAGTACGGTTTGTTCAAGTGAGTTATACGGCTAGGGGGACATTATGTGGGTGGCTAATCCTTGCGAGAAGTTGGCTAATTACTTAAAATTCGTTAATTAACCTTTTAATTAATGAAAATAGGCATATGGTTCCAATTATAAATTTGCTCAGCGTCGTCGAAAACCCCTAAATCAGTCATTTTCAGAAAGACTTTGAGCGCGTGAGAAGCGTAGTAGTGAACTGAAGTTACCGCTCGTGGAGCAGGTACAAAGCTAGAGGTTACGATAAGGTGCCCGTGCGATTTTTCCGTCTCTTATCTAGCCCCAGCCTTGTACAGTCGGGGACAAAAGTCTCCAGGACACGCAAGCTGCGACTGAAACGCATTGCTCTGCCATCTGCCGGCGGGTCGCCTGGTTTCGAGATCACAGAGAAGCGCATGCGCGTCCTACTGTGCCCTCCCAACATGTGCGCTTTCCCGCTCTTCTGCGGCGCGGCGCCTAATTCGGAATCGGGCGCGTGGTACCGCCTCGGAGATAGCGCTTACTGACATGGCACCTATAAAGCAAGAAGTCACGGCAGCTCAACTGAGCGATAAGCTCAACTGGTTATAAAGCAAGATGCGCTGACAAGGCGAAATGCGGCGCAATGCCCCAGACGGTATCTCGAGTTTCGGAATGTGTAGCAGACACTCATCAGCCGCCAGCGCTATCTCTGAGGCGGCACCACGCGCGCGATTCCGAGTTAGGCGCTGTGCCGCAGAAGAGCGGGAAAACAAACATGTTTGCAGGGAGAGTAGGACGCGCATGCGCTTTTGTGTGATCTCGAAACCAGGCGACCCGCCGGCAGATGGCAGAGCAATGCGTCTCAGCCGCAGCTCGCATGTCCTGGGGACTTTTGTCCCCGACTGTACCTGCTCCACGAGTGGTAACTTTAGTGCACTACTACGCTTCTCACGCGCTCAAAGTCTTTCTGAAAATGACTGAATTAGGGGTTTTCGATGACGCTGAGCAAGTTTCTAATTGCAACCATATGTCTATTTTCATTAATTAAAAAGTTAATTAACGAATTTTAATTAATTAGCCAACTTCTCGCAAGGATTAGCCACCCACATAATGTCCCCCTAGCCGTATAACTCACTTGAACAAACCGTACTAGTGCATCTTTTACGGATTTTTTGTAATAAATGTGTTCGAATCAAAAATGAACACCCGGTATATATATATCTATGTAAATATATACAGGGTGTTTCAGAGAACTCAGGCCAAATCGCTCCTGCGAAAACTACTCATCGCAACGAAAAAAGGCTTGTGTCGTTTTGGTCCTGGGCCAGGGGCCCATTTAGGAAAATTATTAAAGTCTGGGATAATTAAGTTGTTAATTATTTTTGCGTAATTAACTTTTTATTATTGTGATTAAGGGCATAGTTTCAATAGGAAAATTGCTCAGCATCGTCGAAAAACATTAAATGAACAAATTGCAGAACGATAGAAGGCACGCGAAGCATTTTACGGCTTTCTGAAAAACCGCACAAATTCGACGGGTTTTTAAGTTTCGGTTTGCTTTTGGAGCGCATCTTGGCCCCGACGGCACCGCGCCCCGTGGAGAGATAGTGCAACCAGACTCTGCTGCGTCGCGCGATGACAGCGCAGCAGAGGTTGGTTGCACTATTTCTCCACGGGGCGCTGTGCTGCCGGGGCCAAGATGCGCTCCGATAGCAAACCGAAACTTAAAAACCCGTCGAATTTGTGCGGTTTTTCAGAAAGCCGTAAAGCTTCGCGTGCCTTCTATCGTTCTGAAATTTGTTGATTTAGGGCTTTTCGACGATGCTGAGCAATTTTCTAATTGAAACCATGCCCTTAAACACAATATTAAAAAAGTTAAGTACGCAAAAATAATAACAACTTAATTATCCCGGACTTTAATAATTTTCCTAAATGGGCCCCTAGCCCAAGACTAAAACGACACAAGCCTTTTTTTTTGTTGCGATGAGTAGTTTTCGCAGGAGCGATTTGGCCTGAGTTCTCTGAAACACGTATATATATATATATAAAGAGGGCGCCGGGCCGGGGGGGGGGGGGGGGGGGGGGCGGAAGCAACCATTAAGCAGCATGTAGTGCAATCATGCAGTAATAAAAATGATCTATCCAGATGTAGTATGAAGGTTTATACGAGGGGCGTTCATAAAGTTCGTATCATTGTCCCGAAAGAATAGAGATTCAGCAATCAAACTCGAGTAGGAGTTAAGACTTTCTCTACATGTTCGCTACCAAAAGGTATGCCCACTTTTTCCAGCGAGGGACCACATGCCGGAGGCCATTGTTATAGAACTCCTCGTTTTAAGTGTTCAGAAATCGCTCCACTTCAGCAATCACTTGGTCGTCGTCATTGAAATGCTTTCCTTTTATTTGGCCACACTGGAAACGTCTGCGCCATTTGACCAAAGTGTCATAAACTGGGGCGTTATCCCCAAACAACACTCACAAATTGGAATGAATATCCTTGGCATTGCTTCCCTTCAAATGGAAAAAAACCGATCACTGCACGTGCTTGGCACCGACGGGCGGTGCCATTTTTGTTTCGACACCGTAGCGGCGTTAAGCGCTACTATAGCCATGCGATGTTTAACTGTGCGGAAACTAGAGGGACGCGCGCTCATGTTGATGCCTGTTTTGTTTCGTTTTTTTTTAATTTTTAGTGCCGATAATACGAACTTTATGAACGCCCCTCGTACAATCTTAAAGCCCATGTGAAAAGGAGGAACGTGCAGCAATATACAAAGAAACAAGCTAATCATCAAGACGTTCGAGACCTTGTAAAAAGTTGGTGTCGTTAAATAGTTAGAGAGGGTAAGCCGTTCCAGTCGCTAATAGTGCGGGGGAAAAAGCTAAACTTAAACATGTTAGTACACGCAAAAATGGGTGTTAGTTAAAACTGATGTCTGTGCCTCGTAGATCTTGACTCTAAAGGGGAAATATATTGCAATGGGTCTATGCGAGTCTGCCCTTGTTTAAGATGAAACAAAAATTTTAATCGTGCTATTTTTCTTCTGGTCTGGAGGGTGTGTATTCCGTTAGCGTGTATAAGTTGAGACGGAGAATCCAGCCTTCTATATTTTCCGTAAATAAACCGAAGCGCTCGACGTTGCACCATCTCCAACTTCCGGATGTCTTTCTGAGTGTATGAATTCCAAAGGACATTTGCATACTCCAACTTGGATCTTACTGATGAATAATAAGCATGTAGCTTAACCTCAATTGGAGCGTCTTTTAGCTTTCTTCTAATGAAGCCCAACTTCCTGGATGCCGAGGCACACATATGGTTTATATGAGGGGACCATGAAAGTGTGTCTGATATGATTAAACCAAGATATTTACATTCCCGCTCCACAGTAGCCGGGGTATCCACGATCTTATAAATGAATTCAAATGGTTGCTTTTTTTTTTTTTGGTAATACGTAAAAGTGTTGATTTAGCAGAATTAAGCTTCATTTTCCAGGTATCACACCATGATACAACGGACTACAAACTATGATCTAACAATAACTGATCCGAGCTCGACTTTATTTCTTTGAAAATAATGCAATCGTTGGCAAAAAGACGTATATGCACACCTGTGTCAATCATTGATACAATATCTTTTATGTACACCAGGAACAGAAGAGGACCTAGAACGCTCCCTTGGGGGACCCCTGACGTTACAGGCAGAACTGGAGAGAGACGGCCTCCGACGGAAACAGACTGTGTGCGATGTGATAAGTATGCAGAAATCCAGTTAACAAAACCATGTGGAAGACCGAGTTGTTCAAGTTTAAAAAGCAGTTGTTCGTGAGGCACCTTATCGAAAGCCTTGCTGAAGTCCAAAAAGAGCACATCAATTTGACTTCTCCTATCGAGGATTTGCGCAAACTCATGGATGGTAGTAACGAGTTGGGTCGTAGTTGATACGCCTTTGCGAAAGCCATGTTGAAACTGTGTTAGAAGATTACGGCTATCCAGCAGTTGATTGATTTGACTGCAGATGATATGCTCTATCAGTTTACACGAAGAAGTTAAGCAAGTGGGACGGTAGTTTTCAGCTGCTAGGCGATCCCCTTTTTTGTGCACAGGCATTACTATGGCAGTACGCCAGTCTTCTGGCAGCGAGCTGTTCGAGTATGATGTACGAAAAATAATCAGAAGAAAATGGGCTAGCGACTCAGCGTAGCGTCGTAAAAACGTGTTTGGGATCTTATCAGGACCAGCACTTGTTTTCGTTTTGAATGAAAACAACAGAGACACTATGCCGTGATAAGTTATGAACTCAGATTGACAGTTTGATGCGGTAGAAAGGACATAATCATGGTTACATTTATCGGAAAAAACCCGACTGGAAATACTCATTGAAATGGCACGCTACTACACCAGGGTCAGCAGAGGGAGTGTCGTTCACCATGATTTGCTCAACGGGTTTATTTTTTTTTAGTCAAGTAGCGCCAAACCTTTTGAGGATCCTGTTTTAGAAATTTGAGAAGCGTATCGGAGAAGTAGTTGTCCCTAGCCTCAGGCATTAGGCTACGAAGATCGCTCTGCAGATTAGTGACATCACAGTTAATCGGCCTTGCCTTTTTCGCTCGTTTTATTCTGCGTTTGAGATGTATGATTTTTCTATTAATCCGCGGATTATCACGATTAAGGCGCTTGTATTTTGTAGGTGAATCATCCACTTCCACACTTTCGACTATTGTCCAGGAAAGCATGCAACTCTTCATACCAAAGAGGGTGTCTCATAAAAGTAACTATCCCATATGGTTCTTAAAGGAACTAAGACATTGCTTAAGGCGCAAGCTACACTATCATCGCCTGTACAAAAAAAACTGGCAATGTCGTTTGGTACACGGTCAATGTTGTGCAGGGGCGAAACAATTGTTTAAGGGAGATAAACGACAACACGCTGACATCGCCGAGAAATCATTGAGCACACAGCCACAGTGTATGTGGAAGTTTGTCAAAGAGAGCATCAAAGAGAATGTTACCACGATCACGTTGCGAGATAATGAGGATTGCGTCTCTGACCCTCTTGATGTAGCTAATATTTTTGCGCGCCATTTTAGTGCTTCTTTCAGTACAAATAATGGCCTAATGCCTAGCTTGAATATAAACTGCCTGGATTTTTCGACTGTTGCTCCAATTAATGAATCTGAAGTCCTGGAGAAAATTAAAAAAATTGAAACCAAAGTTATCTACGGGAGCAGATGGAATTCTTAGCTGCATAGTAAAAGGTTGTGCTCCACTCCTTTGTCCAGTTTTGGTTCATATATTTAACTTATCACTTGCATCTGAAACATTTGGCTACCGCTTGGAAGCGCTCTGTTGTTGTTCCATTACATAAATCGGGTGATCGATCCATGGTTAACAACTATAGGCCAGTCTCCCTCCTTTGTAGTTTGTCTGAATTTTATAAAATTGTTTTGCATACCCGCCTGTATGCATATTTTTGTCGGAAGATTATTCCTGAGCAACATGGTTTCATGAAAGGCCGCTCCACAGAAACAAACCTGTGTTCCTTCCTACATCAGATTGTACCGTCTGTCCATAGCGGAGGACAAGCGGATGTAGTCTACTTTGATATGAGCAAAGCTTTTGACAAAGTTAATCATCGACTACTGTTGAGAAAACTCTGTAGTTACGGTCTGTCCCTTAAGTACTGTCGTCTCCTCGATAGTTACGTATCTCATCGGCTGAACTTTGTGCAAGTATCCGGCCGATTATCTGCTCCTTTTTTATCTACTTCTGGCGTTCCTCAAGGCAGTAACCTCGGTCCTTTGCTGTTTTTAATTTTTGTAAATGATCTAGCTTCCTGTATTAAACACACGCGGTTTTTGATATTTGCTGATTATATTAAGCTGTTTACAGCGGTTAAGACGGTTGACGATTGTGAATGTCTTCAGCGTGATATAGATTCTATTCTGGCGTGGTGTTTTTCAAATGACCTACTCTTAAATGAGTCAAAGACGACAGTTATGTCCTTTTGTAGGAAGCGTGAAACTCTGAGTTTTCCCTATGTATTAGATTCTACCAATATTACTCGCGTTGAGGTCATCCGTGATCTAGGCGTTTTTATGGATCCTGCAATTAATTTCAATCATCACGTGACTACAATTACGAATGCTTCCTTTAGAGTGCTGGGAGCCATTACACGAGTGACACGCGGTTTTTCTAAACCACTTTTTATTTTACGTTTGTTTTCTTCACTGGTGCGTAGTCGTGTTGAATATGCCTCAGTTGTCTGGAACTGTATTGGAGTGACAAATTCGAGTGTAATTGAGAGTGTTCAACGTAGATTCGTTCGTGTTTTGTTTGATTGTTATTTTCAACCGAATTATTTCTAAAGTTATGAGAGGATTTGAGAACTCGTGAAGTTAGACTCGTTGCACAACTGGAGAACAATTAGCGAACTGACATATTTGTATAAGATTGTAAATGGTATAATTGATTCCCCAGAGCTACTCAGTCACATCTACTTGCACGTTCCTCGTAAGTCTTGTAGACTTTATACTTTGTTTTACCCTACCGATTTTTACCATGCTGCACCCCTGACACGCCTACAACTGACTTGTAACCATTTAGAACAGATTTGTGGGAATGCTAGTCTTGATATTTTTGATGAAGAGCGTAAATTTCGAAAGTGTGTTGAGGCTATTGTTTTTTTTTTTTCTAACGTTTCGCTTTTATCCTGTTTAACATTTTACTACTAATTGACTCATTGATAAGTGCACCAATAAAGAGGCGTTAAGCTGTTGGTGGGTCACTGAAAATAAGAATAAACAAACAAACAATCAAAGTGAGTTTTATTGGATTGTTTTTTATGCGGAGCGCAAGTTGAATGAAGGAGAGTGAGTAGACCTCAAGGCATCTAGCATTGAAGTCTACCCACTATCCTTCGATCAGAGCCAATCAGAGCTCGGCGTTCTGACGTAACCACAACCCCTGCAAAAGAAGCAGACAAACTTGCTCTCCGCATAGCCCCGCTACCGCTACGGGCGCGCGCTTCGGGGCATGCATCGAAGTGGCAGATCGGGCGCCTCCTGCAAATAGCGTGGCCTGAAAACACGATCTACGAAAACTCTCTAATGTGTCCGCTTCGCACGCAGAGAACCCAGGTTCGATTCCCGTGGGCGGCGGGCGATCCTTTTAGAGGATTTGACAACATCGACGACGGACACCCTACGCCCTAGCATGCCAACAACATCAACAACTACTACAACATAATCCACTACAATATTATGAAACACCAACAACGGACGTAATTTCGGGGGTAGGAGAGCCCATAACATATATCGCTGTAAAATGGAGCGCGGGTAATAACTGTGTTGGTGTTTCATGGGATTTACAGATGGTGGTCGGTTTGCCTCGCTGCATACCCCACCCGGAGGAATCACACGGAGTCAGCGGTTTCAAGAACAAGAAACTACTTTTAATGGGACGAGACGATGAAGAAAACTAACAGATAACCAAGGAGCACCGGCGGCGCTGGAGTCACGCCAGCGACTGCCCGTGCGCCAGCTCTCATCCGCCTTCTCTAGGCGGCGCACGCGATGTGCGCGTGGCCGGCTTGATTCCGGCACCACGCGGGAAAGTTCGCCATATGTGCCCCGCAGTCGGGCAACTGGGCTGGGGAGCCTCCAGGATGCCCACGAGATGGAGCTGGAAGTTACGTGAGCCCAGAGCCGTATATTAGGAGAGTTTGGACAATAGGCGGAGCAAAGGCCGCCGCCAGCGCCGAATATTCCCCCCACGCTTAGAGCGTAAACTAAATTTGTGACACAGCGTCGACCAATCAGGAGACCTCTACTCCATCTCACAAATGTCGACAGTGAAGACAAAGGCACAGGCGCGTGAGCCTAGCTCAGCGAAACGCTATTGTTTGTACAAAACCTCGTGCATAGGAGGCACTTTCCAAAGCCACGCGCTCGTGCCCATGCCTTTGTCTGCACTGCTAGAACAGCGTCCTGAGACTGGCTGAAAGAAAGCACTGCAAAGGGTGGGGTGCGCGAGCGTCTTGAGACGCGGAGTTCCGCTCGGCACGGCTCAAATTATACTTCGTTTCACTTTACCTGCGAGCGAAGCCAAAGCTAGAAGCGCGAGACCAGCGCTTTTTGCATTTCTCCCCAGCTCGCGCGCTCGAGCAAAGCCTGAACGCACGGAGCTTCCGTGCTCGCGCTTCCAGTTTTGCCTTCGCTCGCACATAAGGTGAAACGAAGTATAGTCGTGGCACACATTTAGAGCACGCGACCACCGCTAGGGGCTGTTTCGCGGCCTGTGGTTGGCCCGAGATGCTCGCCTATTCAAACCAATGTATGGCCAAACTCTCTCAATAAACGGCTCTGCGTGAGCCTAGAGTTCCTGTATAGGCGCCCTACGGGAGCCAGAGTTGCGCGTTCATGCATGGCATGTGGATTCAGCTCCTCACGTGACTGAATTCAGTGAATAGCAGCGCCGCGCGTTCGAGGCGCGCGGCGTGCTCAAAAGCCAGGGAACGTACGCCGGGGCGCGTGCAACGTCTACTTTGCTGCAGGACACTTGATACGGCTCCTCACGTGATCGGATCTCGGCGAATAGCGGCGATGGCGGCACGCGGCACGTGGAATCCAACGCGCAACTCTGGCTCCCGTAGGAAGCCTATAGACCTTTCCAATGTTTACAAATCCACAGCCCAGCGTGCGATCTCCACAGCTCAGCACGCGCGTGTGCGTCGCTCCGGAAAGCGAGCAAAGCACGCGCCATACGCACGAACACTGGAAATGGCACCGGCCATACGCTCTTTCTTGGAAAGGTCTATACAGGAACTCTACGTCAGCCCAGAGCCGTTTATTGAGAGAGTTTGGCCATACATTGGTTTGAATAGGCAAGCATCTCGGGGCCAACCACAGGCCGCGAAACATCCCCTAGCGGTGGTCGTGTGCTCTAAATTTGTGACACGACTATACTTCGTTTCACCTTATGTGCGAGCGAAGGCAAAACTGGAAGCGCGAGCACGGAAGCTCCGTGCGTTCAGGCTTTGCTCGAGCGCGCGAGCTGGGGAGAAATGCAAAAAGCGCTGGTCTCGCGCTTCTAGCTTTGGCTTCGCTCGCAGATAAAGTGAAACGAAGTATAATTTGAGCCGTGCCGAGCGGAACTCCGCGTCTCAAGACGCTCGCGCACCCCACCCTTTGCACTGCTTTCTTTCAGCCAGTCTCAGGACGCTGTTCTAGCAGTGCAGACAAAGGCATGGGCACGAGCGCGTGGCTTTGGAAAGTGCCTCCTATGCACGATGGTCTCTTACAAACAAAAGCGTTTCGCTGAGCTAGGCTCACGCTCCTGTGCCTTTGTCTTCACTGCAGACGTTTGTGAGATGGAGTAGAAGTCTCCTGATTGGTCGACGCTGTGACAAATTTAGTTTACGCTCTAACCGTGGGGGGAATATTTGGCGCTGGCGGCGGCCTTTGCTCCGCCTATTGGCCAAACTCTCCCAATACACGGCTCTGCGTCAGCCCAGAGCCGTATATTAGGAGAGTTTGGACAATAGGCGGAGCAAAGGCCGCCGCCAGCGCCGAATATTACCCCCACGCTTAGAGCGTAAACTAAATTTGTGACAGAGCGTCGACCAATCAGAAGACCTCTACTCCATCTCACAAATGTCTGCAGTGAAGACAAAGGCACAGGCGCGTGAGCCTAGCTCAGCGAAACGCTTTTGTTTGTATGAGACCTCGTGCATAGGAGGCACTTTCCAAAGCCACGCGCTCGTGCCCATGCCTTTGTCTGCACTGCTAGAACAGCGTCCTGAGACTGGCTGAAAGAAAACAGTGCAAAGGGTGGGGTGCGCGAGCGTCTTGAGACGCGGAGTTCCGCTCGGCACGGCTCAAATTATACTTCGTGTCACTTTATCTGCGAGCGAAGCCAAAGCTAGAAGCGCGAGATCAGCGCTTTTTGCATTTCTCCCCAGCTCGCGCGCTCGAGCAAAGCCTGAACGCACGGAGCTTCCGTGCTCGCGCTTCCAGTTTTGCCTTCGCTCGCACATAAGGTGAAACGAAGTATAGTCGTGTCACAAATTTAGAGCACACGACCACCGCTAGGGGCTGTTTCGCGGCCTGTGGTTGGCCCCGAGATGCTCGCCTATTCAAACCAATGTATGGCCAAACTCTCTCAATAAACGGCTCTGCGTCAGTTTTCGACAAGCGCTAGAACCGGACAAGTTTCCACAAGCGCTAGAATCGGACAACGTTGCCGGGTCCAGCTTTGAGAGCCTGCTCAACAACGCCTTGAAAGAAGCGACCATCGAGACAAAAGTTGAAGATGCGCCAACTCCCGACATGCACCTCCTGCGAATATGAGCCAAGCGGCTCCAAGCGGTACAGTGGTACCGCAATGGACGCAATACCCCGCAAGCCCGGCGAGCAATCACGCGAGCCACGGTAGAGGCCAAGCAGTACGCTAAGCAACTCGGCACCAATAGGTGGATAGACTTCAGCTCCTCGCTAACCAAGAAGACTTCGGTGAAGCGGCTTTGGGCGGTAAGTCGAGCTATGCTCGGGAAGAAAAAGAGCAAGAAGGGCACCAGCATGCTGGCACTAAAGATGAATAAGACAGAGGAGCAGCTCGCTGACATGGCCGGAGATCTTTTCTTTCCTCAACCTCCATGTAAGGATGATCAGGGGCTCGAAAATCCGTCCAACATAGAGGTCCTAGCACCGGACGAAGGCATGGACCGGCCTTTCGCTCTGTGTGAGCTCGAGTGGGCGCTCCACAAGGGGAAATTCTGCTCAGCTCCCGGCTCGGACAAAGTCACAATGACTATGCTCAATTACCTCCCCGAAAACACCAAGCTCCAACTGATAAATTGGATTAACCTCATTTGGATCACCGGCAAGCTGCCCGAGCAGTGGAAACACTCTTTGGTCATTCTCATTCCGAAACCCGGCAAGGACAAGGAATCACTAAACAATTATCGGCCAATTTCTCTGACATCATGCACGTGCAAAGTCATGGAGCGGATGGTTTTGGCGCGAATCCACCTCTTTCGAAATCATGGTTCCAGAGTTTCTGGTATGAAAACACATGTTCGCGTTCCATGGATTCACGAGCGGCCATGGCATGCTTTCAAGCGAGATCTCGTGAGAGCGCTCGTGGTGTGGACGCGCGTTCTCTACCCAAAACTCTTGAACCGGTGATTTCGTAAAGAGGTGGATTGACTGGCATATTGAGACTACGGGGGCCTTTCATCCAGCTCAGACCGGGTTCAGGCCTTGCCTGGGCACCCAAGAAAGTCTGGCCCTGATATCGTCCAGCGTCATTCGCAACGTGCACAAATCTAAATTGCGGACCATCGTGGCCATCGACGTGAAAAAAGCGTTCGATTCGGTTCCCCACTCGAGCATTATCAAGGAAGCCAGCCGGCTTAACATCACCGGCAGGACCCTCAACTTCATCAAGAGTTTCCTGGAAGAAAGGACATTCTCGGTACGCGGCGGCAGGCACGATAGCGCGCCAAGAGCGAACCACGGGGGTGTCCCACAAGGCTCGGTCCTCTCGCCGACGCTATTTAATCTGGCGATGGTGGCGCTACCACAAGAACTCAGTAAGATCTCTGGCCTAGAATTCACCGTATACGCGGATGATATATCGATCTTGGCTTACGGGGAAGATCTCGAAAAGCAGCGAGATATACTACAATCTGGCCTAGATACATTCTAGGCTCACTTGGCCCGTGTGGGGATGCAGGCGGCACCAGACAAGACGAACTACGCGGTCGTACGCAGCCCGAGAATTCGCGTAAAGGAGGACTATGCAGCGAAACTAAACCTGGTCCCGGCGGGGAAACGAATCCAGCCATCCCCTTCGGTAAAGATCCTGGGGATCACCATCGAGGAGAACGGCAAAGGAGACGCTTGGCTCCGCGACACACTCAAACAGTCCAACTCGTTGCTCAGCACGATACGACGGATCTGCGATGCACGCGGAGGAGCGTCACAAGACATTGCCAAAAAATGGTCAAGGCTCTCGTAGTATCCCGGGTATGCTACGGAGCACGCCACTATTGGCTCACAGCAAGGCAATGGGAACGTCTCGAAGCTTTGAACAACCACACTATGAGAGTTATCACTGGGCTGCCTTGTTTCTCTCCTCTCGTCAAACTGAGGCAGTATGCGCAGTTAAACAAATTGTACGACGTCGTGGAAGCAAGAAGGAACGCGCACCACGAACGCCTTAAGACGAAACCGCAAGGAAGAGGCATCATGCGACTCCTAAAAAAATCGGTAGATGGCCTCCCAGATCTGCAGAAACCAGAGCCGTGCTCTGGCAGAAACAACTCCCTCCGAGGGAAGACCTCGCGGCCATCAGAAGCAGCAAGCCTATAAGGGCATGCAGGAAAGGGGACACCAAACAACTCTCCCGCAGGGTAAAAGCACACAACAAAATGGTGAAGAGCTGGAAGCAAAGCAAGACCGTAGTTGCTGCTTATACGGACACTACATCGCTTGAAGGCCCCGTCACCCTCAAGTCGGCTGCTGTGGTATTCCCAGCACTTGGACTCGAGGCATTTGAAGCACTACCCCTACGGTGTCGACAAAGGGAGGAGAACTGGCAGCCATCCGCCTTGCATTAGAGACGGTCGTCACTCAAGCCACCGACCTCCCAGGGAACCTCAGGATCTTTACGGATTCATAGGAGGCAGTGAAAGAGTGTCGAAGCAAGAATAGCCCTAGCGTCCAAGTACGCAAGATCAAGGAGCTCGCCACGACACTTAGGTCGCGGGGAGGCATTGTAAGAATCGAGTGGGTTCCTGGTCATGCAGGGATCCCAGGCAACGAAGAAGCCCATCAACTGGCCCGCGACGCCCTTGCTACCCCTTGCCCGGAGATGAAACGCTTCCACTTCAAGATCACCAATATGGCGTGACCGCTCGAGATCGAGCATTCATTGTCGATTGGCAGTCACAAGAATATGACTCCGCCGAAGAAAGGTCCGGGATAAAAAATGAATACCAGGCGAAACTTGAAGAGCTCCTTCCCGAGCCGGCACATCCCCTGCTCCTTTCACTGGAATTTGGACGGCGAGGGCAGGTTCTGCCTACCCGAGTGCCCACCGAAGCAACTCTATCACCCGCGAGACTCGCATTGTGGAACAAAGGCAAACGGTCTGGCCTTCGTTCCCAGTGCGGCATGAACGCTAGGGCGGACACATACCACCAAGTGTGGGTGTGCCCCAAGTATCCCGCAGAAAGGGCAAAATTCCGACCTCAGAACATCGCCACTCTGGAAGGCTGGACTCATCCACCTGGAAATGAGAACCAACAACGAAAGATCCTGCGAAGTCTTCTGGACTTCCTCCATGAAGCAAAGCTGGAATCTTTTATTTAGTGTACATATGTTTTAAATAGTATGCCGCATCCAGACCTCGACTATTAGCCACCGATGCATTCTCACACCCCTTTCCCCGCTTATGGCATGGCATCAGTTGCAGAAGCAACAAGGAACTCCTGCCCTCTGCCAAGCACGCGTGCTCGTGCTTAGGTGACCACCCGTCCCGCGACTCGCGGGACTGTCCCGCATTGAGAGGTCGTGTCCCGCGTCCCGCAAGAAATACTAAAATTTTTAAAATGTTCCGCATTTCGTATTGTCGTAACATTCACTACGCAAATTATGGGGCTTCCCAACAGAGTGCGACGGGGAAGCGCGGAGGTCGCTGGTAAGCGTGTGAATCTCGATGGTATGCCATTCTCTATTCAGGCACTGCCAGAAGCGACCATCGTTCTTGCAGGAGACGGACGCACATGCGCCATTGTGCTTATCCCCTTGATGGCAAAATATTGGAAGCGAAAATTGATCGCCTGAAAAATGAGCTATTGTAATTATTTGCAAATCATGCTGTGTCATGCGGAAAGGGTGTTGTGGAAAGCTTGTTTAGGGATGGTCACGACGGACGCACAAGGCAAAAATCCTGTAACTTACAAAAGTCGAAAAAAGAAACACATAAGGTCGTAATTTTATGTAGGATCATGTTAATACAAACGCTTTGCACCAGCTGTGCATGGGCGCCGTCATGACAAATGTTCAGTTTTTGTTTTCTTCGTATCCAGTTTACTTCACTCCATCATTACCCTAGTAGGCCGAATTATGGCCATTTTAGATTCTACTGTGTCTTTCTACCCTGCAATAGCCTTTGTAGAGGCTCGTCAACACCCGTTTCAGTGACTCGGTACCTTGGTAAGACAAGAGGTGAGCAATGACAGATGTAGTCTGGCGCGTGTGCAAAGGGTCCATAAGAGTAAATATCGACAGTGAGCAGTAAGCCGAAAAATATTTAATGTTTCTTATTCCCGTTTGATGCATTAGGGTCAGCTGCAGTTGATTTTTATGTCTTGAAATTAGACACCTTTAATAAAACATTCAACATTATAATTGAGCAAAAAATTTATCGCTGTGAGTGAACATTATTTTAACCTAATTGCCGCATCACACTTTTCTGGGGTATAATATACGATTTCGAACAGCATAGAATTCTGGGGCGTGTGTCTTGATAAATTTTCATTAAAAGGGCAATAAAACGATTTTTCTACTTCTTTCGGCTTAGCTTTAATTCTCAACTCAAAGACGAATTGAGAAGTCACGTGGTCGTGACATGCTTGGGCACCGGTGCGATGAATCCAAGCTTCCACCGTGCTTCTTAAGAACACCATAGAAGTTGTCATTCGCAAGTGGCGATAAGTTCCGTCAGGGCACTGATTGGCCACGAATCCAAATATTCGTCGACAGATATTGGTATTGACGAGTGCATAGTGACGCAATTCTCGTGTCCAATGGTGAGCTGGGGTCGGCTGACGTCATTTCGGCACCACTGACGTGCTTTCGGTACCGTGGATGTATCATAGGGAAAAGGGGGAGAGCTTTCGAAGAAAATAAGGCACTAAGTAGTCCGTTTTATTTATAAATGTTCGTACCGAAAGGCCTAACCTTTGGCTTTCTTCCCTTTTTGCTTTGGTCCACTTAACGATATGCGATTAGTAAAGTCTCAATTTAAAATAATTTATCCCAGCCCAAAATGCGTTTCATGGCCCCTTTAATACTTCTTTTCCTTCAGTCGTAAAAATATCGCTGCACACCAGCAATGCCCTGCTCTCTTTTTTATGTATTGGGAAAGATTGTTCGTAGTTCATATCGGGTCCATTGTTTAACTTAACTATAAGGAAACTTAAAGAGGAATTAAGTACAACTTTAGTCCTCCTTAGATATAGTCCTTCCTAAATCAATACCTAAATATAGAGGAATGGACCTCTTGGCGAATATGTGCTGCCACCTAGACACGCGAATCGGTTCGAGACTAGGTGACTGGAAAACAACGCGCGCCCAAGGCCTCTCCCACCCGTTCCACACCCAAAACGTCAGCTACATCCTGTTCACCCATTGAGGCGATGTGACCGAGATACGGCTCCCCCAAGCTCACCTTTGTCCCCATCGTGCGTAATCTTCCGCCCCGAGGTCGACACAACGAAACCGCTCAAAGGCGAGAAATGCAAGATGGCGGATTGTTTGGAACTAGATACTCTCGAACCCAGGCGCATGAAATACTCCGCGCATGCGCACCGCGTATTTCTACAAAAGATCCATTAAGTGTAACTTAATTCCTCCTATATGTCCACCAAATAACGGGGTTTTCCGGTAATTTCCGTCTAATTCTCAGCAGTTTGGTGCCGTCCGTTTCAAGCCTACCAACCGTGAAGAAAAAACGAGGGCGTTGGCGTCGTGGCTCCTAGTGAAAGGCACGACTGCCTCGCAAGGCCACTGCCATTGTCGCCTGTTGCGTCTACTAGAGACAGTGAGTGTCGCCGTGTAGCAAAACCCTGGGCTCATTGCGTCCGCTTAATTTGCTCCGGTCCCGTTTATTTTATTTTTTTTTTAAACTTTATAGCTAAACTAGTCTAAGACACTAATAAAATGGTGTCTGACAGTTTTTTTTTTTTTTGTTAGTCGGCGGCGTTTTACCAGAAGAATTTTTCCTGGCATCATTATAAACTCACGTAATACGAAATGTCTTGTACATTTCCAGTGTACTACAAATCCAGTCAACACCGAACTTCTTGTGAGGGTGATAGTAATAAATTCAACATATTGGCCTCGACCTAGAGTGTTTCCAGTTGCTGGCGCAACGCCCGCAATGTCCCTTTATGCAAATACGTATTGCTTTTTGTGTGCAATAGTTACTTTTTAAATTATCAAAAGTTTGTATTGAGCAAATTGGTTCTTGTTCACCGGAGATAAAGAAGTGACGTGACAAATTATCATTTACTTGAGATGCGTCTTTTATTATTTTACACAGTATTCACACTTCGATCGACTGAAACGGACGTTCAGCACAACACCATTACAGGCAAAACCTTTCGCAGCACGCTGACTCTTATTTCATGCAGCAGTGCACTTTCTGCATCCTAATTTTTGGCCGACAGCTGTGTTGACTCGCATTGATCACGTGACTGGGCGGACTGCTGTAGTTCAACCCTTGAACCCGAAGCCACCGTAGCCTCCGTACCCGCCGTATCCGAGGCCGATACCGCCGTAACCGCCGTAACCACCGTAGCCGCCGTAACCACCATAACCGCCGTATCCGTGCTTGATGCTGGAGCCGTAGGCGAAGACGCGGCCGACTGGAAAGCCGTATCCGTATCCCCCGTATCCCCCGTAGCCTCCTCCGAATCCGCCGTAGCCGAGGCCTCCGCCGTAGCCGAGGCCTCCACCGTAACCGCCGTAGCCTCCAAGGAAGCCGGCAGTGGCAGAGGCTGCCAGAGCGAACAGGATGACTGCGATCTGCAAGGGAGACATGCCCGATGGTTACGGTCGACAGCAGAACATCGCGTTGAATGAACGGAACGTTGCCTGTGTCACGTTATGTTTAAGGGCCTCTCCAGCCTAAAATGGGAGTCGCTAGTTTCATGTATAAACTTTGTGCCACGTAGCAGGAACTCCTCGTGAAAGTGCCTATGAAATTTCAGCTCGCGATTTGAAGAGTAAAGCATGTAAAACGTCTCTTAGTATTCCCGTATTGCAACTAACTCGATGAACGAGCCGTGATGCAACAGGATCAGGATGCCGTCTCCTTCCTTCGCCCTCCTCGCCATCTGTACCTTGCTTCCTCTCTCTCCGTCCCGCCTGTTGTCACCGCGTGGGTCGCAATGACGTTTCATTGCGACCGACGCGTGTTGACCGACGTTTCATCGCGACCCACTCAGTGTTTTGAATCAATCTCAGCACTGAAAATTCTTACGAGGGGCGAAGTTCTCTCTAGGTTACGAGGTTTGTTTAAATTGACCATTGCGAAAACACTTGGAATCAAATCGAACGGCCACATGCATATCTTGAACTCTTTCATAGCAAACGGACTTGAGTTCTAGCCGGCCATATACTTTCCCATTTTTTTTTTTTTTTTAACTTGACTCCCTCCCTCCCTCTTTTCCATCCCTTGACGTAGTAAGCCGAATTGAGATACATAGGTACAAGACTTGGAGTAAACCAAGACAGATACAGTCTCTGGCAACCCTTTAACGCGAGGAGAGCTTACGAGAAAGAGTGAACCCCATTATTCAAGAGCATTCTGAATTTCCAAGTGTCTTGAACGCAAACTGTGACTTACACTCGCGGCGGCCAAGCTTCCTGCCTTGTAATCACCTTTATAGCGACCCGCACTTGTGAAACATACAACGCGGAAAGGCGCCTAGACTGCAAGAAGTTACTAGAGCGTGGTCGAGGCCGTGGCTCTAAAATCAAATTCGCGGCGGCGTCAAATTTTAACTGTGGCATTGGAACACGTGCTCGCTTGCTTCATCGTACCAGTGTGCGGAAGTGAATAAAAAAAATCTTAATTGTGAATATATTTGAACTGTGGCTACCGAAAATACATTCCCATCCTAAGAACCACAGCAATACGGTGAATGCGTAAAAGGTTTATATGCGCGTTTTTTAGGCATACAATATTTTCTAACGGAACCCCCCCCCCCCCCCCCACCCGCGTAAATCATAAATTTTCGCCCGTCCGTCCGTGCACTTCCCGCCAAATTTAGGGGGGGGGGGGGGGGGGGGGACGGACGTCGTGTGACCTAAACACCAATTCAACTTCCCCGCTAATTTTAGCAAGAAATTTTAATATCCGTCACGAGATCCATAGACTAATTTACTTTCCACACTAAATTTTGAGAGAAAATTGATGTCGCGTCGCCTCATGTCACGTGACCTCGTGTCACATGACCCACACGCCAATTCCGTTTCCTCTTTAAATTTGGCGAGGAAATTGATGTCACGTGACATGACGTCATGTAACCTATACACTATTTAGTTTCCCTGCTTAGTATGGCGGAGAAATTGATGTCACGTGACATGTGGACCAAGTCAGTTTCCCTACTAAATTTATAAAATATTTTTTAACAGTTTAGTGGGGAAACTGACTTCTTCACTTGGATTCTTCACAGCCCGAAGTGACTGATTCGTGTCTTTTAATCAAATTTAGAAGATTGCAAAAAGGAATTGTCCGGTGATATCAGGACGTTACTAAGTGTTTGCGCTGGTCACGTAGAGAGGTTCTAAACTATAGTCATATGCGATATGATATTTCATCGTTAAACTGATTATTAACATCAATACAAAACTTCACGCCGAATTTCGCAAGTATGCATGGCTGGTCGTGTCGTGACGTAATATATCAGGCGTAGTAACGTCAGAGTCGCGGGCGTTGACGTATTTCCGGTTTTGGTCAGCGTAATGCATGGCCCGTACAAAGATCATCGCCGAATAATTGACCTTCCCTCAATACCGTAAATCTTGCCTTTTTTTTTGAACGAAGCTGTTTTACTGAGGCAGGAGTCAAGAGCTGAGGTGGCTCTCTTTGCCCGATCTTACGTCAGAGCTTCCGCCTTTGCCAACGAAAACGCTGTGTGTTTTGTAGGTGCAATTTGAGCAGTTGGGCTCTTTTTAAAATTTAATTACTTGTGCGGCGGAGGATTAAGAATTAATATATTGTGCGAATTATATTCCTCAAATCAAGGACAATGTAATTTAAATGTTTTCTAAAAGACAAACGTTTACCGGATAATTCCTTTAAATGCCACCTTTTATGGATTATAGAACTTTGGAGATACACTTCACTGCCAACTGCATTTTAATGATATTGATCTGGCATTATAATAGCTTGTAAATACTTCAAAACTCTAGACACCGGTGGGCATGCTTGCGAAGTCCATAATAAAAAAAAACGAGACTGAAAATATAAATAAACAAACCGTTAATGATTATGAAGACTGGATTAACCCGATGTATTGGTACCCGTGCGAAATAAACACTACTATCCACTTGGGACTTAGCGCGATCTACTGGTATCGACCAAAGATAAATTTTTTCCTTTGTTCATTCATTTTTTTATTTTATTTTCTCCTTGGGCCGTCGAGCCATCCTCGTCATAATAAAGTGTACCAACCAACTTCAAAACTGCGAGTCCAGACGTGTTAAAATAAGAAGCGAGCTGAATACTTGAAGGGTCTCTTCGTGCTTTCTTTTCATTGGACCACCCCTACGCGTATTTTTAATCCAGCAAGTTTAAACGGGGCTGCCATTCTGGACGCCTCACCTTGTTCCTGGTCAATCCATCGCTAGAAGTTTATAATTCTAAGAGGCGTTTTCAAAATGTTCGTTGGAAAATGTTACAAAAATAAAGATTTATTTTAGTTATACACTTCTTTGTAATTTACCGTTTACAAGACCATATACTGAGATCAATGAAAGAAGCAATTCGTTATTTTCCCTTCATCAAGCACCCAGCGTATATCCGTTCAATATCCAGGGGCTTATCGTGAAGAATGGCATCCAATGACCCACTATCTAAACGAAACCGATATCCAATAGCTTACCGTGCACTTCATGCTTCCACTGCTTTCAACGACTTCTAGAAGCTAAACTGTAACTCCATAGTGACCTGCAGTCGCTTTTTATATAGATCCAGCATTTGGAGGCGTGGCCCGAAGAAAGTGAGTGCAATCCACCTGTCCTACAAGCAGGTCGTTCCTGTTACGATTCCGGGCGTTTCGCGTAGGAGCGTGGGAGAGCCCCACACGACCGAGAAAGGAGGTGGTGTGGGGGACGGAGGCCTGGCATAATGGCACTCTAGTTTTCTCCCGAGATTATTGTGTTCAGGAAAGCGTGAAGGTTGCTCTTGGTTTCGCATAACTTCGCCGCCCCCCCCCCCCCCCTTTCCCCCCGTGTAGGGTCAGCCAGAACACGCGCGCGCAGAACTGAAGGGCGGAGAAAGTTTCCGTAGGAAAAGGATTGCTGTTGTTGTTTTAGAACAAATATAATTGGGTGGCCAATTCAGAAACAAAATAATAATCTAAATAGGGGTACGACTCTCACCATTTCCGGAGAACAAATTAGTCGTGTTGAACGCCTGTGCCCACGCATGTACTATACCCCGTTTTACATTACGATGGACCTCAGGGCACTCTGCGAGTCCTTGAAACCAGTCCTATGTCGTTCAACTGTCACGTGACCCTCGGGAGAGGCGCAGAAACGCGCGAGGTGCGTAGTCACGTGATGCGTACACAGCGCTGTATTGGCTGATGCGGCTGGTAGCCCCCGTTTCGGTCCATCGTTAGGGGAAACGAAGTATGCACGTGTTTTCGTGTGTCCGGCGAGACCGGAGAGAGCGAATACATATTTTGCTAAAGTGAGCCGATTTGGGGGCCACCATTTGCGAAAGTGAGTAGTGGGTTCGCGCGGCAAGGCCCGTGTAAGCATGCGATTGCGAGCCTTGGCGGAATTTCGAGCGTGTTTCCCGTCACGTTTAGCTTCACGTTATCATGGCCACCACGTGCGCGGCTTACAAGTACGCGGCTAAGCGAAGGCGCGTGACGAATGGCAATCTTTCTGTCAAAAGTATTTAAGTATTCAGTACTAGGGAGCCTAACTGTAGGTCGTTTCGATCACCCCGGTAACTCCACCGACGCATTTGCGCATGCATCGTATTGTTATCAGGTATTGCTATCGGAGGAAACAGAACAATCTACTAAACCTCTCTAATGACGCAGCTATAGACCCCTTTCAAAATACGGTACTCTGTTCGCAGCTGTGAAATCCCTGTACAATGGCGCACTAAAACCTCAACGTCACGGCACACTAAAAAAAAAACACCATTAAAAAAGGTGATGATCGCAGTGACGTTGCACTTTCGACGCTGTTTGATTGGATGGTCGACTCGTAGTGTTGACCGCGCCCCGACGTTCGCTATCTTATGGAATGACTTGCACGTTCCTCGATGCAGTCGCTCCGCCATTGTGAAGTGGTTCCGACCCTCTAATAATCGGCACGTGATTTTTGAAAGGGGTCTATAGTGATTTTGAACGACGACTAGGGCGAAGTACACGCGAGCATACAATAATGCGAAGCTAGAAAACTATCGATTGCGACGGACGTGAGCGCGGTAGTGTGAAGGGGTAATTACCGAGCTAACTGACAAACATTCGTTAGCCTTTTAGATAAATTAGTCTTAGCCGTAGACTTCAACCAGAGAGTGGCATTTTGGTGACACAAAGGCCGTGGCAGTCGTTATTTTTCAGTAAGCTAAACTCTACTCACCAATCTTATCTGAGAATATTTTTGCTTCGAAGAGCCCGTCATATCGAAAAAACGAAAACCGCCGAATGATTCGCATCTAGATACGTAAATAGGGAACGTCAGAATGTGCCATTTTCTATCGGAAAGCTTGAGGGCCAAGATAAGTGATTGTGTTGAATGTGTGTTTAGATAGCCGGAAGTATTCGCAACTCCAGCCCGCCGTTCGCCCTCCCGCGGACGAACGGAGAACCAGAGGAACGGGGACGGCAGAGGCGGCGGCGGCGCGGAAATGGTGGCAGTGGTTGTCGGCCTCGAGGCGTGAAGCCGTTTTAACAAAAAAAGCGAGCGCGTTAAAATATGAATTATTGTGCTCCTCTTTGCAACATCGTTGCACGAAGGGCCGGGATGTCTCATTTCATTAGGGACTTCTTGTATATCGAATACGCTGCGGATTTCTGGTCTTGTGCATGACCGCCAGCTCGATCTGTGCTCAACGTGGCGGCAAGCGCTCCCGCTAGTAATGTAGAGCTCTAGTGGGTGGTCTACGAAAAGTATATTTTTGCCCTGAGTAGGGGAAAACGAGTGGCGCCATGTCGAGCAATACACATCGGGAATGGGTTCGCTTTTTAAGGCCGTTACAAGGAACATGACCATTTATTCCAAGCACCTTTAAAATATAGAATACGCGTACTTGCTTTCAGGTAATTACAAAGTAAATAAAAAAATCGGAAGCATTTTCAGCGCGTCTGTGTTAGCCAGCCGTTCGTGACGAGAGCTTAGAATGGCCAGTTTTGGCGAGAGGGGCCGCAACGTTCCAAATAACATGGTACACAAACATTGTACGGTATATTAAAATATTTATTTTTGATGGAGCAACAAATAAAACCCCTAAACACTCCGATAATGGTAATAGGCAGTTTTAGCGTAGCGTTACCGCAGGCTACCGTGAGCGCGGCAACGCTCCTGGTGCGCGCTGAAAATGGTGCTTCAAAGGCGCAGTGACAAGCTTCCGGTTGTAACGCCACACCGCACGGTAGCCTGCGGTAACAAACGTCCTATCAATAACCATAAAGCAGCTTGGTCACGTGTTGCAATACACTAATACCAAGACGGCGAGCAGCGAGTTGCGAGCCTGTGACACGAAGACATCCATACTGTGAACGCTGCTCTTCCGAAGCTTGACGGTCACCGTGCGTGGCTCTTTTTGGAGCACTAATGACCAGCCAAAGTGCAAACACGATATCTTCATCACTCTCAAAAATATTCTGCCATAAACCGTGACGTTGCCGGTGCCAAAAAGGGGCTCGCCCACCACAAAGCTTTGCAAGTTGAGGGTTCCGCAACTTTTAAAAATCAGCATGCTCGTTCTGCTAACGCGAATCAACATCTCCGTCACCTGTAATATGATAATGCCCTGACCACTTCGCGTTTGTAGAAAGAGAAATCATTTTTAGCGCACTGACCAGCGTCAGCAAGCAGGCGCACGGGAAATCCTGGGGAATCTATCCCCGTCTCTTCCGCCGTCTTGGAACTACCGCCCCGCCACCTATAGAGCGTTGGAGTTGCGAATAGTCAATGGGCGTCTGGTGTCTCAGCTGTATATCGCAAATTTAGCCAGCGCAGTACAACAGCTAGCCTGGGGTCTCTTACACCACGCCGTAGTGATACAGGCCCGCACGCCGGTACGATGCTCGTCCAAGGTCGCTAAACTCGTCAAACACAGTTTGGGCCGAAGTTCGCGAAGCGTGCTGATTGGACCCTCGCGGCGATGGCGTCGCACGGGACGAGATGTGAATCATCCAAAGCCTCTCGGTTCTCAAATTCCAGCGAGACAGTGGAACCAGTGTTGCCGCACTGCCACTTCGGTTTTTCCCTCATCGAGCGGCGAAAATTCCCTTTTTTTCCCACAACACCATTTTAGTGACAGAAGTCGTTTTTAAGATATGCATGACGCCAAGTATATTTAAATGCACCAACACCTCCCGTATGTTTTTGTTTTGTAGAAGTTTGCATCGCATAAATTACGAAATGTAGTTGACATTCGGCAAACTGGTCTCCCCTCCCCTTCTTTTCCGCACTATACATTGGTTGAATGAACATGGGGAACTGAATGAAGGCAAGCGGGCCATTAACTAAACTAAACTAAAATCGCCTGCTTGTTTTCGTGATGTGAAAGGGACCCCCACCCATTGTGCAATTCATGATCTATCGCACTGACAGACGACGAGTGTGCGTAGCTAGCGGTGACGAAAGCGCGCGAACCGGCAGGCTTGCAGCATGCACATGATGTAAGTCGTGATGAGTTAGGTTGGCTCTTCAAAACAGCAATCTGCTTGAGTAGCTAGTGCCACTTCCCTTCTCTTGTTCGATGTAGATAAGAAAATTACGAAATTTTGGTTTAGTTTTGTATTAAAAAATATTTCCCACGTTTTACATGTGTTTAAATTCTGGTTTCCCTTTTTCCCTAGCTGTCATGCTTTTTCCCACAATATGGGAAATTTCACACGATTCGGCAACACTGAGTGGAACACAGAGTCATAAGCGGGTTTTACATGCAGCGATTCAACGGCCGAAATCGCTGCCGCTAGCGGCGCGGCGGCACGGATCGCGAGGTTTCATTTCACATGAGCGTTTTCTGCCGTTGCGATGGCCAATGTTGCTTGCAGCAAGCAGATGCGCACAGTCGGTTACAGCGGCTTCTAACAACAATTTTATAGCCTTAGTTTTCAGTTTCCCCTTTAATTTTACCTTAATAAAGCAAAAAAAAGCGTTTAAAGTACTGAATAAACCTTGGTCTTATTTTTTTATGCTCTCTTTTTTTTCAACCTTCGTTGTCGCGGAGGATGAAACTTCGGATCATCCTTGGTAGCGTCACGGGCAGCGCCTTCCTCGGATGTAAAAACTCCAACTGATATGGCCGACCCGAACCATGGACGACGTTAAAACCCGTAGTAGTGCAGTGGTCTCATACAGGTCTTGACGATCACTTTTCCGGCCTCAGTCACCTCTTCCCACAGTTTCTCTTTGGTCCCATTGTTCCTAAATTCTTTGAGTTGCGTGTCCCAAAGAATCCGACACTTCGACACTTCACTGATAAACAGTTCATTGAACTGGGTACGCTACATTTTGTCTTACTTGGTGTGACGATCTGTGTTGGAAAAGGCACGTCATTGTCGCTCAGTTATTCTTCTTATTTGTCTGTTTTTCTCACAAGCGCTCACAAAAGCCACTTCCGGTTAGCCTCTCTTGCGCTCGATACAGTTGGTACTCAGGCGAGGAAAGTAAAAAAGAGCCCCGTAATTTATTGAGAAAACAAATTCCGAGAAGGGGCAGCTATCCCCCTCCTCCATAACCTCCTGAACAGTTTCGACGCGACTGCTGAAGCAAGGAAGCTTGACCCGCCGGAAAAAAAGAAACCTCAAACCAGTCGCTTGCGTACTTTCTCTGCTTGTCGTCTGCTTTAAGAACGGGAAAAAGCCATCATCCTATGCGCCAGCTTTCCCGCAATGTTTCTCCTCTTGTCACGTGAATTCACGCCGCGCTGTGAGTGGCCAGCCCGGAAGCTGCCGCTCTGCTGTCGCGAGAAAAATTTCCAACATGGTGGAACCGTGCCGCTCAGCCGCTGCGGCTGGCCAGAGCGCCACGACGGCAAAAATCGCGCCGCTCTAGGGCCAAAATCGCTGCATGTGAAACCCGCTATAGAGAGCGTAATCGGAGCGTGGCGAGCAACAGAGTGGGGCCAGCCGATTGAACGATTGCGCTGATGACGTCGGAATTTGCGTGTTCCTACATCCCTACGCCGCTTTGGAATTAATGCTGTCAACATTATCGCTAGGTGGGCTGTGAATACTTCAGGAGGTGAACGTAAATCGAACGAGCCTAGTAGGCTTGTTCGATTCACCTGCACCTCCTGCATTTCCTGCACCGGGGCAGAAGAATGTAGGGTGGTGTACTTCCGGTCTTATCTCAACACACATACCGGAAGTACACTGCCATACACTTTTCTGCACAGGTGCAGTAGGTGCCGGTGTATCTAATTCTGTACTTTCTCGTCGCCAGACTCTCGTCGCCAGACTCGTTGTTTGTGTAAGTTATCGGTGACAACAAAGCGACGTTTCTCAACTTTGGGAAGGAGTTATTTGAGGCCGAAATTTTCGCTTCGGAATCGAGGCGAAGATTCAACTTTATGATATTGTGGAGTCGTGCGCCGTGTACGCGGCTTTAGGGCTCACCTTCTGCCATTTTCAACAACGCTACCACACTCTAAAAAAAAAAAAAAAGAAAAGGGAAAAGGTATTAACGGCGCGTTTTCCTCCCTTCTACTTAAAGCGGACACGAGAAGAAGGGAGGAACGACACGTTTTCCTCCTTCTCCAGGCAGACGGGAGAAAGCTTCCGCCCTCCCAACTCATCTTCTTTCGGTTTCGTTTTTCGAGCACGTCGCGACCGTTGTTTATATATGTTGCTAAGTCGATTGAGCTTCACAGGCAGCGAAGGTCACCTGTAATTCCGTCTCCCTTTTGAAACATGCAGAACATCTCGTTTACATTGACGTTTTTAACGCTAATTTTGCCAAACGAGCAAACTAAGCCATTAGAAACAGAGAAGTTCAGGAGCAGTGCCAGCAGAGATATGTACACCGGGCTAAGATGGCCATTTCAGGATTGCGGAACCCAAGGAGGTTAGAAGACATAGAGAGTGCATGGCGTCATTTCTTTGAAGCCTATTCATAAAAAAAACGTAAACAAGACTAATGTAAACATTGACAAGATTTGGTAAACACCAAAAAGCCTATCGCACAACACGTTTAATTTATTTTTTTCCGTTTAATTTATTTTAATTATTTTTTTTTTGTTGAGTTTCGTTGACGGGCAGACGCACGGAGCATTTAGGGCGGCTGGGCGGCGAATCGAAAGTATGTGGCGTCGCGCGTTGCCGTTATGGGGCTTTGCTGTGTGAGCGGCTCCAAAAATTGCAAAGGTTGTTCTTCCGCGTGGATTTCTTTCACCGGTAAGCCCCGCGTGCATTACATTCCGAATTTTGCAGTAGCGTAAGATACTTCGTGATCCTGCGACGCTCAGCGGAAGTTAGAAAGCGAGGAGTTTCGTTCCTCGGTCACCGTCGCGGCTTGACGACCCCATCGAAGTGTGCGGACACTGTGACTATATGCAGACAAGAACGTGTCGAAGGAAGTGTGGAGCCGGACTCCTCCAGTGGCAGTTCGTACGGAGACATGTGCACGTTACCCCCCAAAAAGTAACTACCGTATTCTCCAGACTATAGTCCGCACCCGGTGCATAGTCCGCAGGAGCAATTTCGGGGTCAAAAATAAAAGTATTTGCTTAGATAGTCCGCACCCGGTATATAATCCGCACTCCGTGCATAGTCCGCACTTGGTGCCTAGTCCGAACGTACAAAGTATCATACATAGCACACCTTGACAAATGTCTACTGCATTAGCTCACAAACAAGCTTTATCATACGTAAATCAACATTATATAGCCCGTTACTCATAAAATTCTTCACGACTTGTCAGAGTTAACAATGTAGAAAAAAACAAATCATTGTATAGTCCGCACCTGTAGATAGTCCGCATCTGGTGAATTTTCAACTTTTAAAGATGTATAGTCGGCGGACTACAGTTCGGAAAATACGGTAAATAGCGTTACTCGTTACTCGCTCAAAAAGTAACCAAATACGTTACTCGTTTCCGATTCTCAAGAGAAACGCGTTACTTTACATGAAATGTAACGAGTTTCCTTTCCCGTCACTTAGGCGACCAAATACACAGCTGCTTTCGTTTCGGGGCTTATTCTCTTATTTCCAGTAGTCGTTGCCCTTAAGCAGTAGCTGCCTCTCGAAGTTTTCATCAGTTATGTTTCTCCGCTTCCTTGAGAATACATCTCTGGCGACGCTGATGAGTCGTTTTACTGATGCACTTGAAAGAACGGCAGTTTTGTACTTAAGGAAGTGCCGATGAATCTAGGATTCCTCTCCCTTAGTAAATTTCAAGCAGCGCGCAAAAAGATAGAGACCCAGAGAGAAGCGCTCAGGTCGACCGCTGAACTATCAAATGAACATTTATTGAAAAAACGGCTCGAACAAGAAACCACCCTAAAATCAAACAACACCGAACAGCAATGACGCATCGCTCACCTGGCATTGATAAAATATTTCACTTTTTTATGTACCTAGGTAAGTTGAAGGCTGGCTTACGCAGTGTCTCCCACCTGCTTTTTACAGCGGAGCTGTTAAGGGCTAGGTTCCCCAGGATCGTGTCCGGTACCTAAGAAATGTCGACATAAACCTACCCGCCATCTATAAGCGACAACGGCAACCAGTCTGGTTGCCGCCGTCGCTCATATAGATGGCGGCAACCTTTCCAGCTATCACAGAAGAATGGATAGTTGGACGAGTTCGTGGGAATTCATCGTAGGAAACAGCGCGAAAAAAATTGACCGCATCTCCACGTGGTGAAGGATGTTGATTGGGGCGAAGCTCTGGTTTGCTTGTCTGCGTAGACGCTGAGCCGCAGCATGCCGAGCCTTTCGTTCGTTTTCATCCATGTCAGAAAGAGAATGTGTGGTATGGAACGCGGTTATATACGCATTTCAGCAATAGACCGCAGCGCCCTCTCGTCTATAAACGTTGAGTCAATGCATGCAAAGTTTAACGCGATTATATACGCATTTGGCCGCAGCGCCCTCTCCTGTACAGACGATGAGCGGCTACATGCAACGTTTCATCCATGACATCCCCAGCTCCTGAGTTGCTACCACATCTCAGAGCCCCTACTCGTCCCGCAGTCGTGGCCGAGTGGTTAAGGCGATGGACTAGAAATCCATTGGGGTCTCCCCGTACAGGTTCGAATCCTGTCAACTGCGCAAACACTTTTTTTTTTTTCATTTTCTTTTTATCTTTTTTTTTTTTTGCCCTAGACAAGCACGTGAGCGCGTGCTCACCTGCTCGTGAGCACGTGAGCACGTGAGTTCACGAGCACGAGCACCGGACGCCGGACGGACATGGCTAGACCCAGAGGCTAGACCCTAAGGAGCTTCGCCCCTAAAAAGACAAGGACGAAGAAGAAACGCACCTGACGAGCGCAGCGCACGTCACGTGTGTTTCTTCTTCGGCCTCGTCTGTTTTGTGCGCTGTTTCCTACGCTCTTATCAGTTTCGGTTTGGACTCAAGATGGGTTGGCCGCGTGCCCTTTCTTCAGGGAAAGAAGACCGGGTGCGGAAGGAGTGGCGACGTACGCAGCAGCGCGAATGGGTCCGCAACCGCTGCGCGCGTCGAGCGCTTCAGATTCTCTTGCGAAAGAAGAGCAGATCGCTCGCCTGGAAAGCCATCGCCGAGAACAGAAGCTACAGCTCCGCTGCTGTTCCTTCTTCACCAGAGTGGAAAGGCTAAAAAATTTATTGTATTGCATGTACCTACAGCACCTCTCTTTCCACTTTTGCACGCTTCCTGCCCATGATTAATGTATCTTCGAAGATGGGGTCATGAAGCAACTCGCCTGCATCGCAACCTTAGTTCCGCTCTGTCTTTTGTTCTCTCTGCTTCTAGAGGATAAAGTTGAAAATGAGATCTGTTCCTTTCCGTGTTGGCAACTTCCGGGTTTACATTCGGTCTGTGCAGAATTCTAGAAGGTTCAACCAACGAACCTTATTGTATTCGCTAGGTAAAGGACATTCCGAGCTGCAGAGTTCGACTGACGTTTTCCCCAATAAAGATTGCTATAATGCTGTTTTGTTGTTTTTCGGGTTGCCCAGCTGCCTTTGTCGCAACAGACGCATACTCAGGTTAGGATAAAGACACGGCTGTTTAAACGCTGTTGTACACGTTACTCCCCGAAGTATACGAAATACCATTGCTCGTTACTTGGCCTTAAAAGTAACCAAGTACCTCATTCGTTTCTTTTCTAGACAAGTAATTAAATACGTTACTCGTTACAAAAAAAAAAGAAAGAAACTAGGCAGAAGTAGCTCGTTACTAGTAACGCGTTACGTACATGTATGTTCGTACGTTGGCTTCTTCTATTCCGGAACGCACCCGTATGTGAAGAAAAAACACATCTGGGACGTTCGGGTGATGAAGACGGATTCAGTTGTTAGTTGCAAAAGTACATCGGGCGCGAACACGAGACGCTCACGCTGCCCAGTCAGCATGACACATGTACAGTGCTAAAAACACAGGAAAATGAACAGAGAAAAACTAAAGTACAACAGAAAGGAAGCGGACGCGCCAGACGCGCAGTCGTCGGCCGGTTAAAAGTCTCAAGCTGGGGTAAGGCGCCAACTTACGCCAAGAGTAAAACCGTAAAACCAAGTTACATGTTTTACGCCACTCACGATATATTTATACAGCCACACGCTTGTTCAGCTCTGATTTAGCAGCATCTTTTTAGTTCATTCGTATATACGTGAGGTCACACGCAATCGGCGCTCGATGTTTTTTGTTGTTTTGTTTTTCAGTTACTATGCGCACCTTAACGCGAGCACCAGTCGACGTACATGGGCAAATTCGGCGCAATCATGCTTTGCGTGAGTGTCCAACAGCCCACCTATTAACAACCTTGCTCCGTTCAACAAGAGCCTAACGACGATCGTCGATAATCGTCGAGTTTCCAGCAAGGACAATCAAAACCGAACGCCACGCATGCTCGCACTTGTCGGCGCCGCTGTAAACCATCAACAACCGCGAGCATCGTGGGAAGGGTCTCATCTTCGAGGAGGCCTGCTTGTTGAGAAGGTTTGTTTTGGTTTGGGGGCGAGTGGGGGAGTGAGAAAGCGTGAGAAAGGGCCGAGATTCAAGAGGGTCTTCTAACCTCCTTTGTGGAACCGTACAAAACAACGGAACGACGTGACAACGTTGACGACGTACTAACAATCGCGGAAACTGCGTCCAAAACAGGCAGGTTTCACTGCCCGGTTCCTGCGTATGTTCTGTGCTGCGTTCGGCTCTGTTTCCTGATTCCGACGATCAACATGGTTTGTATTTCCGCATGTCAGCAACATAGCAGCAACATCGTGATGGGAGTGTTGTGCGTTGTGAACGAAGACTGGAATCGCCGCCGATGTGACCGTGTGATCACATATCAGAAGTGTAACAGCAACTCAAGTGAACATTTAAAGTGGTTTTACTAGTAGTCCCACTTTACCTCCAAATGGTCCCACTTTATTTCTGACTGGTCCCATTTTACCTCTAAATGTTCCCAGTTTTCTTCCAAAGGGTCCCACTTTTGCTCAGATGTCCCACTTGCCATTTCCCACTTTAAGTCATGTTGTCTATTTTGCAATTTCAAGTGGCGACACCTTTTTTGGCTTTCTTTTTTCTAAACCGGCGTAGTTTGCACTACATATCAAAATAGGCTTATATAACGCGCGATTGCTTTAAATTAATTGATGTCTTGATCCAAGTAGTTTGGATAGGGAATTGTACCAGCTCAACCAGAATGAGCAGTTCAACCAGCATGACCAATTCAACCAGCATGACCAACAAGTCAAACTGGGCATGCTGCAGCAATAACCCAGCTGTTTTTTTTTTCTCAAGAGGGCTGCTAAAAGTACCCATTGGGTCCAATTGGAACATCAATTGGTACCAATCGTAATTGAATTTTCATTTAGTATTTAATAATCAAAACATCAATTGAAACAAATAAGTTCCAAGTGGAAAATAAGTTTATTGGGATTCAACCCAACCATTGGGTGTTAAAATTAATAGCACTTGCAGAAACTTTTTTAAATCTCAAAATGAGGACAAATTCTGCATGTAAATTGAAAATGTCAGAATTTTTTTTCCATTTAATATCGCGTGTAATTGTTTTTCGCTAGATTTGGCGGGAATTGTCGGTTGCATTTGTGCACACCGGGCAAATATGGCGACCGCGAAAGAGAGCGAACATGGCATCAAAGATTGAAAACCCTCGGAATGGTCAGCCCCTGCGGGTCAAGCTTTCACTCGCATAAAAGGTCTAGCAAACGCGGCCCTCCTGGTACATCCACGCAACGACCTTCCTACTAGTGTCGTGGTAGATGCCTCCTACATTGCTGTAGGTGCTATTTTGCAGCAACTTTGTGACAATGCCTGGGAGCTCATCGCGTCCTACTCTCGAAAGCTCTCTTTATCAGATACCCGATATAGCACGTTTGGCAGAGAAGTTCTCGCGATCCATCAAGCCATCAAATACTTTCGTCATTTATTAGAGAGCCGACAGTTCTTTGTTCTCACCGATCACAAACCTTTAACATACGCACTCAAATCTGGAAGCGACAAATTCACCGCTTGCGAAATCCGACAAATGGCATACAATCAGAGTTCACGACAGATATACGGCACATCAAAAGAGAAGACAATTGAGCTGCCGACGCACTCTCGAGGGTCACCATTTCTCCTCGTTGCAGTGTCATGACCGTTGGAATTGATATTGAGGTCATGGGCACAGCTCAGCGCGAGGACAAAGAGCTTCAGCAAGCTCGTCCATCGCACAGTAGCCTGGACTTACGCGAGGTCGTTTTGCCAAGATGTGACGCAATCCTCATCTGTAACTACAGCATGGGCACGTCACGTTCATTCGTACCGCAATCTTTCCCTTGTCATGTTTTTGACAATTTACACTCCATGGCACAGCCCGGCATCCAAACGACCGGTTGTTGACACAATGCTTCATTTGGCCAGGAATCAACAAATACGTAAGAGATTGGGCCCTTTCTTATATATCTTACCAACAAGCAAAGATTCACCGCCATAGAGCAGCACCGTAGTTTAACTTTACAACATCAACACTGCGTTTCGACTACATTCATTGTGGGTCCTCTTCCGCCATCCACCGGCAACGCGTACATTCTGGCATGCATCGACCGCTTCACCCGGTGGCCTGAAGCATTTCCATGCAGAGACAGCTACAAGAACACTTGTCTCAGGTTGAATCGCCCGATTTGGCGTGTCGTCATAAGTCACCACAGATTATGGTAGACAATTCGAATCTGCGCTATTCCGGGAGCTCATGACACTCCTCGGCTGCTCCCGTCTTCCTAGCACTGCTTATCATCCCATGGCTAACGGCATAATGAAAATATTTCATCGCAACTTCAAAGCTTCTCTCATGTGACTCAGTGTTGTGACAATTGGAACATCCACGTCTCAGTGGTACATTCTGAGCCTCCGGACAACTCCCAAAGAAGACATTGCAGTTGCAGTCCTGCCCAACTTATATGACACATTCCTCCACCTACCGGGTGAACTTTGGCCCCAACTAATCAAAGTCTCGTTCGCGACCCCACCAGCTACTATCGAAACTCACCACAGCTAGAGCCACTAAATAAGCTGCGATTCAGAGTAACGACACTTACCCATCTAGGGGCTTAAAGTCATGGTTGTCAGTTATCTGAAGCTTTATCTGAAATCATGGGAAAAGCTTTTTCGTCCTCCACAAATATTTAAACAGTTGGCGACAGCGCAAACCAATATTATATCAGCTTCCTAACACAGAATGTAATGCTGAGGAAGTCGCACTTTTCGAATTATGACGATCGGTAGTTGCGTCCGCTCTGAATTACGCACCAAGATAGCGGCGCTCGCAACAATATCGAGGAACAGAGTGGCCATAGTCTAAGCGTAACTCATTTAGTGACTCTAACCAGAGTGATGCGCTCTCTTTGACCATTTCGTCCTCGAACACAGCAACGTCAGTCAACCTACATTTATGATGAGCTCACGCAATCCGCTCCCGTATTCGTCTGCCACGACGCTTGTCGCAGGTCTCCATATCCTCCACATCGACAGGCTCTCTTGTCCTGACTTCAAAATACCGATTGATTCTACAACTTCGATGACATCCAAACAACTACCTATTACTTCCAAAACACTTTCAGTAGCCACAACCTTCAAGGCCAGCCTGACCATCCCCGAAACACTGTCTCCTGGGCACCAACTATATCACACTAACTTGACTTGCTTCACCGACCTCGTTGTTGGAGGGGGAGTACCTGTAGAAACCAGTTGTCCCAAGAAAAAAACAAACCGGAGAAAGGAGCTCGAGCGATGGGTACGAGCACAGAACATCGCCAGCTCCCGATCAAACAAGATGTGTAAAAATGAAGTATAAATATAGGCTGGTAATGGCACTCCTATAACCCTGTCATGTCAAAATGTTACAGGTATAAAAATGCTGCTTATCTAATGTTTACATTTGGCACGCTAACCATATTAATCTAGCAAACAGACTGAGGGTCACTGTTGGTCAATTTATCGGTCACGCCACACCACTTTGTCACATGACGTTATATGGCATTCTGTGCCATATGACATTCCTATATACTTATTATACTTTGTCTCATGCCACGATAGACTAAAGGGATGTTTATACTCCGACGTCGAGCGCAGTGAACGCAGCGTAGCGCAAAACGCGCGCCTTTCATTGGCCGGCAACCAGGAACTCGATATCTGCGACCAATCAGTATCTGTGCGCGCTGCGCTACGCCACGCCCGTTGACGTTACGTTGGAGTATAAATGTACCTTAAAGGGTTGTTTATACTCCGACGTTGAGCGCACTGAACGCAGCGTAGCGCAGAACGCGCGCCTTTTATTGGCCGGCAACCAGGAACTCGATATCTGCAACCAATAAGTACCTGCGCGCGCTGCGCTACGCGGCGCCCGACGACGTTACGTTGGAGTATAAATGTACCTTAAAGGTCAAAGCCACAGGCCGCCAGGTCCAATCACGTTACATGTTAAACTATATATGACATGCTTAACAATGATTAGGGGTGGACAAATAATGCTCCGAATCAAAAAGTGCTGCATCATTTTTGTAGCTTCGACACTGCAAAGAGCCTGTATGTTGTGGCTTTCTTTGCGATGTAAATTTGGTGAGTCACTCAGTGCTATTCAATTCGAACCACTGTCCGCCCGTCCCCATTAGACGCGGGCACCGACATGTTATTGAAGCCAAATACCAAGCAATTTCGAAGTGGCTCGTGATTGAATCTGGTGGTCCGTAGCTTTTGCTACAGTGTTCTTTTGCCTTTAGTCCATTGTAGGGTGACACGAAGTATAGTAGGGTTCCGTGTTTTCGGAATTTGTTGGTCTTAAAATTCGGGGGTTATTTATTGGTGTCTACTTTTCCTTTCGGAATTGTTGTTTTTAGGTGTCTAATTTGAATGCTTGGAGGAATCGTTGTTTATCGGGCTCTTGTTGTAACGCGACTATTTAATTACTCGAGAAATTATTATAATGTATAAGTTATTTAATACCTATAAGGCCGTAGGGCTCATATACAGTGTAACGCTGGAACGTGTCGAACAGATTGACGGGTCGGTTATCTTATTGAATCAGGCTTATAAAACACACAGGTAATTTAGTCAGAAAGGTTACGAAATACAAAGATTAACACCTGACTGCCCACCACCATATTATTATATAGCTGTATAGACCATATGCAAAAAGAAGCGCCATCTAGTGTATTCATGATCAATGATCAGATTTCCTCCATATTGGGGGGTTTCCGTATCGACGATTTCGCCCGAAAAACAATAGTAACGGCAAAGTGTAAGTCGTAGAACTAAAATATGATCACCTGCTGCAAGTCCAGTACGAACCCTTCACAGGACGTCTTCGAGAAATAACGTTCATGGACATGGATGGCCCAGTTCACTGCTTGAGTGACGAGTCTTGCGACCTCGTTGCTGACAATTTCTTTTCCTGAATTTGGCGGCCGTCTTTCTTTTCTTCTTTGATCCGATACTAACCAGCAACCCATTGAGTGTACAAATAAACTGCCCTAATATCATGAAAACCGAGTTAAATGCAGATGCGCCTCGTCCACAACTGGAAAATGTGATAAACCCCCCAATATGGCGGCTCCTAATGGCATGATGATGATAGCTGGCAAGGATTTCGCATATGGCCGGCCGCCATATTTGAGGTCACTGTTTAGAGCGCATGCTCAGAACGAGCTCGCATTAATAGGCTGCCAAGACCGGCAATCTGGCTGGTGTGGGGTGCACGTGGCAAAATAACTGTGGAAGCTCAGCACGTGCTCAGCATCAGCGCACACGGATATGGCCGCCAGTGAATACACCCTATTGTATCGACCCCGACGCTACGCTGGCACGTGAGGCACGAGACTGGGCCAGGGTTCCGCGTGTCATGGAAGCCCATTCGAACACCGAGCCTCCGCGAGCCAGAGCGGCTTTTCTCAAGATTACCATTTATAGTAAAAGCCTAAGGCGCGACAGCGCTTAATTCAACCGATATTTATTTGTACCCTTTTCCTCATAGATGGCGCAGAATTTTTCCGGAAGAGGCAGTAGAACTTGTATCGATTATTGCCTGGTGTCACAGGGCATTGGACGTTTTCTTGTGCAGGTGCATATAGACGAGGATGGTGAGCACAGCGTTAGTAGCGACCACAATCGTCTAAAGCTGGTCTTCAACAGGGCAACCTGGAAGAAGGAGAGTGAGATATCACCTAGCTCCATGCGGCCCTACCTTACCGAGGATGCTGCAGCAAAGGTGGCGGAACCTTTTGAGAAGAGCGAAGAAAGAAATAAGGCTGGAGGCTACATAGGATACGTCAATGTGCTTAAAGGGGCAATGCAACGATTTTTGTATTTTGCGCAAATACCGCTTAGAACGGATACCTGACGTTAATGACCTGTGAAATACCCGTTCGTTTTTCACCACACGCAATCGAGGTCGCAGAAAAAAATAAAGAAAAACGAGCAGAGTTCACCCCCTCAACTCGCAGCCGGAACAAGCGGTCACGTGATCTGGAGCCGATTATATGCCGCCAATGTTGATCATAGCCACGCGCTGGGGTTGGCAAGGCACAGGACACGCGCTGAGTTCCAGATATTGTTATGGTTCGGCTCTTGTCGTAATTGCAGCGATGGGACACAGGACACTACCCGAATGCTTCTCGAGCTATCGATTATCACGAGCCCAAATCGAGTGTCCACGCAATGCTCGGGTCCAATCTATGAGCCACATTCAAATATCGTCACTGGGCGGTACTGCTACCGCCCGGCTACGTCATCAGGTTTTGCGAAGGAGAGATTGAATGAAAACACTCAGTTTCGGCCTCGAAATTACAGCGCAGCAAAGGAGTTTCTTGGTCAGTGGCGTTGCGTGTGAGTATCCTTGAGTCCCACTAGTGCCAGTAAGCTCGTGTAAAGTGAAAAACATTCCAATTGAATATCGTTGCACCGCCCCTTTAAGCGTCTTATCAAGCGGCATTCGAGAATGCGCCCCAACGGACGCAGAAGAAGGAAACGTTGGTGGGACACTGCAGTAAAGACAGCGATTCAAGCTAGGCAGGCCGCAAACAGGGAACATCGCCAATCCCTTCGGGTGGGGCATGAGCACATGATCGTACAAAACTGGAAGCTCTATCAAACGCGGAAGCAATACGCCAAACAGATCATCCAGGAGAAAATAAGGACGGCGGACCTACGTACTGTTCTTGACATTCGCTCCAGTGGAAGAGATGCTTCGAGGAAGTTTTGGAGCTACATGGGTACACTGGAGGGTCGAGAGCAATCGACTCCCGTCCTCGATGAGTGCACAGGACAAGAGGTAGAAGACCTGGGCCCACACCTCACGACGTACCTGAAAGAGATGTTTTCTCCCGAGTGCATGACCACTGCCAGAAAAGCCGAATGGACAGCCGAGTCCCCTTCCGACGGCAGCCGGTGGGAAATCGGTGAAGTGAGTGTAGTGCGTGCACTAATCCACCTTAAGAAGAACACCTCCCAAGGCCTGGATGGTGTCCCGGCAACGGTGCTCAAAGCCTTGGGAAAAAACGCCCGACAACAGCTCGAGTCTATCCTAAACGACATCCTTTGCGGCACAGAATCTATACCAGATGACTGGAGGCTCGGCAAGGTGGTCTTGATCCCGAAAAAAGGGAACGATCGCCAACATCTACGCAGCTACAGGCCTCTGACGGTTACGAGCACGATATACAGAGTATTTGCATACATGCTCAAGGAGAGGATGGTTGCATGGGCAGAAGAGGCTGGGCACCTTACTGAGCTACAGGGAGGCTTTCGTCGAGGGCGTAGACTTGAGGACAATCTGTTCACAATAACTCAGTGCATCGAGGTAGCCAGAAAGGAGCAAAGACAACTACTGTGCTGCTTTTTGGATATTGCAAAAGCATATGACAGTGTCCCTCATTCGCTGCTCATTCAGTGTTTGGAACAACTAGACCTGCCACAACAGTGTGTTTCTCTCGTCCAATCTCTTTATGAGGGCAATAAGGTGAGGGCAGAAATGAAAGGGGTAGAATCCGAAGACGTGGTAGTGACTAGGGGACTTCGACAGGGGTGTCCACTCTCCCCGCTCCTCTACATGCTCTACGTGGCTGGGATGGAGGAGAGGCTAATTCAGTCAAGAGTGGGATTCTCTTTAACCCACCTAGAGGATGGCGAGGAGGTGAGCTGGGTGCTTCCAGGGCTCACATTCGCCGACGACATCGTTTTAATGGCTGAGACAGCGGAAGATATGCAGCGGCTATTAGCGGCGAGAAGTTGTGGTGGCGCCCTCTTATGGTTCCCCCTTGTTACGTCATTACCTTGCAAACAACAAGTTCGATGGTGTTTGTAAATAGCATGGTGGAAGCTTGAAATCATTGCGCTCTTGAAGGAACACTGCCAACACCGTCAAAATTAAAGTTCTTTCATTCCTCTTATTTCCGTCGATGATAATCCCCTTTCTTACGTCATAGTCAGCGTTCGGCCAATCGTGGAAGGCCGACCACAGCGACGCTTGTGTTCGCTCTCGGGGCTAATTGGATATATGCACTGCGGAGGCTGCTGTGCGACACCTAGGCTTCAACGCAAAAAAATCTGCGCTTGTACAGTTCTCAGGGGCCGAAGACACGCTTTGCTGTACACTTAAGTTGGGTGACGAGGTGGTGCCACTTGAGGACTCGTACAAATATTTGGGTGTCATCCTAGCCAATACGCCGGAATACCTTCGAGATCATCACGCTCATCTTCGCCAGTCAGCAGGGCGAGGGGCCAACGTCCTCCGAAAAAGAAGTCTCTGGAGCTGCAATAGGTTCCTAGTTACACGGGAAGTGTGGAAGGCAGTAATGGTTCCGGGCTTGAGTTTCGCGAATGCTGTAGTGTGCGTCCCTGGTGAATTACGAGAATTTCTGGAGCGACGACAACGAGCAGTGGGACGACAGGCTCTGGGCTGCCACGGAAATGTGGCTAACGAAGCCGTCCAGGGAGACCTAGGATGGTCTAGCTTCGAAGCCAGGGAAGCCACCAGCAAGATAAGCTATGATGCTCGACTCCGCAACATGGATCGAAACCGATGGGCCAAAACACTTTTTGTACATACTCACATGACTGGGACAAGAACAAGGTGGCAGAAGCGCCTTTATCAACTCGAAAAAAAGTATGGCTTCTTTGCAGAACCCTTACAGGTAGTGACGGGTGAGAGGCTGGAGTCCAAAGTGAGAAGCAGAGTACGCGAGAGGGAGGTCTTTCAGTGGTTTGAAGCCGCTCAAGCGAAGCCAACGCTGCTGGTGTACAGTAAAACAAGCAATTGATCGCGGCTGAAACCCTGCTCTATGACAACAGCTTGGGCAGCCGCCTTCTGTTCGAGGCGCGAGCGGGCGCTCTACGTACTTTGGTATACCGGGAGCGGTTTGACCCCAAGGTGGTTTCCACGGGGAACGCGACAGAACAGCACACGACAAAACAGCACGCGACAAAACAGCACGGTCAAAACAGCACGCGTCAAAACAGCACAGCGTCAAAACAGCACGGCGACAAAACAGCACGCGTCAAAATAGCACGCGACAAAACAGCACAGCGTCAAAACGGCACAGCGACAGAAAAGCACGTGCAAAAACAGCACGGTGCCAAAACAGCACGGCGACAAAACAGCACGCATATAGCAACTTCAAGCGCGTTCTCCACCTCTCTCTGCGCGAATAATATCGAACCTCCTTGACCTTTTCATTTATGGTCCCTAGGCTATAAAGGAATTTATTGCCTATTTCAGAGCTTTACAAACTCCGCAACACGAACACCCCCCCCCCCCCCCCCTCTTCCAAAAAAAAAATCGCGTCACGACCCTCCCTCGGGCTTTTCACGAGGCTACGAGAGTCAGTTAAAATGATGAATACTAGTAGCAGTCCACATAATAAAATATATGCTGAAGATGACTAAACTTATAACCACAAAAAAAAAAAAAAAACTGGATCTGTCTGACCCACAGTTTACAAGGCACGGCAGTTGTTAGTGGACCACGATTTTTATCACAACAGGAGTTACCGATCGGCATCCAGCGGAAAGCTTTAAACAAACGAGTGCAATTGTTCGAACCTCCTTCAGCGAAGCTCTTGTTGGTGCGTTTGTCGGACTTTTCCCTGTCGTTTATAGTCAGCAAAAAAAAGAAAAGGTCAGTATTAATTGAAAAAAGTCAGTATTTTCGAGGGCGTTTGGAGGGCGGGGGGGGGGGGGGGGGGGCGGGGAGATGCGACTCATTCCTGACTATATGACCACTTCCTTTCGCAGTTTTCAGCTTGATCCCAAGGATCCAATTCATTTCATTCGAATTGGCTTCAAGTCTGCGGTGCCTAACGGCGGGAGCGGACGAGGGGACTATTATTTTACATTCTTTTATTGAGCCCCGACCTTATATCTGTCTCAGAGGTCGGTTCAACTTTCAACAAAAGCTCCGGGGGCGCAGGGGTCTTCAGGTTTAAATCTTTGTTTTTGACCTGATAGGGACCTGATAGGGATATGGATAGGGAAGAGGAAAATCTAATCGTGAACTGCACAATGCAAATCAAGCGCGCCCGTAAGTGCCGCACACTTTTTAACAACCCTAGCTTCCGTCTACTAGAGAAGGGAATAATTACGATTGTTTTATAGCCGTTTCTGTGGTTGTCGCGAATTTACCACCTCTCGCAGTCGTGAAAATGGGGAAAAATCGCACTGAGTACAATGCTTGCAAATTTTTGAATTTTGACATTTTGCCTTTCTGACCGAAGCTCATGTTCGTCCTGTGTACAAATACGGGCACGCGAAAATAATGTCAGATCGTGATAGGGCCCCAGTGCGTCTTGCAGAACAAGTAGCGTCGGCTGCCACAACAAATACAAATATTAGTACCTGGTTAACTCACTATACATTTTAAACAAACGCTTTTAAATATTACATTTTCGTCAGTATACTGATTTTCGTCAATAAACCGAAAAGAACCGAGCAGTTTATGAGTCTACAAGTATTTACCGCAATAATTTCCTAAAGACATTTTTTTGGGCGCTGTGCTGCCTTGTCGTTTTGCTGTTTTGACGCTGAGCTGTTTCGACGCCGTGCTGTTTTGGCACGTGCTCTTCTGTCGCTGTGCCGTTTTGACGCCGTGCTGTTTTGTCGCGTGCTATTTTGACGCGTGCTGTTTTGTCGCCGTGCTGTTTTGACGCTGTGCTGTTTTGACGCGTGCTGTTTTGACCGTGCTGTTTTGTCGCGTGCTGTTTTGTCGTGTGCTGTTCTGTCATGGTGCCGTTTCCACGATGTGCCGCGCGTGCAGAGAAGAACCTGAGACAGTTGAACACTTAGTGCTCTACTGTGAGTGCCTGCTGCCAGCCCCACTGGTAGATCGCCGGCTACACTCAGAGGTGATGCTAGCATATGCACTGGGTTTTAAAACGACGGCTGACTCAGACAACCTCTACACGGGCGGAGCAGACGACCCTCCACAAGACAGGCATGACATTTCTACCATGCAGTGCGTGCGAAGGACGAAAGCGCGTCTGGAACACTGGTGGAAGATAATTTAGAACAGATAGCTTACAGGTTTTTTGGCTAGGGCACGAAGACTCTTCGAGCTCGCCCGGTATAAAGGGAAAAGCCGCATCATCATCATCATCATCATCACAAACGAGTTGCACGTTCGCAGCTGCGCATGCAGGTCGGGCGCTCGAGGTGGGCTCAGGTATTGGCTCGGGCCACGGGCTGTTCGCCGCCGGTCTCGAGCTAGATCTTTTTCGCTCTGCGTCCGCCACTGCAGGAAGCGGCCAGCAGGCGGCGCGAGATACGTGCCAGTACATACGTAGATTACAGTGGCTTACAAAACGTAGAATAAGCTCTGATTTCCGAATGAATTCGAAGTTCCATCCACGTTCGAAATTATCGAAAGCACAAGGTGCGGCGTTGCGGCCATTTGGACCACCACATTTAACATGCAAACGTTGTTTTGCAAAAATATATACATATATATATATATATATATATATATATTTTTAGAACTTAATTTAAAGCTAGAAAACAAAAAAAAAAAGAAATAAAGTGGCAGTTTTGCACTTTCTATGTCCTATATTGGCCTGCTCTTCGTCTGAATACTGGTTTGCAAACCCGCACCCAGGATGTGTGGAGTAAAGCCCATCTATACTGGGAAAAGTGACGCCAATCATTTTTGTGGAAATGCTCGAGACACTTGCCGCGTGACACTTCTGGGAAGAACTAGAGCCACTAAATGAGCTCAGAGCCGTTTATTGAGAGAGTTTGGCCATACATTGGTTTGAATAGGCGAGCATCTCGGGCCAACCACAGGCCGCGAAACAGCCCCTAGCGGTGGTCGCGTGCTCTAATTTTGTGCCACGACTATACTTCGTTTCACCTTATGTGCGAGCGAAGGCAAAACTGGAAGCGCGAGCACGGAAGCTCCGTGCGTTCAGGCTTTGCTCGAGCGCGCGAGCTGGGGAGAAATGCAAAAAGCGCTGGTCTTGCGCTTCTAGCTTTGGCTTCGCTCGCAGGTAAAGTGAAACGAAGTATAATTTGAGCCGTGCCGAGCGGAACTCCGCGTCTCAAGACGCTCGCGCACCCCACCCTTTGCACTGCTTTCTTTCAGCCAGTCTCAGGACGCTGTCCTAGCAGTGCAGACAAAGGCATGGGCACGAGCGCGTGGCTTTGGAAAGTGCCTCCTATGCACGAGGTCTCGTACAAACAATAGCGTTTCGCTGAGCTAGGCTCACGCGCCTGTGCCTTTGTCTTCACTGTCGACATTTGTGAGATGGAGTAGAGGTCCCCTGATTGGTCGACGCTGTGTCACAAATTTAGTTTACGCTCTAAGCGTGGGGGGAATATTCGGCGCTGGCGGCGGCCTTTGCTCCGCCTATTGTCCAAACTCTCCTAATATACGGCTCTGAATGAGCTGCATTTGGAGTATCGGCACTCTGTTCCCCAACATTGTTGTGGGTGCCGACATTTTGGTGCTTGTGCAGAGTAGACGCAACTGCCAATCGTCATGATTCAAAAGTGCGACTTCCTCAGCATTATATTCGGTGTTAGGAAGCTCATATAATATTGCTTTGCTCTGTCGCGAAGCATTTAAACATTTGTGGAGGACGGAAAAGCGTTCCCTGTGATTTCAGATATATCTTCAGATAACTAGCAACCATGATTTTAAGCCATAATATGAACAAGTGCCGTTACTCTGAAGCGTGGCTTATTTAGTGGAACGCTCAGTGCTGCGCTGTTCCGCCATGATCTTCCCTAGTACCACTAAATAACCTAGGCTGCAGGGTAACGACACTTGGTCCATTTGCATGTGCCTGTGTTTTCTGTGTCATTTTCTTTCTTCTTCTCTTTCGAAGATACATTGAGTTGTGAGTTTCAGCGTCTTTCCTGTCTTCTGTTTTCTTCAACAGTTTCCCAACGTTGTTCGCTGATTTAATCATGTGTAACCAGTACCAACTAGCCCAGCTTACCACCCTTCTACACTTGTCCATATTGTTGCCTAAAATCATGGCTGCCAGTTATTTGAAAATTTATCTGAAATCACAGGAAACACTTTTACGTCCTCCACAAATGTTTAAACGCTTAGCGACAGAGCAAAGCAATATTACATGAGCTTCCGAACATCGAATCAAATGCCGAGGAAGTCGCACTTTTGAATCCTGACGATCAGCAGTTGCGTCTGCTCTGTACAAGCACCAAGATGGCGGCGCCCACAGCAATATTGGGGAACAGAGTGCCGACCCTAAGCATAGCTCATTTAGTGACAAGGTCCACACTTCTGCGCGGCAAGGTTCACACTTCTGCACGTCCAGAGGTGTGGACCTCGTCGAAAAGGTCCACACTTCTGCGCGTCGAGTCAAAAGCAACAAGAAGCAATCGTTTCCCACCCGTGAACTGTACCAAGGAGTTCTCTGTCCAAGCAAGTGGCGCGGCTCTACTACTCGTGAGCGCCACAAGCGCGTGCAGGGACACGCTCTTTCACGCGCTTCTGAACAAAAAATAAAAATAAAAGTGTGAGACAAAATGGCCAGATGTCTCCACCCTATACTCTGTTTCATACTTAGCGTGCAACGCTGTCAAAGCTACTGGCGCGAGCGTGGGGCTTGATCTCGTTGATAATTTGCACGCGTTCTCGCGCAAACAAAACCATAGATGAAGCCACTCGCTCGCGCCAGTAGCTTTGACAGCGTTGCACGCTAAGTATGAAACAGAGTATAATGCCCGTGTCCCACTAGAGCGACAGACAGAAACAAAAGACAGCGACAAGCCTCAAACCCATGCAGCATGATCGCGATGGTACCTTTGGCAGGCGTTTAGTCGTTCGGTGCTCGTGACGTAAGCACGAGCGATTGCAAGCCTGCCAAAGATACCCTCGCGTGCATGATGCTCGTGTTTGAGCGAAGCCTCCCGTATTCCACAAAGCCTTTCAAATCGCGAAAGACTGGTTTGAGGCTTGTCATTGTCGTTTGTTTCTGTCTGTCGCTCTAGTGAAACACGGGCATAAAAAGTGCACATGAAGGCACCCTACCGCTAACCATTGTTGTGGAAACGCGCAAGACACGTGCGAGGAGCACCCGCTCCTCGCACGTGTCTTGCGCGTTTCGCTCCGCTGCCATTCGCTTCCAAGGGCCGCTCATTTCCGTATTGCGTCGACAACTGCTTCCAAGGGCAGGGGGCTCGAGACACGGTCTCGTGCACTGGCGCATTTGACGCTACTTGCAAGACAAACGTAAACACATCGGAGGGCTTTAGTCCAGACAGGGGGTTCGGTGGTCGAGTGGGCTAGCGCACACCAGCTTGGAGCACGTGGAGCGAAAGCTCTCGCTGCAGAACCCAGGGATACTGGGTTCAATTCCCACCCCTGCCCGTTTCGATCATCTGGATGAGCATCGTACCGGCGTGCGGTCGTGTATCACTACTGCGTGGTGCACGTTAAAGACCCCAGGCTAGCGGTTGTACTGCACTGGCTAAATTGCTCATCTACAGCGAGTGACTCGTCGCAACATTAAAAATGGCTGACCAACGACTCGCTGTATAAATATCCCCACAACCCCCAATTTTATATTAGTCCAGACAGATAAAGAGGGGTGGGTGGCCAAGTGCAATAACGAAAAAAAAAAAAAGGATCGGTGGTCGAGTGGGCTAGAGCCACAGAGCACAGCAGCCACGGAGCACGTGGAGCGAAAGCTCGCGCTGTATAGACCTTTCCAAAAACGAGCTTGTGGCCGGTGCCATTTTGAGCGTTCGTGCGTATGGCGCGTGCTTTGCTTGCTTTCCGAAGCGACGAACACGCACGTGCTGGGCTGTGAAGGTCGCACGCTGGACTGTGATTTTGTAAACATTGGAAAGGTCTATAGCCCAGCCACGGCCGCTTGATAAGGGACTCCCCTTGGGAGCGGCCTGCCGTATGTCTCGCGCCGCCGGTGAGAGCGATAGTTCTACTTTACCCCGCAGCGCCAGCCGTGGCGCTCGTTATCGGCGAGAGAGGCGAAGTCCGCCCGGCGCGGCCCGGTTTGGCTAGGGTGCCTACATGTTTCCGCTCCGCTTCCGGAGCGGCGGAAACATGTAGGCACCCTAGGTGTGGCTATTTAGATTGTTTTTCGTGAAGCGGCAAGTCTCATTTTAAACGAGTGCCAGATTGCATGAATTATGTGACAAATCTGTGTCGAATAGAAGCACATAATTCTTTCTGCGAGGAGCTCACTCAGTTGCAGGCTGCGCGTTAGAGCCGCATTCAGCTGGCAGTATGAGCGAATTGTCGTTTTCTTGTTCCCGTCCCCGTTTCTATTACCACTGTAATGAGTTATAGTTGGATATAGCTAGGCCGTATGATTTCCGATTTTAACCGATGCTCGAGCACGCTCGAGCTGTGCCTTTTATTTATCTGTGAGGGACAATAGGAAAGGGATTCCTCGTGCATAACTTCTGCAATATAAACTTCATTGTTCACGAACAGATCAAGGGAGTCATATAGTTCGCAAGCGGAATACCTTTCGGGAAAGAGGCTTCCGTGAAAGTCTCAATATATTCACTAGAGAGCTGTTTAGGTCACCAGCCGAGTTAGCCAGAAGAGGTCTGACGAGCTTCCCGAGAAAAAGCTCGCAGAGTTCTTAGCTGTGGTACCGATCTCTGCAGTTAGTACACCACATCAGCGGGCAGTCCATAAGGTGTGGAAGCTCAGCGCTCGAGAGAACCTTGCCAATCCGTCCAGAACGACGAATCTCTGCCAACTGTAGCCCTCTCGACAAAGGTGCAGACGAGCTTGCACGGCCAGACAGCTTCAGGTCGTGGATAGCTGAGTCCTCTTTGGTCAAGGCTAAACACGAACTGATTTTCTCCGTCACGAGATTCATTTCCCTTAAGTTACAGCTTGCATTCAGGACACGTCACCTGCAAAGTTGAGCGGGTTCTACACATTAGCCTTCCTTGCTTAAATCTGTCTTGAAATTCGTTGCAGGTTTGTCGCCGTTTTTTAATTCGCTCGTTCAGTCGTTTGGCTTGCATTTGAAGGCGGTGCGCGTTTTTCTTGGCATCTTCCATGAAGCCTTTAGCTGTCAAATTGAATGACGTCTGACATTCTTCCACTTCAAACTCTTTTTGCAGGCAAGGTTCAATAGCCACGCACTCATCAACAGCTCGTCTTCTTTCTGCAGGGGACTGCATTTTGCATTGTCGGCTTCTACCGCTCGCATGCGACGTGGACGCATTAGGTGACACACGAACAAGCGTTCTGCGTTTCTTTGAACCTGCTGGTTGCATGTACAACGAATACAATGGGAATTGAGTCGGCACAGCTGTCGGTCGCAGTACCTTCCGCTTCATCCCTACTTTGTAGTCCTCCGCCTTAAATGCCTATATGTACAACCTCGGCTTTCTGCGGGGAAGATAATCCACATAGTGCTCCCCTCTCCTAAGCTGCGAGGGAGAGCCAGGTTGGGGCAAGGTAAAATGTGAAGAGGATATAGGAAAGGAGGTGACGGGCAAAAGTGGAAAGCGCGAAGTGTACGTCGGCCTTTAAAATGAAGGGAGCGCACGACGCTCCTGGAGCTTGGTTGCCACTGGCTGCCCTTCTCGCTGCCTTCTCGCGAAATGTTCTTCAACCAGGCATCCCAAAATTTCTCTCTAGACAGAAGCTCGTGATAGCAGAGTTCCGGATCTCTCGCAGCATTTGACTTACAACGCGGCACGCAACAGTTTTTAGGCATCGCGTGCTCCGTAACCCATCTGCACACTTTAAAACTGTGCAGAGACAGACAAAAGGCGGCTGTCTACGTCTCTTCTTTCTCATCCATCAGTGGTTATTAGCGGCGAGAAGTTTTGGTGGCGCCCTCCTGTGGTTCCCCTTTGTGACGTCATTACCTTGCAAACAACAAGTTCGATGGTGTTTGTTATTATCATGGTGGAAGCTTGAAATCATTGCGCTCTCAAAGCAACACTGCCAACACCGTCAAAATTAAAGTTCTTTCATTCCTCTTATTTCCGTCGATGAAAATCCCCTTTCCGACGTCATAGTCATCGTTCGGCCAATCGTGGAAGGCCGACCACAGCGACGCTTTCGGTCGCGCACGGGGCGAATCGCCATGAAACTATAGAAACAAGCAAACAAACGATCAAAAACACAAACCACGCATGCGAGCACAGGGTAAAACTGCGATATTTTGTCCGCGCAAAGTGGTGCAAAGGTGGGGGACAAGCGATTTTTGCGGCCTTTTGCAACCGCGACAGCGCCTCGGTATCGGCGAAGCCAATGACGGGCAGATATTTTCTCTGGGTCGCGAAGCAAGAGCGCGTTGGGCGCCTTTTCTATACTCTTTTTCACCTTATGATGTACCGCAGGAAAGGCTACAAGCGCGAGCTCCTTGCTCTATAAGGCACATCTCGGCGGCACAAGCTCTCGTGCGTTAAGAGTAGCTCCCAACGCTATGAGCTCGCGCTTCTAGCCTTGTCTGCGGTACAACATAAGGTGAAACGGAGTATAGCTTTCAGCTCACGAGACCACTCGCCGATGTGCAGCGCCTCCACGGCAGATGGGAGAAGTTCTCCTCTCACGCGCGCTCTTTTGTTTTCGGAAAAAATCGGCAGGCCGCACCAATAGGGGGGATCGAGAGGCCGTGGCCCAGCGATCTTGTTTCAATCCCCACCCCTGCTCGTTTTGATCTGGATGAGCATCGTGCGTGCAGTCGTGTATCACTAGGGAATTGTAGTAGACCGTTTTTCTCCTTCGCTACGGTATCCCTGAAGAAAACGCCGCAGCTGCGCATGCGCGCCGCCAGCTTTGTCTCCATAGTTCAAGGTCTTGTGGCGGATTACGGAGCGCTATCCGGGTGCTTAGCAGGCTGCGGAAACGGTCTACTACAATTCCCCACTATTCACATCGCACCGCAGTGTGAGAACCGCGGTGCGATTCTCACACCGCGGTACCACCATCGCTGAAAGTTGCGAATTAGGCTACCGGTCGTACTGCACTGGCTAAATTGCTCACCTACAGCTGGGAGACAAGTCGCCCGTTGAGGCAGACTATGTTCTAGGCTGTATAAACATACACGCACCCCGATTTGTTTCCAGACAGATAAGGTAGCACCGCTTCATTCCACCATGATATAGTAAGATCCGAAGTTATTTATGAAGACACTAAAGTTATTTAGAGGTTCATTTGATTTTGCCTAAAAATTATAAAGGTGAAGAGAAAAAAAAAACAAAAAAAACGTACGCCTCACCTTATGTAGAAATGTATTTTCTACCTATTGATGGCCCGTTTGGTTCTCTTAGTAATCCGCAATAGACCCTTTCCGAAATTCAGTGCCATCTGGTGGTTTGTAAAGCAGTCTAGGTTTTGCCATAACAATGGCGGAAATAAACTTGTATCGGCACCGTCACTTTCGCAAGTCAACGGCATGCGAGGAATTGTTCAGTGTGAGTTCTTTCTCAATCACTCTCAGTTCGATGGTGACCAAGAACCCGCATTCTGAACAAAGCTACAACGCACTCGGATGCCTCGAGAAAATTCTAATACACCAAAGTGCTTCAAAGCCGATTGTGTACCGCCCACAGATTGACTGAATCTGAGTTATTAGAAATAAACGCTTACGTAGCTCTTGTGTTCGTCCCGTCGTCGCGTCGTACTGACCCGTCAGTATTGACCCGTCGTACTGACCCGTACGACGCGACCTACATCGCGTCGTACTGACCCCCTGAATGTACAGGCCTCGCAACATTCGCTTAGGAGCATCTTCAACGTCTTCCTTTATCAGTCACTAGAAGGCCGCCATTCGTATGGCACATATGCCGTTCCACAGATGATGATAGTGATCAAAGTGGCCAGACTGAATTTCGGAAAGGGTCTATAAAAAAAAAAAAAATTGTTTCGAGCGCCAAAACGCTAACGTCAAAATTCCATTTGCATCTCAGCGTAAGCACCTGTTTGTTGGTTAAGAAACTATATTGTAATTGTTCGAAATAATAGAAATCATGATTTTTTTTGTGTTTTTCATGTCCACTAGCCACCAAACTAGGTCTACAGAGAGTGAAAATATCTGAAATAATGTTTTATATAATGAGTCTTGTTCGGAAAAAGAATTTTAGCCTTCTTTGCAACTCATTCAACTATATTTTTTGTGCGCTTGCTTAGGGTGGAGACATCTGGCCATTTTGTCCCACACTTCTATTTTTTTTTTTGTTCAGAAGCGCGTGAAAGAGCATGTCCCGGCACGCGTTTGTGGCGCTGACTGTGCTATGACGACATTTTGTTTTCGTCGATTTCTTTGTATTTTACCCGTGAGCGCATGCTGTCGGCCTCGGGTACTACAAAGTGTGTCATCACCCGAAGCAGAAGGACATTGAGGCACCCAACATATTAGGATGTCTCTGTTCAACCCTGCACGATTTTAGGGTGCTTACGAGCCACGCTTGTAGCGTATGCAAGCTTTTGACCACGTGCGCTAACATAGCACACACAAAAAAATAGAATCAACAAAAGTATCGCCTTCAGACCCTTATCAGGCCTTTCGCTAGGAGTCGGCTCATGACTAGTTATACTTTTTTGCAACGTTCAAAATGTGCCGACCAACGGAGCAATCAATTGTAATTCTGTTGAGTCTATGTTTATACAGTGGGAAGTTAGTCAGCTCTGAGGGAATCTGGTGTCTTCGTTGGAGAGAAAAACAGTGCAGTATACCGCTGCTTGTCTGACGACTTTAACGTGCATCGCGCAATAGTGATACATGACAGCACGCCGGTACGATGCTCATCCAGATTGAAAAGGGCAGATGCGGTGGATTGAATCCACGATCAGTGAGCTTTACAGCGTGAGCTTTCGCTACACGTGCTACCGATCCACGAGCAACGAGACATCGCGGTCGAATTCGAGCTCGAGAGAAAAACAACAACAGCAACAGCAAGAGAACAATCTTTTAGCTCCACCCACAAGCGCATTGCGCCCATCTGAAGTGCCTCCGCCGTCGAGAAAGTAGTTCGCTAGCAACGTTGCTTTTTCTTCCTCCAGTAAACGTGTCTTAAACTACTACAATATTTATTTAATTCATTCAGGACGTTTAAATAAGTTAGAATGCGTTTTTGTCAACGAAATAGCTGTTTAGTAAAGAAAGAATGTCATGTCCAATGTACCGTCTTCCCAATTCATTTTCTGTCCAAGATACTGTCATACATACCGTCTTCCAGCGCCCTCGATTGAGGGAAAGCGGCGAAAACGAAACCAACCTTTCTCTCGCCAAAGTTATAAATAACAAAGCACTTATAGTTCCTGCAAATAATAAATATTTAGTGATTTACTTAGTTTTGTGGGCTTTGCGCACGAAAGGTGTGCCTTTATTTTGTTGGATGAATAGAAAACAAGAATAATTATACTTTTCGGGTTTTGACAAATCGGCACCCTCCCAAGTCATGACACCACCACCGCGCCCCGCTAGAGTGCCTTCATACACACGCGCGCTTTTGCTTGAGTGGTGACATCTCAGCCATTTTTACGCCCAATCGTTCTTTTATGCATTTTTGCGCGTATGCATTTATGCATACGCGCAATCCGGTGTCAATCAGCTCGAGCGCGTAGCCTTGGCTAATGCAAAGACGCCATTTTAGCGCCCAGGTCACGCAACGAGTGCGCGAGAGCGTCACGCGCTGAACATTCAGTGCAACAATGCATGGATGTCTTCATCCTGAGACAGACAGACATGTAGGCACCCTACGCCCCGCTCTCTTTGTCTTCCGTCATGGATCCCACTGAGGTGCACGGCAATCTCAGCTCACCCCGCGGAAACCACAGCGAATAGGTGAGCGGCGTTTGGCAACTTCCGGTTCCTTGGGAAATTTTGTTGAGGTGTTGACGAACGACGATGATGACCCGCAAACCTGTCTAAGCATGGTTCTGAAAACTATTGTCTGGAGCTTTCAAAATTATGCTTGCACAGGCTTGCAGCTCAATCTCGTCGTTTGTCAACAGTAAAACAAAATTTCCTAAGGAACCGGAAGTTGCCAAACGCCGCTCACCTATTGAAGCAGCGGTGCCGGTACTATGTTGAGTAGCAACGTGGGGCAGAGGCGACAGAAATCCAACGAAGCAGACGACGTCCGGCGTAGCTTCTCACCTCTCAGCAGTGCTAAGCCTCGCGCCCGCTTCGAAATTTTCGTTGGCGATAGCGTCGCTGGATTCTCACGTTGTCGCGCAAAAACTGCTGCAAACGCAAGCCGATACCATTAAGATTTCGTGGCGTAACCTCGGGCACGTAAAACACGGTGCAAAAAAGCAGAATAATTGTCACGAAAAACTAGCGTCGCGTTGCTAAGGCCAGCAGCCATGTTGAGCTTTTTTTTTTTTTTTCAAAAGGATCGCGATTGGTCCACAGAATCGTGACGTCATGAAAACGATTGGCTGGCGTTTCTCGGCGTAGGAATACATTTTCCTCTGAGAGGCATTTCCGGTTTTTTCTTAGCTTGCAATCGACTATAGTGTCGCCATTTCGTTTAACAAGTTGGAAATAAAATTAAAAGGGTGATTTTATTTACACAAATACGCAAATACAACAGTATTTTGCTTTCTCGTCATGGTCTTAAAATTAAGATTAGAGGCACCCCTAGTACGTACGGCCAAGCGTTTTGTCACGTTTGTTTTCTAAATAAGTGTATTTTCAAAAATGCCCCAAAACGCGCTACAAACACTCAAAACGGTCATATTTCTGGATTTTATTAAAAATCTCCTGCGCTCTAAAAGAAAAATCCAAGGGCCGTAAAACCTTCATATACGTTATCATAAGTAACCTCCAAAAAAAATGAATACTATCGTGCATTCCTGAAACTCAGGTTTGTGTAGCGCAATTTGCCCATTCAGTGACGAGCGGTTGAATCCCCCTTAAAGGCCGGTTCTCACATGCAGCGAAGCGCTGATGTAGCGCTCCTCACGTGCCGTCAGCTACAGATAGCCTGCCACGAGCAACAGTTTTGGCGGTGCGATACAAAGCTGGTGAACGCTCCGGTCAGCATGCGCTTAGCGCGAGGTTAGCGCTATGCTTGTAGCGCTCCGCTGCATGTGTGAACAGGCCTTTAGGCGGCGGTCCCACGGCGGCCATCTTGAACAAGCCATTAGTTCAACCACTAGATGGCGGCACTCATCCGTGTGGCCTAGCCTAGCCTATACAGGAACTCTAGTGTGGCCAGAAAGCAGGCTCGTGGGCCGTGGCAGTGATGTTCCTCCTCTGCTCTTAATTTCCTCCTTTCTGCTGCTCGCCCGTGCACGTTCACCGCTCAACGCGTGCTCCCGCTGACACAAACGCCAGCAAACGTGCCAGTGGTGCTAGCAGTGCCCAGTTGGCGCAGAAGCGGAGCCCAGCTAGAGTCACTAAATAAAGCTACGCTTTCAGAGTACCGAAACTCCCAAACTACGCGTCTGAAGCGCGTCAGGCGCCGCCATCTTGGGTCCGCGGCGCAGATGGAGGGGTGCCTGTAGCTAAGCCAAGCCGAGCTGTAGCCGTCGCCTGCGCCAGCTGCCGTAGCCGCAGCTGTGGCAGCGAATCAAGGTCGTGTTGTTCGTATCTCGTCATAAGAAGGAAAAAGTGCGTGCTGAGCGACGGACTTCGGCGTGCGCGCGCAGTAAACAGTAAAACAGCAGCAGGCAGCGGATTGCTGGACCCAAGATGGTGGCGTTGAAAAAACGCGATGATGATGATAGCGACTCACGTGACAGCCGCTGTCCAATGATGCCCCAGCAAACCAGAATATTGTTGAATAGAGCGACTGGGTTGTCGGCAAAGTGCCAAAGAAAAGGAATGCGGTACTCTGAAAGCGTAGCTTTATTTAGTGACTCTAAGCCCAGCCAGCCCATTGACCCGATCGAGAGTGCCTAGCTGGGCAACCTTTGTTTTTTGATCCTGGCTTTGTTCTACGCTGCAGGGTTGGCAAAGCGTTTTGGTTAGAGGCTAACAAATCAGTAGCTATCGTTTTAACTATTAAAGCACTAAAAACATAGTCATTCAATCAATGAAGAATGTTATCAAACGATAAAGAACATATATAGGACATGCCTTGTCAGCATTTCGTGAATAAAGAGGTTTTGCACGACATAAACATTTAAAATCATTTTCGCTGTAAGTCGGAGCGCAGCTGGCATAACAGGTCAATGAGGCCAGTCAAGCAGAGCCAAAAAACACCATGCCACGGAGGTCAACGTTTTATAGTGCGTTTTTTGTCCCCGGTCAAAGCAATCAAGCGCAAACCATGGACCATGGCCTTGCGCTTTTAGTATGCGTGTTTGTGCTTGTGTACCTTAGTCTTTGACTGCATTTTGATCTATGATAAAACAAGCAATAGTAGACTCTTTTTCAAGACGGGTGTTCAGAGGGGCGCTCTATATAACTCATCATTTTGATGATAGTTTGATTACACTTGATTATCAGTTATCTGACCTTATAAATAACCACACCAAATATTGTTGAAATAGTACGCCGAGGTCGAAGAATCTGCATGTTCAAGAAAAGAGTAAAATTGTATTTTTTAGTCCCAGTGACCTAAACTTAAAAATTGTTAGTCGAGTGGGTGGCAGATTTCAAAGTCTGTTTTATAGTGCTTTTGATATATTTTTTTTAGGGCTGGGCAATTGATCGATTAACCTACCGATTAATCGATTAATGCTTTAATCGCGATTAATTTGTTTAACCAGTTAATCGGTAAAATTTTTACGAACCAAAATTAAATAAGAATGAAATGCTTTCACCATGCAGACATGGACGAGCACACCTATATGAGGTGAAAAATGTAGGTGAAGTATTAACTTAAGGTAAACTGTAAGGGGGAGATTTGTAACTTCAGACATGTGCAGAAGGTTGCACATGTCTCAGCGACTTCAATGCCGTGCGAGTGTCCGTTTAGCACAGCAGAAACTTCTGTGAACAATCAAAGGAGGTCGCCCTTCTCGGAGAATATCGACGAACATTTTTGCCTCATCGAGCTTAATTAATAATGTGTGAGTGTTTCTAACTGTTCTCAACTGTATATTGAAGCTGATTCATAATTAAAATTATTGCGTCGTTTAACACATATTCAGCAAAAAAAAAATATAGATGCAATTTTTATTTTTAATCAATATTATTATGCATGAAAATGAACGAGACCGATTAATCGATTAATTAATCGATTAAAGGGTGGCGATTAATCGGGTTAAAATTTTTAATCGACGCCCAGCCCTAATTTTTTTCATTAATAATTAAAGTAGTTGATAATTTGATGTTGAAAAAAATATACCAACGTCTTACATGTATATATATATATATATATATATATATATATATATATATATATTCTGTTTGAATGCAACAGAAATGGAGAATTTTACAGTAACGCTGACATCTTATGGTAATGAATGTGATCTCAGTGATGGTGATGTGAATGATTTCAATTTCAAACTTTTGATGACGTTGATTATTAATTATTGGGACTACGATGCTTAGCTAACGTCAATTTGATTACTTTATGAATAATTGCTTTTTATGCTGAAACTGGTCCTGTACACTGTTGAATGCTGTAAAATGGGACTGATGGCCTGGTCAGAAGAAGTTTTAATGCGAAAAGATTATTTGCCCCATAACGCTAAAATCCGTTGTCGTCGTCGGCGGCAACCGAGAGATGGTACCAAACATTTCCGATGGCGCAAAGAGTAAAAACACGTTAGAAATGCCCGGATTGCCGTCACATTTTTCACGAAGGTTCCTATAAACTAAGTAAATGAATGGTGCTTTCGAGAGAAACTCTGTTACATTTCGGTCTGGATGGGAATCGAACCCGGGCCTCCGGGGTGCGAGACGGGCACGCTTCCCAGTGTTGCCAACCGCAGGGTAATTGCCCTACTTGTAGGGTATTTTAGGCATTTTTGGTACATTGTAGGGTTGTAGGGCCGTCGGGCCATTTCCCCGCCAAAAGTAGGGTATTTTCAGACGTTGCGTCTTCAAAGGCGAGCATAATACAAAAACAAAAGTTAAAAAACAAAAAAACTGCCGTAGAAGCTTTGCATAGCTATACAACCCGTGTTCTGCCACACCACGACATCATGCAAAACGAAGGTATGCAAGTTGCAAGACGTGCTAACAGAGAGCACCAAACACCAAGTTGGAGAGTATTGGAGAGCTGGAGCAAGTGGGAGAGTTGGGAGAAGGTGGAGTTGCGTATAGGGAGTTTGGAGCCAGAAGAGGTATCTTCCCAGTGGGAATGTTCTCGCCAATTTTTCCCTGATGACTCTGGTCCATCCGGCCGTCCTTGTTACACCTGCGAAACAGGTGGCACCCCGAGCCCACCAGAACCGGCAGCCACCTGTTCAACTGGGCTTTTCTACGCGCTGGCGTAAGGTGCGCATGCTGCAAATAACCATACCTGGAACTACCACTCGTCCTGGGCGCTCTTTCGTTATGGCGCGTTGCGATTAACTCTCCTTACCATGCCAGAGCGTCAATAACGGATCATCGACGAGTACGGAGACGGATTTCAAAGCTACCGCAGAGCTTTCCGGCACGTTGTGCAGTCGGCAGTTTGAAGACGTCCTACCGACTTCACAAGTAGTTGAGACTGGAGCCGTTCACTTGAGCGTATGACGTTTTAGTGAACGAAGCCGAAACCATGACGTTCCATCGAATGACACTTCAGCGAATACGGAAGAGCCGCTGGTTTCCTATCCTCCCCTGGTGTAATAGCCTAGTTTGTCGAAATAGTACCTTAGTTTGATGAATCCCTAGGCGGTACACCCAAAGAAGCTAATATACCGTTCGGATTAGCTTCCTTTTGTAATGAGCCGCCTTGTTTGTCGCCACGAGTGCTGTTCTCACGTAGTACCCCATTTTTTTAATTTGTTGACATATCGGCTAAACATGTTAGTTGGGGATGTCTGTGAGCTTGCTACATCACTGTTGTGCTGATGCTAAAACAGCGCACGTGCAAGCATGGTGTTCTAGAATAACGCAGGTATACGCGTGCATGCGTGCAGTGTCGCTTTGTACTGTATTATTATTGCCCTGCATCATCATAATCCGTGCAACAGTATTATTTGAACAAAGATTTGTCTCGTAAAGTAAAATGTAGGGTAATAAGAAACATTCGCAGGGTAATGTAGGGTTTTCTGGACGCTGGCGTGGGGTATTTTCGAAAAATAGGTTGGCAACACTGACGCTTCCCCGACGCCACGGCGGCTTTTCTTTTTTTTTTCTTTATTGCCGACGCCACGGCGGCTCCACGGTCCTGGCTGACTAAGGTGTGCCTAGTGCGTGCGTCACTGCACACGTCCCGTCACAACCATCTGGCTGACTGAAGGTGTGGCCAAGTGCGTGCGTCATTGGGCACGTGACTTCGCAACCAATGGGAAGAAGGTGGCGGGTGCTGCCTCCCGCGCGTCACACACCGAATCAGCAGAAATAACTTTAACGCATGTCAAAAAAATAAATCGAAAACATTTCACCAAAGGGACTACAATGTCTTTGCATAAGTTTTTTTTTTTTGTATTCTTTTGCCACAGCCCCTCAGACAATGTATGTCTGGAAATAAGGATAATTCTTTTTTATTATTAACTCACGCATACTTGTTGTCGTAATATGTATTTTTATTTTTACAACATGTACACGGGAGAACCGCCAAGCGGTCCAGATCATCCGAAGTTCAGTGTGTTTTCACGTTCCTATGGCCGTCTGCACGTTCACGTTCAAAAGGGAAAACACCCTAGACCGTCTTCTCTTTTCAAATGACAACGAACCGTAGACCACATGAAGGTATATGCACGCTGTCTTCACGATAATTGAGAAATTTGACAGATAGAAACACCTAATCAACCGACTTTTACAGCTTCAAAAATCTATCGTATTAGCTGGTCGCCACTCCGCGCCAACCACAGTCTCGGCAGTGAATGCCGAGGTGGCCAGAGACCACGCCAGGGACATAAAGCCCCTCGATGTGTTGGCGTTTGTCTGCAAGTAGCGTCAAATGCGCCAGTGCACGAGACCTGTGTCTCGAGCGGCCCTTGGAAGCAAATGGCGGCGCAGAACTGAAATGAGCGGCCCTTGGAAGTGAATGACGGCGGATCAGCACCCTGTCGTGACACGTGTCTTACGCGTTTCCACCACAATGGTTGGCGGTACTTGTAAGCGTGAATTTTATCGAGGGACTTTACAACGACAGTTCGTCTGTCGCCATCTGTGCACGTTTCCACTAGAGTCACTAAATAAAGCTACGCTTTCAGAGTACCGAAACTCCCGAACTACGCGTCTGAAGCGCGTCAGGCGCCGCCATCTTGGGTTCGCGCGGAAATGGAGAGGTGTATGTAGCTGAGCCAAGCCGAGCTCTAGCCGTCGCCTACGCGAGCTGCCGCGGCCGCAGCTGTGGCAGCGAATCGAAGTCATGTTGTTCGTATCTCGACGTAACACGAAAAAAGCGCGTGCTGAGCGACGGACTTCAGCGTGTGCGCGCAGTAAATAGCAAACAGCAGCACGCAGATGATCGCTGGACCCAAGATGGTGGAGCTGAAAAAACGCGATGATGATGATAGCGACGCACGTGACTGCCGCTGCCCAATGATGCCGCAGCGAACCAGAATATTGTTGGATAGAGCGACTGTATTGTCGGCCAAATGCCAAAAAAAAGGAATGCGGTACTCTGAAAGCGTAGCTTTATTTAGTGACTCTAGTTTCCACTGTTCACAAAAAGCACAGTCTACGCATGCTAAATCACAGTCCAGCCAGCGCTCGATCGCAGTTGCAGCCAACCAGAAGGTGCGCGTGCATAACACACAAACACAGCAATGAACGCGCCCTCATTTATAGTTTCGTTTGCGCGAGAACACCAGCAAAAGATCGGCGAGATCAAACCCCATGCTCGCGCCATATAAAACACAGATGTCCCGCGGACTAAATTTATAACTAGGACTGGGCGTCAATTTTAATCGAACAATTAATCAATATACCTATTGCTATATTACCCAAGCATAAAGGAGAATGCAGGGATTGGTGTTTCACGAGCCACACGCGCACGCCTTCCCCGTATAAATGATGCGGAGTGAATGACCAAAATAAAGCGCTTATGGACGCGCGCAGAGCCGTTTATTGAGAGAGTTTGGCCATACATTGGTTTGAATAGGCGAGCCTCTCGGGCCAACCACAGGCCGCGAAACAGCCCCTTGCGGTGGTCGCGTGCTCTAAATTTGTGCCACGACTATACTTCGTTTCACCTTATGTGCGAGCGAAGGCAAAACTGGAAGCGCGAGCACGGAAGCTCCGTGCGTTCAGGCTTTGCTCGAGCGCGCGAGCTGGGGAGAAATGCCAAAAGCGCTGGTCTCGCGCTTCTAGCTTTGGCTTCGCTCGCAGGTAAAGTGAAACGAAGTAATTTTGAGCCGTGCCGAGCGGAACTCCGCGTCTCAAGACGCTCGCGCACCCCACCCTTTGCACTGCTTTCTTTCAGCCAGTCTCAGGACGCTGTTCTAGCAGTGCAGACAAAGGCATGGGCACGAGCGCGTGGCTTTGGAAAGTGCCTCCTATGCACGAGGTCTCGTACAAACAATAGCGTTTCGCTGAGCTACGCTCACGCGCCTGTGCCTTTGTCTTCACTGTCAACATTTGTGAGATGGAGTAGAGGTCTCCTGATTGGTCGACGCTGTGTCACAAATTTAGTTTACGCTCTAAGCGTGGGGGGAATATTCGGCGCTGGCGGCGGCCTTTGCTCCGCCTATTTTCCAAACTCTCCTAATATACGGCTCTGGACGCGCGTGCAAACTTCTTTTTAGGACAGTTACTGCTGCAGACGCGAGCACGTTCGATGCGTGGAACACTATTCCCTGCATTCTCCTTGATGCTTGGGTAATTTAGTGATAGGTCTATGGGCTCAGCTGTCTGCGCTAAACGGACAATCGCATGGCGTTGAAGTGGCTGGGGGCACATATAACCTTCTCCACTTCTTTCGAGTCAAACATCTTGCCCCTACAGTTTACTTTCGGCCAAATTTTCACCTAAAGTTTGCCTTCAAACAGGTGTACCCGTACACGTCTGCATGGTGAAGGAGTTAAATTTTTACTTTTTCGTTTGTCAAAATTCAACGGTTTGACTGGTTAAAAATTTAATCGCGCTTAAATCATTAATTGATTTTTTGGTAGGTTATTAGATCAAGTGCCCAGACCTAGTTATAACGCAACGTAGAAAAACATAAGCAAACGCCCCTGTATGAGTGGACATTGCCTCGTTCAGCAGTTTGCAGAGCAGTGGCCGGGCTAGAGTGAAGAGGCGCGATCGCTTACGGCCTTTGCACCGGGAGTAGTTGCTCCCTGCGGCGGCAGCTTGTAGGGGTCGCTGTAACCCTACCGCTCCTACAGCGCTGTGATTCTTTCGGAGAGTCACCTCCTCTTCACCGTGTTGTCCTCTTTGCTCCGGGCTTGAGTTGGACAAGTTTCTAGAGTAATTAGAACCACAGGTCATGAGGCCGGCTGCCTTCAGGGACTTATGCGGAGCACGTCTTTCTCTTCGTAAGCTTAAAAACAAGTTTGTATAGACAAACATTGAATTATTGTAAGCCGAAACTTATTTCAGTCGGCTCACTACAGTTATTTCAAGCAATAATTTCACACATTTTCTATCGGAGTGGTCGGGGTTCAGGATGGCTCAGGCGGCGTTGGGCATGGTTGTGTGGTCGCACCCCTACGCGGCTAAAGAAGTCCCATTGCTCCTCGGCGAGAGTGAAGGTCACAAGGACACCGCTCTCTAGCCCGGTTATGGAAGAACATGTCAGGGCAGCACTGAGCATCTCGCTTGATTTTATTTCGCAACACTCATTGCGAAGACTCCGAAGAACGAAAGAGAAGCGCGAGGAAACTTCACGAGTTGTGATTCTGGTCCGGCTTGCTAAAACAGCGTCTCAACTGAGACTGAGTGAAAGAAAGCACTGCGAAGGGTTGGGCGCGCGACTTTCTTGAGACGCGGCTTGAGTGCCACTCAGCTCGAGCGCTGGCTTTGGCATTGCTTTCTTTCCCACAGTCTCAGCTAAGTCGCTGTTTCTAGCAAGTCGGACCTAGTCGGACCTGGCTGCTTATAATTAGTTGCAAAAGGCAAGAGTCATGGTTGGTGTAATGCACAAACTGGAAGCTTGGAGTCGTTGCATTGTTAAACCAACACCATGAAAGTTGATCGTCTGGCATTGTTCTTATTTGAATAAATGAAATAAAAATTAATCCAAAGAAAGACGACCTATACTTCGTTTCACCTTATGTGCGAGCGAAGGCGAAACTGGAAGCGCGAGCACGGAAGCTCCGTGCGTTCAGGCTTTGCTCAAGCGCGCGAGCTGGGGAGAAATGCAAAAAGCGCTGGTCTCGCGCTTCTAGCTTTGGCTTCGCTCGCAGATAAAGTGAAACGAAGTATAGTGAGGGTTTTGCACGTGTGCAAAGCTTTTGATAGAGCACTTCATGGAAAAGGGGTTTATTGAGCCTCAAGGCCGGTTCAGACACTTGCGTTTGAGTGCGTTTGACTGCGTTGCGGCGAGAACCGAAAGCGAGTCACCGGCACATCTGTGCTTCGTATGAAGCGTGGAATCCAATTCAAGGAATCTTCTTGGCACGCGACATAAACAGCAGGGATGTCCTGGTGTTTCGCAGCCGCAACGCAGTCAAACGCAGTCAAACGCAACTGTGTGAACCGGGCTTCAGATTTGAGCCACGATGACTGGCTGTTTGTTGCCTTACTATGAGGACCAGTCACTGCGATTTGCACATAACAACACTGTACACATAACACTCTCCGTAAGTTGTCTACGAGTAGAGTGACGTTAAAACTAAAAATCTCAAATCCCTGCACAAATGGCGAACAAAACAGAACCAGCGCGGTTGGAAAGCTGGAACCTTAAAAAAAATATCTGTTAAAAATCTTGGAGTGGAGGAAACAAAAATCTCCTTCGTCGTCACCATAATATGGAGTTCAATATTTGGACCTTTCGTGGTGTCAGAACATGGCGGACAGCATTGAATAGCTTATTCGTAGGCGCTAGGCGTTTTCAAGAACTTGCTCGTGACCCTTGTAACGGGCTTCTCGTTTTTTTCTCTTTTTTTTTCTTGCAAGATTAACTGTTACTTACTGCAAGAACGAGGAAGTAGCGCGAGGAAATATTTGAGAAAAGAATCCTCTGCGTCAGAGACAGAATCAGCGCCACTTTTCCTGAACTTCTCAAGCTCGAATTTCACCCATCTTTCAAAAGATGACGCAAGTGCGCGTCGTCTGCTAAAACATAGGTCCTTTTTACTATTTAGGACAATTAGTATGCTTTAAAAAAATTACAATCAAATAACGTGATTTTATTTAGAACGAGAAAAGCACTAATTAAAGAATCGTTGCTTAAATAGCTGCCCTCTTCTTTGAAACCGATTTCTTGCGTACAGAGTCGAGCTTCAAAATAGTCCCATGATTTAAACATATTTTAAACAAATCTGAATATGAATACAAAAAAAATTACGCTTCTAGTGAACCCGCTCAGTTCCTCTAGCATACAATTAAAACAAAAATTAGGTCAGATGCCAGAACGCTGTCTGAGAAAACCAAGAACGCGTTAAGGGAATTCTTAGAAATTTTACCATAATCAAGTTGTGTTTACAAGAAAACGGCTGGCGTTGCACTTCTAATATTTTGTATTCTGAGTTCCTATGTTTACCACAAGCATGCCCTTAAATGTCGTTGCTGCGTTATGATGTGAAAGTGAGTTACGAGACTTCAAAATCACATAAAAAAGGCTCTTTTTGAATAAATATTAAAAAAATGTGAGCGTGATAATTAACAAAAACACGTATGCACGGAACTAGACGAGTCCTTCTTCTATTCAATAAAAAAATAAGAACGCGTCTTGGATGCATTACAAGTCTAGAAACTTGGAATGCATAGAGGTATGTCTTTGGAAATATCAAAGCTTGCACTTTTTGTTTTCTTATTGTGCGTTAAGTTTTGAAAAATGCGTATCATATTTTGCACTAAAAGAGTGATGACGAATTGGCGATTTCATTGCAAAAAGAATGAAATACGTAACACGCACACAGACGCGACATTTGCACTGCAAACAGGAGCGTTAGCAGAGCTGCCACCGGTATTATAGTTGGGGCCGTGGGACCGCCGCCTTAAGCCTACGATATGTTTGTCTCACTCGGTATTTAACATTGGCGACGAGCTAAACCGGTAAACGTGCAGCATCGGCAGCGGCACCGGCAGCGCTCAACCATTCCAGGCCACGGCCACGACCACGTCATCTGAGCGCTCCTATGGAAGAACCTGCTCCCGGCTGAGGGTCGAGTTTTAGCGGCGCCTAGTGAGAGGCGTTTTCAGTAGGCGGCACAAAACCTCAATCATCCTACCTCGTCGGGTTCTTCTGTTATCCGTGGGTGCGTGCCAGCTGATCGCGCTTTCTGGTTTTAAGGGTGTTCACGCTGTAAAATGCTTTTCTCTATGTGAAGGGTACTGAAGGAGTCCAATTCGTTAATTAGCTTGTTTTGTTTTTTTTAGTTTGCGCAGACAACACCAGATGGTATTGGCTGCGACCGCGCACCGCCAACACCATAGAGGCCAACACAACCTGGTGCACCACGCAAAAGACGAAAAAAAAAAAAAACCGAGTTCCAGGCCCTCCCACGAGGCGTCGCTGAAACTCGGCCCTCCTAGAGCTCCTGTATAGACCCTTTTCATGGCAAACGCCACCAGGAGTTGTTCTAGTCTTTGACGTCCCAGAGAACTTCCGGTTCATAAAAAGTATGAACAAAGCCCACCCTAACACTGCTGTTTGAAATGTTGATGAAACGTTTAACCACCAATTCTCCAGGTGAACGCCAAAAGAACGCAGAACCCCCTGATATGATAAATATTTTCGAATACTCTTGTAAACCAACTTGCCTCCTCCAAGACGTTAAATTGACCAGCCGAGGGCCCTCGTTAAATCTCCAACTTTGATGTGCGTGTAGCGTTTATGCTTTCTAGCACTGGCGACATAGGCAAGCTCGACATACTTTCAAAGACGGAGCGACCGGAAGTTGCTTGGGACGCAGGAGGCAGTTCATGTTTGTAAACATGAAAAGGGTCTATAGGCTCCTTAAGGGGTGTTCACACGAGGGAGAAATCCCGGGGATTTCTCCACGGCACGCGCATCCAGCGACGAAAACGTCAGGCTTTGCGATGTGCAAAAGCCTCGCGTTTTCGTCTCGTGATGCGCGCGTGCAGGGGAGAAATCCCCGGGATTTCTCCCTCGTGTGAATACCCCTTTACGGGAGCCAGAGTTGCGCGTTCATCGCCGTCTTTCCTGCATGGCATGTTAATCCAGCTCCTCACGTGACTGAATTCGGCGAATAGCAGCGCCGCGCGTTCGAGGCGCGCGGCGCGCTCAAAAGCAGGGGAACGTTCGGCGGGGCGCGCGCAACGTCTACTTTCCTGCACGGCACTTGATTCGGCTCATCTCGTGAACGCGCAACTCTGGCTCCCGTAGGGAGCCTACACAGGAACTCTAGGCCCTCCGAGAGGTGCGTGCTTAAAGGAGCTGTGCAACGATATTCAATTGGAATGTTTTTCACTTTCCACGAGCTTACTGGCACTGGTGGGACTCAAGGATACTCGCACGCAACGCCACTGGCCAAGAAACTCCTTTGTTGCGGTGTAATTTCAAGGACAAAACCGACCATTTCCATTCAATCTTTCCTTTGCAAAATTTGATGACGTAACGTGGGGATCGCAGTACACTCCAGTGACGATATTTGAATGCGGTTCATAGATTGGACCCGAGCATTGCTTGGGCACTCGATTTGGGCTCGTGATAATTACTAGCTTGAGAAGCATTCGGGTAGGGGGCCCATGTCCAATCGCTGCAACGACGACAATAGCCGAGTCATAACAATGTCTGGAACTCAGCGCGTGTCCTGTGCTTTGCCAAACCCAGCGCGTGGCTATGATCAACATTGGCGGCATATAATCGGCTCCAGTTCAAGTGGCTGCTTGTTCTGGCTGCGAGTTGAGGGGGTGAACGCTGCTCGTTTTTCTTTAATTTTTTTCTGGGACTTCTACTGCGGGGGGTGAAAAACGAACGCGTGTTTCATACCTCATTAACGTCAGGGATCCGTTCTAAGTGGTATTTGTGCAAAGTACAAAAATTGTTGCATCGTCCCTTAAGTGCAGATGGAGTGTTCCAGGCAACGCCTCCTGTACTGGTACAGGAGCCGTTCCAGGTATTTTTTAAAAACTGCAGTTCTAAGAATTTACGTCCGAGGACGCCACGTTTTGGCCACGCTATATCGAGTGTGACGTTTTCGTGGCGAGCGACATAACTACGCCAGAGAAGAAACGCGCCGTCCTGTGTAGTGTCTGCGGCTCCACAACATACTCCATCTTGCGTTCTCTGTGTTCGCCAAGCTCGTCAGCTGAAACGCCATAGAAAGACATAACACGTGAGCTTCAAGAGCCCATTGTCCCTCAACGTTATGTGATATTCAAGCGATTCTAGCTCTTCAAACAAGTTTAACGTCCAGGGGAAACTGTGGCGACCTTCATTGCGGAGCTCCGAAGCTTGTCTAAGCACTGCGAGTTCGGCGCAATGATCGATGACATGCGCCGAGACCGCGTCGTTTGCAACCTCCATGACGACACGTTACAGCGGCGTCTGCTCGTCGAGACCACTCGAACGCTGAATAACGCCCTGGACATGGCCAAAGCGTCCGAAGCGACCAAGTCTCAAGTTATTGAAATTCGCGCCTCTGCGTCATCAGCCGACGGCTGCAACAGATTCCGAAATGCACCGGGTTGGAAATGACGCCGCGTCGAGATCGACGCTTAAGACCACGGAATCGCAGCCGTCAAGCTTTCTGTTACAAGATGAACAGACAGACGGCGCCACCACCCAAGGAATCCGGTGGCGTACGGGCCTCCCCCCGCCACTACTCTCCGAGACGAAGAAACCGGCGAGCATGGCGGACGCAGATGCCGTCCACATTGTAACCATTATGCAAACATTAAACTAGTTACGTTCGATAACACGCCTTTTGAAACATGGTGTCAGAAGCGGCAATAGCCAACGCTTGAGCTACAACCGCCACGACCACGGAAGCAAGCATGGACAAGATCCCGCCGCCGCCGAAGTTTGAAAACGCCAGCAACGCTGCGGAACAATGGCGCACGTTCAAACAAGCCTTCACGCTGTACCTGAAAGCGACCGATGCCGCTGGAGCATCATTGGAAAGGCAAGTCGCACTTCTCACAGTTGAAGAATCAAGCCTGCTAGACATTTACAATACTCTGGACTTCGGAGAATGTACGGAAGCGAGACCGCACCCTGAATTTGACTTCGACCACGTTGTGAAGCTACTGGATGCGCACTTTCTGCCGGAGCAGAACGAAGTGTACTCACGCTACGTTTTTCGCATGCGAGTACAACTCCCCGACGAGAGGTTCAACACTTTTCTGACCGACCTGAAACTGAAATCCCGCGACTGCAATTTCGGAACAGAAAAAGAGAAGATGATCCGTGACCAAATCGTCTGTGGAGTAAACGACGAGAAAGCACGTGCGGACATTCTTAAACTCGAGAAACCGACGATTGAAAAAGTCGTAAAGGTGTGCCTAGCGCACGAGTCGACGAAGCTTCAAATGAAGGTGTTCAGAGAACGCACCACGGTCGCCGAGGAAGTCCACGCAATGAAAGGTAGCAGCAATCGCCGCCGACTACCGGGTGCCGACCGAGAGAAAGAAAAACAGACTGCGTTCAAGCAATCCGTACAGAGCTGTAGATACTGCGGTAGGACTCACGAGCGCACAAGACAAGCATGTCCAGCATGGGACCAAACCTGCAACAAGTGCAAGAAGCGGAACCATTTTGCAACGGTATGCAAAAGCACCAAGACCGTCGCCAGTTTGGAGGAGCACGACGACGACGACTCAACAGAAGAAATACTCACGGTGCAGGACGGTAAAGCAAGCTCGTTATTTGCAACCTTGACCGTCAATGAAAGAAAAGTCAAGTTCCAAGTGGACAGTGGAGCTGCAGTGAATGTTATCAACCACAAGAGTGTGACACCCAGACAGATCGAACCAACCTCGACAACCCTGCGCATGTGGAATGGCACGAAAGTCATCCCATCTGGCAAAGCAAGGCTGAAGGTGACTACAGCCAACGGGCAGAAACAAGTCGTTGACTTCATTGTGGTCCGTAACGACTTCACACCCCTCATAGGACGGAAGACAGCTGAACTGATCGGGCTAATCACGGTTGACTACGACCTGGTTGCCAGCGTTGGTGAAGTGAACTCAAGAGACCACATCACGAAGAGGTACCCCGACGTTTTTGGAACCTCTGTAGGCTCTCTGCCCGGACCCGTACACCTTGTGACCAAGCCAGCGGCATGCCCCAAAGCAGTGACAAGTTGCCGAGTCCCAATTAACATCAAGCCTCAGTTCGAGGCAACTATAAGACGCTTGGAACAAACAGGGATCATCAATAGTGTCACCGAACCAACACCTTGGGTCAGCCGAATGGTCATCGCTACAAAAAAATGGTGTAATGAGAATCTGCATTGACCCTCAGGCTCTCAACGAAGCTTTAAAGCGAGAGAGACACCCCTTTCTGATCCTCGATGACATTTTGCCTGAAGTCGCAAAGGCAAAGATATTTTCGAAGTTGGACCTACGAGACGGCTACTGGCAATGTATCCTGAACGAAGAATCTAGCCTCCTCACCACCTTCCAGACACCAATGGGACGCTACAGGTGGCTACGCCTCCCATTTGGACTCGCTGTCAGCCGCGAAATCTTTCAGAAGAGACTGCAGTCAGCTCTGGATGGACTGAGTGGTGTGCTGTGTGTGGCAGATGACATTCTGGTATATGGTATCGGCGAAACAGATGCGGAAGGTCGCAGTGATCATGACACGAAGCTGGAAAACCTGCTGCAGAGATGAAACAAGATTGGCGTGCGACTCAACCGAGACAAGACGGAGCTGGATTGCTGAAGTACAACATTTCTGGGGCACCTACTGACAAAGGATAGACTACGTGTTGACCCTGAAAAGGTCAGAACCATTCAAGAAATGCCCCCACCAACTGACGTCCAAGGTGTGCAACGCTTTTGTGGAATGGTCAACTACCTTGCGCGTTTTCTGCCAAAGCTCTCCCAGGTCACAGAATCGCTCAGAAAGCTGGTCATCAACAGTGAACCATGGGCATGGAGCGATGAACAAGACAACGCTTTTCAAGAGACAAAGAACTTGGTAGCAAGAGCCCTAGTGTTGGCATATTACAACCCACAGAAACCGCTGGTGGTACAATGCGATGCCAGCGAACGTGGCTTAGGAGCTGCACTCCTTCAAGATGGACAGCCATTGTCCTTTGCGAGCAGAGCTCTTAAGCCTACTGAAGTGCGGTATGCGCAGATAGAGAAGGAGATGCTTGCCATAGTCTTCTCGTTGAACAAGTTTCACCAGTACACTTTCGGAAGACTGACGACTGTAATCACAGACGATAAGCCACTACAAACCACCTTGAAGAAGCAGCTGGATCACGTTCCAAGAAGACTGCAAGGGATGATCCTACAGACTGAACGCTACAACATCGACCTACAGTACCGACCAGGAAAGCAACTTCTACTGGCCGATACAATGTCCCGAGCATTCTTGCCAGACGACCGATGTAAACAGCAGCTCGAAGGCATCAACGTGGTGAACCACCTACCTGTGCGAAAGGATACTGCAGAGAAGATCCGCAACGCAACCCTGAAGGATGACACCTTGCAAAAGCTGACGACAGCGATCATAACGGGATGGCCACAGGAAAGGCACGGTGTTGCACCAGAAATCAGGATGTACTTCCCTTTCCGAGACGAACTTGTCGTGGAAGATGACATCGTATACAAGGGACAACGACTGGTGATCCCAAAAGCACTCAGTGGAGAGATGAAAAAAAAGCTACATTCATCACACTTGGGTATCGAAAGCACTCTACGACGTGCACGTGACAGTATTTTCTGGCCGAGCATGAATGCTGAAATCAAGGACCACGTATCAGCCTGTAATGTGTGTCAGAAACATGCACCAGCGCAACAACGAGAGACGCTGAAACCACACCCAATACCTGACTTTCCGGGGGAACTTGTCGGATGCGACATACTGAAGCACAAGAGCAAGCACTTCCTAGTCACAGTGTACTATTACAGCAACTTCTGGGAGGTCGACCAACTCAACTCGTTAACAACTGCCCATGTGATACGCAGACTGAAAGCTCACTTCGCAAGACACGGCATCTCGAGTGTTCTGATCACGGACAACGGCTCACAGTTTGCTTGTGAAGCGTTCAACAAATTCGCGATCGATTGGAACTTCGAACATGTCACGTCCAGCCCACGATACCCAAGATCGAACGGTATTGCTGAGTCTGCCGTGAAGACTGTCAAAATGCTCTTAAAGAAAGCAAACGAAAGCAATGGCGATCTTTAGATGGCATTTCTTGACCATCGTAACACGCCGTTGCAACACATGCATGCAAGCCCTGCACAGCTCCTCATGGGTCGACGCACACGCACATGTGTACCAACGACAACCAAGCAGCTGCTGCCAAAAACTGTCAGTGCCAGAAACCAGTTGGAGCAGAAGAAACGAAGGATGGTTTTCTACAACGACAAACGGGCCAAAGACCTTCATCCTCTGAGCATGGGACAAGATGGGATGGTTCTCCCAACCAAAGAAGCATTATGGACGAAGGGAACCATCAAGGAGCAATGTGGTGACAGGTCATACAAAGTACAGGTCAGTGACGGCGTGCTACGCCGCAACAAAGTGCACATACGAGATGCACCCAGTTACCAACAAGCTGAAGCAGATGTCTCAGCTACTCAGGACGATCATGAGCACCACAGAACACCCCAGGTCAAAAGTTCCCCTCAGCGCGAACCAGACACGACACCAATACCTGAGACTTTCGAGGCTGGCCACCAACTTTCCCCAATCCGTACCCCTACGAGCCCAAAGAGAACAGCAGCTCTACCAAAGAAATTTCAAGACTTTATTGTGGGGTAGTCCCTACTTAAACAAAGGAGGATGTTACAAGATGAGCCGACAGACGGCGCCACCACCCAAGGAATCCGGTGGCGTACGGGCCTCCCCCCGCCACTACTCTCCGAGACGAAGAAACCGGCGAGCATGGCGAACGCAGATGCCGTCCACATTGTAATCATTATGCAAACATTAAACTAGTTACGTTCGATAACACGCCTTTTGAAACACCTTCCGCCTATTGAAATCGGCGGCTCAGCAAGAAACACGGAGAATCGTTCAAGCACACCTCTATAAGGAACATGCTGGCGTTGCAATGGGGTGGATGACCCAAGAGCGTGCCGCTTTGTTGGGGCGGTGTGCCGCTTCTGAAATAACAAGGAATACATCGTCGCGGCTTACCGCCACAAGGCGAAAGCCGAACGCTGACAATCGAAAGAAGAAACTGGAGCCTTTGTCAAAAGATTACAAAGTTTTCGCCATCGAGAGTGTCGAGCCGCCTGTGTTCTTTGATGTTGCGATCAACGGCTGCATCGTACAAATATAAGTGGACTCCGGATCTGCCTTCCGGGTTGGCGCTTCCATAGTGAAATCAAATAAAGTATCATATGTTTTTCAAAACATATCCGAGCGTAATTTGGAAAATTTCAGGGTTGAAATTTTGCGCACTGATTGGGGCCCAGTTTATTCTGAAACATGAGCAGATGAGGCGTATAACACATTTATTAGCATCTTTAGCAATGTATATAGCTCGAATTTTCCCTTATTAACAAAGACAGTCTCTAAAAATATTCGGAAGTCCTGGATCACTCCTCTGCACCTGAAAATGTTAAAAAAGAAAAGAATCGTTTATATAAGTCTTTTTTAACGTCGAGAAATCCCGATAAACTGATAATCTTCAAGCAATTTCGTAACCGCCTGACATCTGAATTGCGGAAAGCTAAACTAGAGTATCATACACAGCTTTTTAACCGAAATTGCAAAAAACGACCATAATTAGTTTGGAAATTCATAAATGAGGTGTTACACCGTAGTAGACCGCGTAAAGCTATTGGTGAACTTTCTGTTGACGGGAAGAACGTTTCTGGGGCATCACTAGCAGAACACTTCAATGAAGTATTCGTAAACTTAAAGGGGCTGTGCAACGGCTGTACAACACTAGAGCGCACGACACTTGAGCGCCGACATTAGAGCGCCGACAGTAGAGCGCCCCGACGTTAGCGCGCGCGACACTAGAGCGCCGCGACGTTAGAGCGCGCGACACTAGAGCGCCGCGACGTTAGAGCGCGCGACTCGAGAGCGCAGCGACGTTAGCGCGCGCGACTCGAGAGCGCGGCGACGTTAGCGCGCGCGACTCAAGAGCGCTGCGACGTTAGCGCGCGCGACTCAAGAGCGCAGCGACATTTGCGTGTACTTAGAGCGCCCGTCACGAGAGCGCACAACCAGTCCAGCTCGAGTGGCCGACTGGACCGACCACTTGTTCGGGCATCGCGTGTTTTATGTAAAATTGGCAGGGATTTATGCCGCGGAATTGAGCAATGACATTGCGAAATGAGTCGACGAAATGTTTGCGTGTGACAAAGCAATAAGTGTTACAAAAAGCTAACAAAAAAGAAATGAATATCTGTAGCGTTCATTTTTGCGGAAAAAGAAAACATTGCAGCTGACCTTGCCTAGGTCAGCTGCAATGTTTTTCTCTAATTTTTTTCACTTTTTCTCGAACGTTTTCTAAATCAAAGACCTATTGAAGGCTTCATTAGTTCTTTGATTTTGTATATCACAGATTTTCAGGAAAGGTTTTCTTGTATCCGTTAAAAGGCTGGAAAGATCTGCATGCGATAAAATTGCGCTGAGCTTTCCTTCGATGAGTTTTTTACTGACACTTTTTAGCGGTGATCTTTCTTCATTATGAATATGGACGTCAGAACACCATTTAAACTTATGCGAGGGTTGTCTAAATAACGACCAAATAGATCGAAGTCCAAATGCCTGTCAAGAATAGACCAAATATAGCAAAAAGTAAACTATTTATAGTATATCCGAGAGGCGCACAGCAGCACTGTGAAGGAATCTTAAACTCGCTGCTCCACTCAACTGCTACCTTTCCCGGTACCTATGTGTCCCAGCCCACTCTCCTGCCCTTTTTCTCTCTGATGTCAGTAAACAATTGGTTAGAAAGAGTCGTACACTTTTTATTTTTATTTTTTATTAAAGGCATATTCAATGAATCAAAAATCACCAATGCTTCAATCCGATGAGTCGCTAAATTTTGTTATGTCTGTGGAGCCGCGGGTACATCACACATTTTCCGGTGTTTGCTCAAATGGGGTGCGCTCTCGTGTCGCGCGATCAACTGGTTGTGCGCTCTCGTGTCGCGCGCTCAACTGGTCATGCGCTCTCGTGTCGTGCGCTCTTGTGTCAAGCGCGCTACTGTCGCAGCGCCCTCATGTCGCACGTTCTAACGTCGGCGCTCTAGTGTCGCGCGCTCTAAAGGCGCTCTCCCCTGTGCAACGATATTCGTTTTGAGCGTTTTTCTTTTTGTATGAGCTTACTGGCCCTAGTGGGACCCAAGTACACTCGCACGCAACGCCATTGACCAAGAAAACTCTTTGTTGCGGTGTAATTTCAAGGAGAAAAGCGAGCGTTTTCTTTCAATCTCTCCTTCGCAAATTTTGATGACGTACCATGGTGGTAGCAGCATCCTCCAGGGACGATATTTGAATGCGGCTCATAGATTGGACCCGAGCATTGCGTGGGCACTCGAATTGGGCTCGTGATAATTACTAGCTCAAATGTCTGGAACTCAGCGCGTGTCCTGTGCTTTGCCAACCCCAACGCGTGGCTATGATCAACATTGGCGGCATATAATCGGCTCCAGATCACGTGGCCGCTTGTTCTGGCTGCGAGTTGAGGGGGTGAAAATTGCTAGTTTTTCTTTAATTTTTTCTGGGACTTCTATTGCGTGGGGTGAAAAACGAACGCGTGTTTCATAGGTCATTAACGTCAGGGATCCGTTCTAAGTGGTATTTGCGCAAAGTACAAAAATTGTTGCATCGCCCCTTTAAGCCCACCGCCACATAATGTTAATGCCTTCAGTTTTATACAAAATATAGTGCACAAAACAATTTTTTTTAGAACCGACTGATGAACACGAAGTATGTTCTATATTTACGGGTCTTAGCAATAGTAGAAGTTGCGACACAGATGATTTACAAGTTAGACCCGTAAAATTTGTTATAGATATCATCGCCTCTTGCCTGGTGCATATTTTTAACCTTGCCTTGTCACAGGGGACGTTTCCTAGTAGAATGAAATTAGCTAAAGCATCAGTCATATTTAAAGGAGGAGATAAAAATCTACCGACAAACTATAGGCCTATCTCTATACTTCCTATATTTTCCAAAGGGCTTGAAACAATTATTTTAAAACGCCTCGATTCTTTCTTTGCTAAACATTCTGTGATATCGGATTTTCAATATGGTTTTCGCAAAGGAAAGTCATCTGAGTCTGCGTTGCTTCAAAAAAAGAAATTATTTTGAAAAATATAGAAAATCGGTTGTTTACCCTTGGTATATTTATAAATTTTAGTTAAGCATTTGACTTCATAAACCATAAAATACTACTTGATAAACTATACTGTTATGGAATACGTGGTGTAACTCTGTCCCTTTTACATTCCTATTTGGAGCACCGTAAGCAATGTGTTGTGATCGATGGTCATACATCGCCTTTTCTTAACATACGATGTGGGGTTCCCCAGGGTAGTATACTTGGGCCAATGTTATTTAATGTGTATATTAATGATATTGTAAATATAAACAAACAAATAAAATACATAATATACGCTGACGATACCAGCCTATTTCTCGCTGAAACGAGTGTTGAAAAATTAATCGTAGACGCAAATGATGTTCTTAGCCAGTTTCTTATATGGTCCAACAACAATGGCCTTAAAATTAACATCCAGAAAACGAAAGCTATAGTTTTTCGACCAAAGAGCAGGGCTCTGCGAATTAATCATAATATTACAATAGGCACCGTACCAATCGAGTTAGTGAAACAACATAAAACGCTTGGAATAATTTTGTCTGAACACCTTTTGTGGAATGATCATGTCAATTATCTTGTTACGAAGCTGTCTAGGGTGGTTGGAGTTATGTCACACTGCCGCAATATTTTCCCAGTTAACGTGAAATTACAAATCTACTATTCACTATTTCAGTCTTACATTAATTATTGTCATCTTGTTTGGGGGACAACTACACAAACAAACATAAAAAAACTTACTTTACTTCAAAAAAAGATGCTTCGTTATATTGCCAATGAGCACTATCTCGCTCACACCAAACGTTTGTTTGCCAAATATAAAATAATTATTCTTGATAAGATGTATGACTATAGATTACTGCACAGTTTTCGCTTTTCATCTGAGCATGCTTCGCTTTTATGCAAGATGTCGGAGCTCTCCAATCATCCTCGTAGTTTCAACACCCGTCTTTCCGAAAAATGGATAGTACCACGAGCTCGTACTAACTATACTTACCAGCCAACTACATATCGTCTACCTTTATTACTTAATCATCTTCTTAATAATAATATTGAATATATATCAAATGGGAAGGAAATCATTACTTATGCATTTCTTAGGCATACCCACACCTTTGTATAAATTTTGCATTTCGTACAGTGCTGTTAGAAGTTATGCGTATGTGCGCCTTGTGTTGTTTTGCGTAATTTTCTTCTATATATAGCTGTATATCTTTTCAATCTGTCACAAGTTCTGCGAATATTTTTTTTCTTTTTGTATAATGATGTTAGAAGTTGTATGCATGAAGTGATTACTCAGCGTATCTTTCCTTTGCATGTAATATCCTTTTGTGTTCTGAATGGATGTCCTGCTGACAAATTTGAGACGGGCCCCAGACCTCGTGAAGCTGCCACTGGCAGCTTTTTGTCTAGGGTCTCCGTTGGCTTAAAGGCCATAAATAAAACGATTGATCGATTGAACTCGCGTGTGATGCGTCAGCTTCACATATTCAATAGTAGCCTCAAACCATGCTCCTTACGTCTACGGTCCTATACGCAGCAGAACCTGGAAGTTCTCGGGATGGTTTCAGCCAACGTGTCATTCAAGGACAAAAACATGAAATTGAAACTTATGGTCGTGACAGGATTCGGCGAAAGTCGGCTTGGGCGCGACTGGTTCTGGTCCTTGGGCATCGCATTGGAGGGAGTTCTTCATGACGACGCGTCGTCGCGTCAGACCGAGGCAGCTAGGGTTCAAAACGTGGTGGACGAGTTCCCCGAGCGTTTTCAGCAAGGACTCCAAAAAATTAAAGGGCCTCCGGTTCGTGTGGATGTCAACCCCGCCTGTTTTTGAAGGCTCGCCAGATTTCTCTGCCCCTGCTGCCCAAGGAGAAAACAATGTCGGAGTCAGAAGAAGCATTTAAGAATGCCAATGAAGACATGGAGAACCAAAAAGACAAGAAAAAGCGGCGATCAGGAACAACCTTAAAAAACCTGGGCGAAAGCAAGGAAGCTCGAAAATGGCGGGGGTGGCGCAGATCAGAACCGTTTGCGACGCAGCTTCCAAAAGCGTGCCAAAGCCCTGAGAAACGTTTGGCGAGACTGTCAGCCCCGAACGATCTCCGAAGTCGAGTGCGAGTGACGAAAACTCCTTGAAAGAGTTCGAAAAGTCAAAGCCAGACGAAACAGCTAGGGAAAGAGAAAGAGTTGTCGGTCCTGGAGAGGCTTGCCCACATTACTTCGAGAAAGTGGGGCTCCACGCCGCGGCTACGTCAGTCAGCACATTTACAAATTAAGCCTCTCAGAGTAACATCACTGTTATCGAGACGGTCGAGTCGACACCTGGAGCTCTAAGTCCGGAGGAGGTGGCCCAGCACGACGCGGAAAAGCAGAAGACAGACCCTAATACAGACGCCACTACAGATGCAAGTCACGGCACTGCTACCGAAAGAGATCGCGAAAAACCGGACCAGTCCGATGACAAGGCAGAATATTCCGTTTTTTTTTTTTGACATCGTGAGTTGAGTCAGCGCATTCACAAAGGCTATCGAGGCTACTGGTTCCAAGATGCTGAACGGCGGTCTCGATACGCTCGAAAGTATCTGCAAAAAGACGATGAACATCTTGAACGAGAACGATCCCAACCTCCCAAGAAGCGGTCAATGTTCGACGGGACAGCCAGCCTGTCGGAGATGCTGAGGGAGGCCAAGAACAAGGCAGAGAAGGAAGCTCAGGGCCAGGAGAGCGAGAAAGCCCGAGATTCCGTCCATTTCAGCAGGCTTTTCGACGAGCACCAAGATCTGGTACACCAGGGCCCGTTTGCTCGAAGCGCTAACCGCGGCTAAAGTTAGCCGCAAGTACCTAGAAGAGGGATTTTGAAATCACGTGACTGGCTCGGTAGGGATGCGGGGAAACATGGCGGTGCCCCAGTGAGTGAGCGCCGCTCGCTTTGGAATTAGTATGTCGTTGTAGCTGCAATAACGGGCGCGTTAGTCAGCAACGAATGGTGCAGGAGGCTTTCGCTTTGCCTTACCGCACTTAAATCGCAAAGCATGAGCATTGACCTCGCCGCATTTTTTAGATAGTCTTTCGATTCTGGCCATTCCTAAGCCTAAATGAACGCGATAATTGTCGGCATGGCAACGTCTTTGGAAAGTGGATTGCCTTGACTAAACGGCCGGGTTTCGATAGCACACAAAAGCGGACAGCGCCCCAATAGACCTTTTTCAAAATTACCCAATCATCGAAGGGAACGCTGGAAGTGTAATTCTACGGTCCGCGCGCGCTGGCCTTCCTCTTATAAAAGATTCAAAGTAAATAATCATAATAAGGTTTTGACGAACGCGCGTGGAAGGCAAAATTTGTTTTAGACTTTTTGCTTCAGAACAATTACTACTGCAGACGCCAGCACTTGCAACGCGTGTAGCTACACTCGTAGCATGCACCTCGGTGCTTGGGAAATTTAGAAAAAGGTCTATTGGTACGCTGACTGCTTTTGTGTGCTATCGATACCCGGCCGTTTGAGTCAAGGCAATCCACTTTCCAAAGACGTTGCTATGCCGACAATTATCGCGATCATTTAGGCTTAGGGATGGCTAGAAAAAAAGACTATCTAAAAATGCGGCGAGGTCATTGCTCAGGCTTTGCGATTTAAGTGAGGCAAGGCAAAGCGAAAGCCTCCTGCACCATTCGTTGCTGACTAACGCGCCCGATATTGCAGCTACAACGAGATATTAGTTCCAGAGCGAGCGGCACTCACTCACCGGGGCACCGCTATGTTTCCCCGCATCCCTACCGAGCCAGTCACGTGATTTCAAAATCCCTCTCCTAGGTACTGCGGCTAACTTTAGCCGCGGTTAGCGCTTCGAGCAAACGGGCCCTAGAAGCGCTGCAGATGTTGTGCAGCGAACGGCGCACTGCCGTTCAGCAGCAGCTGCAGAACGCCGCCGAGGACGACAAAGCTGAGCTGGGCGCATACTTGCTGGCAACGATTGACCGTTCTTCTGCGCGTACTCTTCCAGATTATTTATAGAATTATGCAGCGTCTATTCTCGCGGCAGCCGGGAGAATAATTTCCCCGAAAATCTGCCACTATAGTCTAGAATTACCTCTGTTCTCGTTTGCTTTGCAATCTTCTCAGTTGTATAAAAGCTTAGAGTGCCTCTTCACATTTCACAGATCGCTCGCACGTTTGTACTTGTCTACGGAATAGGTTGTAATAAACTTCCAGGAGAATCGAAAAACAATCTTTTGTGTCTGTTTTCCTGCCCATTTGCAAGCACCTGCGCGAGCACATTGTTTCTACGTGTTTCTTCCCTGTTAAAAATAGGCTTATGAGTTTCGGGACGTCTTAAATAAGTTTAAGATAACCAACCTTCCAGACGATACCCATTTAGGGCTAGCGAATGATTTACCTATCCAAATGGTGCGTGCAAATGTGAGGTCACGTGCCAGGTCTAACGGGCACCCGTATCAAACGGGCACCCGTATCAAACGGGCACCCGCATCAAAAGGGCATCCGTATCAAACGGGTATCGTTTCAAACGGGCACCCGTATTCCATAACCACGTTTGATCCAAACGGATCGAGAATTTTGCCACCCGTTTTATGCAAGCGGGTCGACCATTTTTCCGCCCGCTTGAATTTCAAATGTTTTTTTGTTTTTTTTTTTGTTTTTTTCAGTAGGGGGAGCTTTGCTGGACAAGCTGAAGAGGTCGTGCGAAAGTCTTCCTGCCGCAGGCGACATCCCCGACGACGAATTCGGCGGACAAATTTGATCAGCTATACTTCGTCTCACCTAGGGTGCCTCAATGTCCTTCTGTTTAGGGTGATTCCACCCTTTGTAGTACCCGATGCCGACAGCACGCGCTCACGGGGAAAATACAAAGAAATCGACGAAAACAAAATGTCGCCATAGCACAGTCAGCGCCACAAACGCGTGCAGGGACACGCTCTTTCACGCGCTTCTGAACAAAAAATAAAAATAAACGTGTGAGACAAAATGGCGAGATGCCACCACCCTAAGCAAAGCGCACATGAAGGCACCCTAGTCTCACCTTAGTATGGAATATTGTTAGGCGCGCGTGCTAAAAGCGCGAGCTAGTCGCTTCGAATGAAGCCGCGGCGGCTTCACGAGCGCTCGTGCAGCAAGTGCTCTAGTCAAGGCAGTCAAGGCTGGCCGCTCGCGCTAGCACAGCCTTCGCGGTTAGTCCATGCTAGGGTGAGACGAAGTATAGGATCAGCTACACCCCGATCAACAATCGATAATGACCCAGCGCCAGGATACATCTTTTCGGATCGGCGATCGTAAATCCGTACGCCACTTCATGCAGGGAAACCCCTTATTTGCCATGAATTTCAGCACAAGCGAAAACCGCTGGCTTCCAGGGGAGATTTCATGCCAGTTGGGACCTGTCTCCTACCAGGTACTGTACAGCTTGAAGACGGATGCGTTTGACGTCGACAGATTGATCACATTCGAAGTAGGAAATACGAGATGCCAAACCCTACTCCGAGGGGCAGCAGCGACATGTCGGACTATTCTGAAGACTTCGCGCACACTGGGCCTGACATACACCCTGCCACTGGCCAAGGTATCACTCCGGCTATGGAATAAGTAGCCGAGCCAAACGCCATGTCGAGTGCGGAACAGGGTCACAAGGATTGACATTCGACACCACACTTGCAGCTTTCAGATATAGGTCTGAATGTGGCCCTGTCAGTACGTCCTAAAAGTGAAACTCTTCGTCCTCGGTATTTGCAGGACTACGTTTGGGGAAGGTGTGTAGTTTATCGACCCCGACTCTACGCTGGCGCGAGCGCACGAGCACGCAAGGCACAAGACCGGGTCCAGGGTTCCGCGTGCCATAGGCCCGTAGCTCTCAAGTTTTGAGCAGCGCTCCAGGCGAGCAAAATAGAATATTTGGCCCGCGTTTCGAATGTGCGTCATTACCCTTCCCCACTACAGTTTTTTCTACACGTTTCATTCTAAGTGTCAGCGTAGCAGAGGCTACAAGAGCGAGTTCCGACCTTTCAGTGTTCCTGCCAAGCACGCGCGTGGGAACATGCTTTGGCATGTAGCTTCGGCTTTGCTATCAGGTAAAGTGAAACATAAGGACTCGCGTCAGCTATGAAAGAAAGCAATAAAATAACAAAGTTGGAAGGAATGTTTAATAAAACGCTGAGGTCACAAGCTGCATAATCTTTTTTTTTTTCTACGTATTGTTATTGCGCATTTACAGATGCTGGCAGATGCTTACATTCGAACATGGCACGTGCAAAATCGAACGTTACAGAGCCGCCTGGATGGTCCTGCAAGCATAACATGGTCACGTCCTGCGGTCGCGCTCGCGCCTCCTGCCCGAGAGCAGAGCCGTTTATTGAGAGAGTTTGGCCATACATTGGTTTGAATAGGCGAGCATCTCGGGCCAACCACAGGCCGCGAAACAGCCCCTAGCGGTGGTCGCGTGCTCTAAATTTGTGCCACGACTATACTTCGTTTCACCTTATGTGCGAGCGAAGGCAAAACTGGAAGCGCGAGCACGGAAGCTCCGTGCGTTCAGGCTTTGCTCGAGCGCGCGAGCTGGGGAGAAATGCAAAACGCGCTGGTCTCGCGCTTCTAGCTTTGGCTTCGCTCGCAGATAACGTGAAACGAAGTTTAATTTGAGCCGTGCCGAGCGGAACTCCGCGTCTCAAGACGTTCGCGCACCCCACCCTTTGCACTGCTTTCTTTCAGCCAGTCTCAGGACGCTGTTCTAGCAGTGCAGACAAAGGCATGGGCACGAGCGCGTGGCTTTGGAAAGTGCCTCCTATGCACGAGGTCTCGTACAAAGAAAAGCGTTTCGCTGAGCTAGGCTCACGCGCCTGTGCCTTTGTCTTCACTGCAGACATTTGTGAGATGGAGTAGAGGTCTCCTGATTGGTCGACGCTGTGTCACAAATTTAGTTTACGCTCTAAGCGTGGGGGGAATATTCGGCGCTGGCGGCGGCCTTTGCTCCGCCTATTGTCCAAACTCTCCTAATATACGGCTCTGCCCGAGAGCAACGGGTCTATAGAGTGTATTCACTGGCGGCCATATCTGTGTGCTCTAATGCTGAGCACGTGCTGATGGCGAGCTTCCACAGTTATTTTGCAACGTGCACCCCGCACCATCAGGATTGCCGGTCTTGGCAGCCTATTAATGCGAGCTCGTTCTGAGCATGCGCTGTAAACAGTGACCTCAAATATGGCGGCCAGTGAATACCCCCTATACAAGCACATTCGAACAGCGAGCCTCCGCGAGTCAGAGCGGCTTTTCTCATGCTTACCTTGGCAAGACAGCCTATGGAGCGACAACGCTTAAGCCTACGATGTGTTCGCCCCACTTGGTACATACCAGTTACGAATAAATACAGCACTGGTACAAATATAGTGATAAGCAATATGCCAGATGTACGATGCACGACATTAAAAAAATAACTAATGTGTTTAAGGTGATACAGGCAGCGCAAGAAATGAACACATAATTCCTCTGGACAAAATAACAGCTAAACGTTTAGCATCCGTAATAGACCATTTGCTATATTACCCAAGCATCAAGGAGAATGCAGGGATTGGTGTTCCACGCGCCACACGCGCACGCCTTCCCGTATAAACGATTCCAAGTAAATAACTAAAATAAACCGTTGACGAACGTGCGTGCAAGATGCCATTGGTTTTAGGCATTTGCTTTAGAAAAGTTACTACTGTTGAGGCCAGCACGTGTGGCGCGTGGAACACCAATTCCTGCATTCTCCTTGATGCTTGGGTAATATTAGCGGCGAGATGTTTGGGTGGCGCCCTCCTATGGTTACCTCTGTGACGTCATTACCCTATGAACAACAAGTTCGATGGTGTTTGTAATTAGCATGGTGGAAGCTGGAAATCATTTAGCTTTTAAACCAATACTGCCAACACCGTCAAAATCGAAGTTCTTACATTACTCTTATTTCCGTCGATGAGGAATTCTTTGCTGACGTCAAAGTCAGCATTCGGCCAATCCTGGAGAGCCGACTTTAGCGGCGAGATGTTTTGGTGGCGCCCTCCTATAGACCTTTCCAATGTTTACAAATCCACAGCCCAGCGTGCGATCTCCACAGCTCAGCACGCGCGTGTGCGTCGCTCCGGAAAACGAGCAAAGCACGCGCCATACGCACGAACACTGGAAATCGCACCGGTCATACGCTCTTTCTTGGAAAGGTCTATAGGAAGTATTCACTGGCGGCCATAGCTGTGTGCACGACTGCTGAGCGCGTGCTGATGGCGAGCTTCCACAGTTCTTTTGTAAAGGCTGGTTCACACATTTGCAATGGTTGCGTTCGCATGCAACCGAAACGACCGTAACGACCAAAACACCGTAAAAACCGCGACTCATGGATCGCTTCGCGAAGCTACCTCTTGCGTCGCTTGCCACGCTGTGTACGGCGTGCACTTGTCCCGGTGACTTTGTCGTTACGGTCGTTTCGGTTGCAAGCAAACCCAACCAACGCAGATGTGTGAACCAGCCTTAACGTGCATTCCGCACCCTCAAGATTGCCGGTCTTAGCAGCCTATTAATGTGGGCTCGTTCAGAGCATGCGCTCTAGACATCACCCACAAATATGGCGCCCAGTGAATACTCCTTATGGTTCCCCCTTGTGACGGAATTACCTTGCAAACAACAAGTTCGATGGTGTTTTTAAATTGCATGGTGGAAGCTTGAGATCATTGCGCTCTCAAAGGAACACTGCCAACACCGTCAAAATTAAAGTTCTTTCATTCCTCTTATTTCCGTCGATGATAAATCCTTTTCTGACGTCATAGTCAGCGTTCGGCCAATCATGGAAGGCAGAGCCCTTTCTGATGGAAGGCCGACCACAGCGACGCTTTCGGTCGCGCACGTCGCCAATAGGTCTATTCTGTCATAGCGTCTGACATAGTTCGCCTCTCGCTCACCTGAGCCTGACGGATCCAGCGGTGTCTCGGCACTTCTTAGCTTCTCGAGGTTTCACGTCCCGAAGACATCAAGTCTTCGGGGCGTGGAACCTCGAAAAGCTAAGAAGTGCCGAGACACCGCTCGATCCGTGAAACTCAGGTGAGCGAGAGGCGAACTTTCGCGCGAGCTTGCGCCGGTTTCATCGTGCGCAAATCAGTTTGTAGCCAGGGCAGCCACGAAATGGCGCTTCCAATATATATATATATATATATATATATTTTTTTTTATGGCGTGCCTATTTTTTTAGGTTTTCGATTTGAAGAGGTTGCGCCGCACAAATACAAGCATAAAGACATACACGCAGTGAAGCTCCAGTTGTCGCATGATGGCGGAGGTGTTCTCCAAGGGGAGCCGAGAGATATCAAACTGATCACTGCGGCGGGACCGTCTGGTTCAGTTATGGTTGCCTTGCGGTCTCGCCGACCCATTTGTGCAACACTCTCATACCCTCTTCGTTCCGGTACAGGATCGGACGGGGGTCGGGGTCTCGGGGTCCTCTTCCCAGCGGGTCCTTCCTGGGTCGTTCGCTTGGCGACGCCCAGTATTATTTTTACAATAGTTAGTCCCCAATTGGCTTTTTCCTGAAAATCAACACTTGATCATATGATCCAATTCATTTATATTTGAATTGGCTTTAAGTCTGCAGTGCCACTCGGCGGGAGCGGACAGGGGACATTTATTTTACATTCTTTTTATCGAGCCCCGAACTCAAAATCTGTCGCACAGGGCCTGTGGATTGACAAGCATAGAAGCTTATATAGGAGGCTCTGCCTTGAATTGACTGCAGATGTTTGTGAGACGGAGCATAGCTTCAACAGCATAACCATAGAGGCCGAGACTAGAGTGTACTTTAGAGGTCCAATAGCGCAAGCGTGCGGTTTCAAAGTGAAGCAGATAGCAATGAATTTCTATGAGAAGAAGTGAGTGAATTTTCTGCCTGCGCTTGATTATAAAAGCAGATATCACGAATAATTTGTACGTACTACGGGTCTGTTCCGAAAGTTCCCGGATTTTTTTTTTTTTTTTTTATAAATAATTTATTTAATATCAGTTTACAATCTTTTCAGAACTTTTCAACGTATTCTCCCCCTGCTTCGATGCACCGTTGCCAATGCTTCACCCAATCACTGAAGGCGCCCTGGAAGCCGTCAACGGGAACCTCCTTCAGTGATGTCGTCGCAGCTGCTTTTACCGTCTCCAGCGTCCCATGCCGAGTTCCGTTCAGGATTCTTTTGATTCTTGGGAACAAAAAGAAGTTCGGTGGTGCCAGGTCGGGGCAATACGGCGGCTGGGGCAGCGTTGCCACACCGATTTTGGCCAGCAACTTGGAGGCAATGACCGCCGTGTGGCTTGACGCGTTGTCATGGTACCAGATCCAATTGTCGCGAATTTTTTTTTCAGACTCGTTGAACCTTGTTGCGCAAACGTTTGAGCACTTCACAGTAAAACTCCTTGTTGACTGTTTGTCCCTGTGGCACGAATTCACTGTGAATCACACCTTTTCTGTCAAAAAACACATGAGCATTGCCTTGATTCGCGATTTGCTCATCCTTGTTTTTTTGGGGGCGAGGAGACTTCGTGGTGTGCCACTCGCTGCTCTGACGCTTTGATTCGGGATCGTACTCAAAAATTCACGTCTCGTCCCCTGTGATCACTCTGTCCAAAAATTCTGGGTCCGTTTCGTAGCGTTCATGCAATTCCTGGCACTTCGACAAACGCTCTTTCTTCATCTCACTCGTCAGGATCTTCGGCACCATTTTCGCGCAGACTTTACTCATTTTGAGATCCCCCGTTAAAATGCGATGAACAATTGTTTTGGGTATTCCACACTCCTCTGCGATCACCCGAACACTTAATCGCCGGTCCTTGTCCAAACCTTGACGCACTTTTTGCACCGAGTCGTCCGTTTGTGATGTTGACGGGCGTCCCGAGAGGTCGTCGTCGTTGACGGGCTCCCGACCTTCGCGGAACCTCTTGTGCCTCATAAAAGTTTGGCTTTGTTTCATCGCGTCGTCACCGTAGGCTTTCCGAAACATTGGAACTTTTTCAGTCACGCAGATGGAAATATTGGTTAGTTGGCCAGTCACGACGTTTACTTTCATATTTATGTCATTAAAAACGGGGCTAAAATGGCTTCGAAAATCAAGAGAGACTTCAATAACTATTCACTAACTCTGGGTCAGTACCCACTTGTGCATGTTGTAGTATTTGTATAGACCCTTTTGCTGTTTACAAACATGAACTGCCTCCTGCGTCCCAAGCAACTTCCGGTCGCTGCCGTCTTTGCAAGTCTGTCGAGCTTGCCTATGTCGCCAGTGCTAGAAAGCATAAACGCTACACGCACATCAAAGTTGGAGATTTAACGAGGGCCCTCGGCTGGTCAATTTAACGTCTTGGAGGAGGCAAGTTGGTTTACAAGAGTATTCGAAAATATTTAACATATCTCGGACTTCTTCGTTCTTTTGGCGTTCACCTGGAGAATTGGTGGTTAAACGTTTCATCGACATTTCAAACAGCGGTGTTAGGGTGGACTTTGTTCCTACTTTTTATGAACCGGAAGTTCTCTGGGACGTCAAAGACTAGAACACCTCCTGGTGGCGTTTGCCATGAAAAGGGTTTATATAGTGCATAATGCCGGCACTGAAAAAGAAGCCGATGCCGCGCGTGGAATAAACAGGGCAGGGCACCCGCGCTCGGGGTGCTCGAGACTCAGAGATCATTACCAGCAACCAGAGCCGTTTATTGAGAGAGTTTGGCCATACATTGGTTTGAATAGGCGAGCATCTCGGGGCCAACCACAGGCCGCGAAACAGCCCCTAGCGGTGGTCGTGTGCTCTAAATTTGTGCCACGACTATACTTCGTTTCACCTTATGTGCGAGCGAAGGCAAAACTGGAAGCGCGAGCACGGAAGCTCCGTGCGTTCAGGCTTTGCTCGAGCGCGCGAGCTGGGGAGAAATGCAAAAAGCGCTGGTCTCGCGCGTCTAGCTTTGGCTTCGCTCGCAGGTAAAGTGAAACGAAGTATAGTTTGAGCCGTGCCGAGCGGAACGCTGCGTCTCAAGACGCTCGCGCACCCCACCCTTTGCACTGCTTTCTTTCAGCCAGTCTCAGGACGCTGTTCTAGCAGTGCAGACAAAGGCATGGGCACGAGCGCGTGGCTTTGGAAAGTGCCTCCTATGCACGAGGTCTCGTACAAACAAAAGCGTTTCGCTGAGCTAGGCTCACGCGCCTGTGCCTTTGTCTTCACTGCAGACATTTGTAAGATGGAGTAGAGGTCTCCTGATTGGTCGACGCTGTGTCACAAATTTAGTTTACGCTCTAAGCGTGGGGGGAATATTCGGCGCTGGCGGCGGCCTTTGCTCCGCCTATTGTCCAAACTCTCATACGGCTCTGCCAGCAACCGGCTGGTGTCATTCCTTCTTTGAGCTTCAACGGCGGGCCCCTGGCAGCCGCTCGATCAGAAATACTACACATGTAGACGACCAAAATACAATAAAACAGAGTATAGAGTGCGATTTGAATAGATAACATTCGTTTAATTCATTCTGCTGCTCATGTATGGGTACAAAGGTAAGTTTTTTCTGCCGTTCAAAACTCATATCTGTATGCTCGAAACCTTTTAAGGTAGGGAAAGGCCAAAAAACTCTTACCGCCCAATAAATTCAGCAAAATAATAAAAAGAAAAACTAATTTTATAGTGCGCGTACTTTTATTGTTTGACGTGTTTTAACCGCTCGTAAATACGGGCCGTTTTAGTGGCATATACATCTCGCAGATTATCAAAGTTAGCCTCATCGGGATGTTGGCGCCCCTTGAACAAGTCCTACGTTTCGTTTCGACTGCTATTTGTGCTTAGATTCGCCGCTTGTTTTTACATACTTGCCGTGGAACATAGGATTGAACAAACATCGCTCATTGATCAGTAAAGATACTGTAACTGAAGCAGTTACACCTTTATAATGTTAATAAATTTACCTACTATTCTCTACGACCCAAATAACAAAGTTAATCCAGTTAATCTCCGGCGAAGAGACAAAATGCACGCGCGTTTTTCCATGGGAATGCACAGGAGCACCACAAAATTGGAATGGTCGCTGCCTCCTTCAAGTTGGAACAGGAAGTCCCACAGACACTTGCGCCAGTTGAAGCTCTAGCGTACATTGTTATAACTCTACGCCCAGGAATGTCCTATTTTTACTAATGTGGCAATAGGCCACAATTTGATTAAAAGTGGCATTTTAAGGCGGCTATTAAGAAGTTCATAAATTAATTTTAGGTAATTGGTCAATATCGCGTTCAGCACGTGCCCTGAGGTCTGCGCTATTCATGACATTGATTGTCTGCACCCAATAATAAAATCTCCTGTAGAAATTACATATAAACACTAAATCGCTCTTGTAACTCGCTCCCTTGTTCCAAAGATTTGGCTTTGTCTATTCATATGTCCAAAGAGCACTAATACGAAATAATCAGCTTAGACCTTTCTCAACATAAAAGGAAAACGATGCCAGCGCTATTGCACGAGCCCTGTTCTATCGGCACAGCTCGACAACGTTCGTACGAGCCTCGGCTTCCTCGGCAGCAACAGCAAGACCACCAGTGAGATTTGACAATCAACCGGATGGAAGGCAACTCACCAAAATCACGCAAGAAGAAATCAAGAACGGCTGCGGGCTCGGCCACGTCTAGTTCTCCCGGCGACAAGGATGTGCCTCGAGAGAAGAAAAAAGTCAGGTACGTGCACGTTTTGGGAAGAAATTCTTATCAAATTATCGCCCGCTGGTTGCCGAAATACCGTCCAACTGCAATTAAATTGTCTGGTTAACTTTGTGTACTTTTATGAATTGGGCTTTCGTATGTGTTTTCAGGCCACGCTATTTGTAGCGGGAGCTCGCGCTGCACTTCGATGCAGGCTCTGAAGCGTGCACCCGTAGCGGTAGCGGGCCTTAAAGGAGCTGTGCAACGATCTTAACGGTGAAAGAATTGGCATCTTCAACTTTTGACATTGTTCACCTTGTCACAAAGGAGAGAAAACACACCTCCTTCCTTCGAAATGTTGCGATTCCACCGCGTAATCGCGAGGAAAAAATTAGAATATTCCCCGACCTGCAGCCACGGGCGGCGGCCATGAGAAACACGCGGCGTGACGTCAATGGGGGTCTTGTAGAAAGATAGCAAGTTGTGCGAATACCTGCTCGATAAAAGGTAACATAAATCTTGTCGTTCCAACATAAATATAAATGCGTCAAAAACCTGGTATCATCGACAAAACTTTTATTATACGGAGTTTTAGTGGCGCCATCTATCCTAGGTCCACAAAACCGTCAGCTCTATCTGCTATCGCTAACAGCCGCCAGAAGCCGGAGGGGGAGGGGGACAGAGCCGGACGGGTATGGCCGGACCCGGTTGAGACTTTCCTCCTTTCACCATATTGTTCGTGCTGCGCCCGCCAGCACGTGGTCACACGGTCGCGAGCGGATGAGTTCTCGCTGCTGACTGATGGCTCTAGAGAGAGAGCTTCACCATAACTCCGCGCAACCCCCATTGACGTCACAGCGCACGTGACTCGGAAGATGCTGAAGGAGTTGAGAGGCGCCGAAAACCTCAATCTTTGTCCATTTTTAAAATAGAAACTAGGACATGCAGGCAAAAGTGTTTTTTTGTTCTTTACTTCAGAAAGGTCGAGACACCAACTCCCAAATTATTTAAGCAAAAACACTGAAACTGTTGCACAGCTCCTTTAAAGGGATACTTTAACAAAATTTGAAATATATCCGTCGTGTTCAAAAATAGGTTGAATATGATCCACAATATCCGTGACGATCGCACGTTTGTATTTCGAGCCTGGTGGCTGTATTTTTCGTTACAAACGGCCCACTCTGGCAAGCGCTCGGAAAACAGCCAGCGGAGACCACGTGACATCCAACGCAATCGTGAAGTAGTTCGCCTCGGGACGAGCGAAGCTACGGCGAGGCTGACGTCGCCAGCCACCGAAGCGGCTGCTTTTGTACGAATTTTGAGTGACGGGTTAATCTTCTTTAATCTTGTAGAGGGACAATAGCGACCTCTGGATCACACAAAAGGGAATCTCGGGAAGAGGGGAGTTCCTCCTACCTCTCTTCTCTCGTCGTGGAAGGAGGCGAGACAGTTACCGTCACTACCTCTCAAGGTTCCTAGATGGGCATTACAAACGAGGCGTTAGCGACATCTACCAGGTGCTCTTTGCTAATCATTTAATTCGTTTTAAAATTCCTTTTCGTGTCCTTTTTAACAAGATATTGGTGTGTTCGATGTGATGCTGCTCCTTTGAACACATATAAACCTAAAAATAAGCGCCGAAATTTCGTTGAAGTATCTGTTTAATGCTCCTACGCGCATTTGCGTTTGAGAACGTTTGAATGTGTTTGACTGCGTTGCGTCATGAAAGGAAAGCGAGTAACCGGCCCATCCGTGCTTTGATTGAAGCGTAGAATCCAATTCAAGGAATAGCTTTCCACGCAACATAAGAATGTCCCGATTTCTCTCAGCCCCAATGCAGCCAAACGCAGCCAAACGCAGCCAAACGCACTCAAACGCTCTCAAACGCAGCTGTGCGTAGGTGCCTTTAGAAAAGGTTGTACTAAAGCTCCCTAGTATTCTAGGGCTACGCTTTGCTAGCGGAGCTCGTGCCATTACCTTGAAGCATGAATTGAGCACACGTCCGCTGGTCCCGCTTTCCGCAGTGTATGATCTACTAAAACTCTCTAATAGAGACTTTTAGTACACCGTATTCTAGAGCTACTCTTTGCTAGCGAGAGCTTGTGCCGAAACGTCGAAGCCTGATTGAGCACGCGCCCGGTGGGTCTGCTTTGTGCAGCGTATCATCTACTGAAACTCTCTAATACATATGGCTTGCACGTGACATCTCAGCACCGTACAAATGGTGATTCTATATCTTCTTACCGATATAAACAAATTCGGTGATGCGAAATATGTGCTGCAGGAGGTACGCGTGCAACAGGCAAATTTATTCACAATAACATCTGATGTGTCTTCACTGGAAGCCCTGTATAGAGTTTAGCAGAGCGCTACACCTGGGTACCTGGGGCAGGGTTGCTCTCAGGGCGTGCGCTTGACAGCATCAGGGGAGTAGCCAGGGAGGAAGCTTATGGGACTTCAGCCGTCCCCCCACCCCGAATATATTCCTGAATATGCCACTAAGGAGCATGGTTCAAAATCATGCGCTACACGAAGTAGTTCTTAAAAAATTTGGTTATCAAAGGAAAGAAACGATAATTTTGCTGTTTGAAACGAGTACGTCTTGATAAAATGGCATAAGGATAATCTAGGATATTTCATTTCATTTATTTACCTTGAGGACCCGTGTCCGGGTATTGCACAAGGGACTCATTACCCTCTGGGCCCGATGGGCCCTGAGGGTAATGAAAAAAAAAAACATATATATCTTAATTCAAGGCATGAAGCAGGATATTTCGTAAGGAGCAGGACATTTTTTTTACTACGGTTCTTGAGGTGAACACAACAGAGGTAGACGGCTTAGATTGATAAACCAAAAGTTCAAAAGTGGCATACCCCCGGTTGCCGCCATGTTGTAAGCAAATGTGACTACTCCTCACGTGGCCTGATAAAACCTTTGACGTCACCAGGAAGGTGGCAGCGCCCGGAGCTTGTTGATGGGATTTGGTTCGGTGCGCGGCAGTTGTGATGTGTAGCTGCTTGCGGACGATTTCTGAGTTCTTCGTGCTCTCTGACGCTGGTATAAGGTGACATTTTGAAGGGATGGGAATCTATACACTTTTTGCCCAATATCGCTCTGGACATTAGCATTTCTGAGACAGTTTCACTCGTATCGCCGTAGCGGTGCTCGGATTCCCATATGTGTTCCTGGATCAAAGGAACTTCAAGCATAAACGTTTGGGATTCTCCTAGCTTTGTATGAACACTGAAATGCCTGAGAATTTTCGCGAAAGCTATGAGTTAGTTGTAGAGCCTATAAGAAGTTGTTTCAGCCTTGGCTATGTCACCGCATAATCGCAGCAACTCTTAGCTAGGAAGAACTTGAGATTTTTAACATTTTGTACCAATCAACAATTTTACGAAGTATCAGTTCTAAATATTTTGATATAAACGTGCTTTCACTCCAGTAGCTTGCATTCATTCGCAGTATTTTTTTCTTTAAATGAAAAGCTGACGCTCGCTTATGTGACTTGCACGTGAAACCTTACAACATATTGAACCAATCATTCTGAAAATAGTCCATTACTAACGTTCATAATAAAGTACTTGTCCCCTTGGCACCCTCAAGACAGTTAGCGAGTTTGTACATTTAGGATTGGTCGGTGCAAAAATTTCTGCCTCCGATGTCACCTAAAAATTAGTTTTAGTAACCTTCTGACCTTGCGGATCGGTACCAACAGTTCGCACTAATCTTCAGTGCATGATCAGACTCCTCTTAAATGGTTGTCTCATCCATCATATCAGCATTCAGAATCTTAAAAAAAAAATATGCAGCCCCGCTCCTTAGAGGTCCAGAGGTAGCACCGCACATATCAACAACTAGTTAAATTTAATGCAACTTGGAAATAGAAAATCAACTGCACATATTTCACTTTCATAGAATTTATTGCAGCCATAATTTCTTTCTTCAAGAGTCCCTTGCATCACTCGCTTGATTATTTACTTGTTCTAATTACCCGAACAAAATAACTTGTATTTCTGTTCGTCAACCCTTGCCCGAAGAAGCAGTCTTGAAAAAACTGTGGACTACGATTCCTTTCAGTCTCTTCAATATACTTTTTTTTTTCTTAGTGTCTGCCGCATATACTTGGTTTCACCATAACTTGGGAAATAGCTAACTCTACAGCCCCCTTCGAGCCAATCTGAAAGATGGAGTGAAGGCATCAACTCTCCGCAGGATGAGAGCACTCTGATGATGAGATGTCATGTGCCTCTCTCTGACGTACATAATGGACTACTGGGACAGTAGCCTAAGCCGTTTGCCAAATTGCGGTGAAACTTAGTCTATCACAGCTACTGCACTAATTACCTGAGGACTTCATATTTTGGACATGCACTCTGGTCATGTATTCGACAAGGAGGTTGCCAGCAATCACTGTGAACTTGGCTTAGCGCCTATTGAACTCGAGTGGTGCATCAGCGTTCGACGCGAACTGCGGTTCAATCACGTGATTTACGCTGAAAAAAATGGCGACCGTCAATGTTGCTTGATGGTTTTTTGCAAAAAGTATATTGTCATGTGTATATGGAATGTCCTGCAATATAGTAAAGCCTATACACAAAATCCTCACATAGTATTAAACTAGGTGCTTAGAGGTGAGTTCGTCTTTGTAATTAACGAGTAAATGAAATAATTCTTTCTTACGAGTGTAATATTTGTTTTTTGTAGGTGGGTATGTTATGTGCTGATTAATTTTAGTGCATTATGACGTTCTTAATATCATGTGTATGTAGCTTCCAATTTCTTCTCTGCAATGTCTGCGAGGCCCCTTGATATAAAGAAATTAATAAATAACATTCGCACATCACTGGAGTTTGTTTCGGGATACACCGCATGGTCAGGAGACGTGGAAGGAATGCAGCCCTCACGAAACAAGTCTGACTGCACCGGCAGCCTGGTTTGCCACATTTCTCCATATTCGGGGGGGGGGGGGGGGGAATTTGAGTGTTTTCGAACACTCCGTCGGACGCAGTGAACACGATTCTTGTTGGTGTTGACTCTGAAGTAGTAAAGGTTGGAGTGGGAATATGAGGAGTACTGGAATAGTATATTGAATGTGTTAATTTCCACTTGATTATATGATTATTGATTCTTATCAAACGGTTCCATAGCAAGTTTGTTTCTGTATCAGTCTCGCGTCAGGCGTTCAGTCATAGTGCCTGGGCTTCTTGTTGCCAGATGACACGCCAGTTCCTAGTACGCCGGCCGGTCTCCAGTTTGATCGAGTGGAGACTTTGACACCACGGTCTTGCTGCCCCCCACCCGCCGTTTTCATAAGTTATGTGCCGCCACTGTTATCCGATGTGCTGAAGCTGCAGAGCTGGCTGATATGCTCGAGTTAGAAAAATATCCTCAAATCACTCACTTTGTAATCTGAACATTTTGTTCGTAGTTTTGTGCACCAGTTAGCATGTTCGGTTATGTGCTGCTTACGTGACTGTGTCCTTTTGCTGTATCGTTGGCTTGATGGCTTGTGACAATGTTATTCAAGCCCCTTCACTTCCATTCCGCAACGGCGATTTCTTCTTCATGCCGCGATCACTGCAGCTGGCCTAAATCTTGTGTGGCAAATTGAAGTCGGATGACGCTTGGTATTCAGGTTTCGAGAACGACCAACAGTTCCATTTCTTCAAGCCACGCACATAATTGGTGTCGGAAAATTGTAATTTGCCTGGACGACGACCCATATAAAATCGACTGTCATTGCATTGTCGCTGACCTGCTTTGTCGTGCTTAGGGGAGAAGCATGTGTCGTGGTTGCCTCCCGTTCCGGTCTGTTTTCGTTGTTGGTGCCCATATTTAAAGTATGGTCGCTGGTTCCCTTTGTTTTGGATTCTCGGAATTCCGTCGGTTGCGCCAAGTCAACGGCGGCCAGTGCTTACGTTTTAAATGTTTATAATTTGACACGATTTAGTAAGGATCAGAAATATTACGTTGATATTAGTTTAGAGTCGTCGAATCGAATTCTATCTCAAGTGATTTCCGTCCGACTCGTGTCGGTCATTCAGTCGTAGCGTGTAATTTGCAAATGTCAGAAAAGCATCAAAGCAAGTGCAATGAACGATAACTGGAATGAACGACGATGCGTTACATGATTCTGGTAACATCAAATATGCACCCTGTGCGTGGATGCCATGCTAGTCGCTAAAACTGCAGGGTCAAGTAACCGATCTTTAAACAGCGGGAAATCTGTCAACATTAAAATGGAATCTTAGAGGATTTTTTAAAGCATCTTGGCCTGTGTAACTCAACTGTTCGCTTTGTATCTTTGACGTGCTCGGTGAGGAGCAGATATTTTCTACTGGGGGTTCGTATATGCCCTAAATGTTTTGTTAAACAACATAATATTGCCATGTGCGTGGTGAAGTTGGCAAAGCACGCGGTTGCCACGCGAAGGAGCGGGGTTCAAACCTTGCTTCGCTCAGTCTTTTCTTTTTGACCAGTACCACCCCATCGACTATTTGAAGCCTGGATGACGTCATCATATAGTATTCCTCTTACATATTCCTGTGCGGCTTCCCTCTATCTTAAGAAAACCCGGTACAGCGGTTGACAAAGTGGTTGCACCGCAGTGTGAGTGATAGTCCCGTGCTGGTCGATGGTGGTCTCTCGATCCCCGCATGGCGCGGCAGAGCAGTCCTGGAACTCGTCGAGTAGCTCATTGAGTTCTTGTCTCTGCTGCGATGACACATACGGGTCGACGTCAAGCACGGATGGTGCAGTCTTTTCTGGTCCGAGTACGCGAGACGCTTCTGCCGCAGTAAGTTCCTCGGTAACGTCACTGAAGTCTTCGGCCTGGTCTATAGCGGTGCCTTTTGTTAGACACTGCGGCTAGTTCCGGAAGTTTGTAACGAGAGCCATGGTGCGCGCCGTCTTGAAGCATTATAACGCTCCTGACAACGTCAATTCTTTTCCCTAGTGGCAAGGATATACTGCCTTCTAGTAGCGCTTCTCACAAGTGGCTCGTTGGTCCCGACAAGTACAAGGACACTTGACCGAGGTAGCAGGCTCACATAATTGGCAAGAAGTCGAACCGCGGTTTGCAATGGTTTTAATCTTCCATTGATGGAGCGGGTTTTCAAAGCGTCAGCTTGTTTTCACCGAGGCCGATAACGTGCTGTATTCACACAAGTCCATTCCGAGGATAAGGCCCCTCCACCAGTCCTGTAGCAGCACCATACATGTTTTGCCGTGGATCTCGACGCGTGCAGTGTACCTCCCGATCGGCGTTATTAAGTGATATTGGGCGGTTCTTGTTTGTGGCCCATCCCGCCACGTTGTCGTTTTTCGAAAGCAGTGAGTAAGCTTCCCACTAGGAGCAAAATAATCCGCACCTGTGTCAATGAGCGCTGTCTCTTCGTGGCCGTCGATGACAATGTGGAGGTTGTTAGACACCTTTGCAGATCCGCCTTCGTTAGAATGGGAGCTCTCTGGCGTTCTTGAAGGCTTTTTTACTTCAACGGCCTTCGGCAACGCCACCTCCAGGTATTGCCGCATCTAGGTTTCCTGACGAGACATAGGGGAAAATATGTCCCGGCGAGAACGGCGGAAGGACTGAAAGCGCACGTACGAGGCGATGGGGGTCGGGAGCTTCGACGTAGTGTCGGCATCGGGGACTGAGGCTGACAAAGATACTTCTCAATATTCCGTGTTCGCTCCCCGAGACGTGGTCGAGGAGCGTTCAACGCAAACCCAAGCAGGCCCACTCGTTGATACGAGAACCTGCGGTAGATGTGGTCTGTCTCACCACAGTGGTAGCAGGGTGGTCACAGGTAGATCGTTCACTACACGTCCGTCTTCCTCGGTGTACGTTGTTCAGCGCGCACGTACACTGGATATTCCTGATGCCGGAAATACTGCAGCATCGGGGTGTCCCGTCGAGTTGGCATTGAGTACTGACGGCCAGCCTGGTGGCGGTCGTCGTGCCATTGCGACGTAGGTAACCCTCGGTTCGTCGGACTTCTAGCTGCTTCGCTCGCAGAAGTCTCCGGTTGAAATGCCCGATTGAACTTCTTCCCGAACAACCTCGGCAATCGAAATAAAAGTCGGGCGACTGACGGCAGTCAGTTGCGCCTCCTGAGCTCCTCACGGATGATGTAACGGATGCCTGGGAGGCTGACTTATATGTTGCAGCTTTGACGACTCGAGTGTGGAGACGCCGGGAAGTCGTTGATACTGACCGGCTTGAGCTCTGTAGGGTACGTGCGATTTATTTATTTATTTATCTAAGTACCCCTAAAGGCCCCGGTAGGGCATTACATAGAGGAGGGCATCGTAAGAATCATTTGTATAATTAGTGAAAAATCCCTCAATACAAGAAAGATCACCTCAAAGTGATTACCAAAAACTAAAATTCGCTATCAATAATTACAAACACAAACGCACGCGCACGCACGCACGCGCGCACACACACACACACGCACACGCACACGCACACGCAACACACACACACAAAGAATTTCAAGTCGATAATTACAAGGACAAATTCATAATAGATAGTCACGGTCACCAACGCACACATATTGAAAAGATGCGGAAAATAATCACGAGTACTTCCATCAAATCGGCGATAAACATGCTTACAAGTGGTGGGTCATCGTGAGTTACGCAACAGCGACATGAAGTGATCGTGATTTCTGGTCAGAGCTATTTCACTTGTCAACTCATTTCAGTCAGTCATGGCCAGAACAAAGGAGTAAAATGTAAACAACTTATTCTTTGCGAAAGGAATAGAAACTTTGTTAGAGTGATCATGACGAGGGGAAATGCGTGCAGATGGTAGGACGTAATATTGACCAAATTCAGATGACCCATGACAAATATTTTGAAAAAAAAAAAAAAAACAGCCTCGCGAGGCACCTCCTCTGATTCAGCGCCAATAAACCGATGAATTCTTTAAGTTGTGTAACACTTACTGGTGAATGTCTTTCTAGTATTAATCGAATTTCCCTGTTTTGTATTGATTCAAGGCTATCAATTAGATATTTTGGATTCGGGTTACAAAAAACATATGCATATTCTAACTTGGGCCTACTGAGAGTAATGTACACAAGAAGTTTAGTTTCCTCCACTGCCGTAAACAAAGGTATTCTTAAGAAACCTTATGTTTAATTGACACACTTACTGATGTATTCTATATGGGTAATCCAGGATAGGTTTGGATCAGTGAACGCCTAAATATTTATATGAGCTTACTTCTTCTTGGTTTGAATCTCTAATTTTAAAATCGAAATTAAGTGTTGAACGGCGGCTAGTAATTGACATAGTTGTTTTTTTTTGTTTTTGCTACATTTATTTGCGTCTGCCATGTATTACACCATAAAAGTATGCTGTTCAAGTCTCTCTGAAGAGCAAAAGAGTCATCGTGATAATATATTTTCCTGTAGACCACACACTCGTCTGTGAATAGCCAATTTTAAATGAAATGTATTTCGGTAGGTCATTTATATAAACTAAAAATACAAGCGGGCCAAGAGCTGATCCTTGGGCAAATCCTGATGTAATGTTTATGGGGTCAGAGCTAATGGCGTGTACAATAACGGATTACTTTCCATTGTTCGGGTACTCAGAAATCCAGGTAATTAGTTTCGTTAATTTTTACACACTAATTTTCTAATAAGACGACCTTGAGAGACCAGATCAAATGCTTTTGCAAAATCAATAATAACTGCGTCAGTTTGTGAGGTAAAGTGAATGCTGCCATGTAAATCCGTTACCATTTCAAAAAGTTGTGATTCGTATGAATGACCACGTTGAAAAGCATGCTGGTTAGAAACAAGTATATTGTTACAAACGAAGTGTTTCATTATAGATGAATAAATTTTATGTTCTACAAGTTTGCTAGGAACCGATGTCAGTGAAATAAGTCAATAATTTGATACACTGCAGCAATTACCAGACTTATAAATTGGAATTACCTTTGCTGACTTCCAAATCGTCGGAATACTACCGATATCAAGGAACTGCTAAAATTAGCTTGCAAGTAGAATACCTGTGACGTTTTGTTCTAATTTTAGCAGCTCTGAACACACCCCTCCAGGACCCTGGCTTGATTTAGCCGTTTAAACGGTCTATGGCACTGATAACTCCGTCGATAATAATAATGATATCTTCCATTTCCGTATTCTCGAGTGTATAGACAATATGCTTCTCTGACAACAGCAGCTCATTAGTAAACACTTTACAAAAAAGGCGTTAAATGCCAGAGCTGACTCAAAAGCAGACAACTTTACGTCACCTTCTTGTATTTATTTATTTATTTATGCATTTATGCAATACCCACAGCGCCAAATGAGGCATTACAGTGGGGGGATATACATACAAAAAACAAACAAGCATACAATGTCAGTCAGACCTCTGCTCCACGTCAGACGAATCATTCAAACAACACATAAACCTTATAAACCATACAAGGAAATAGAAACTTATAAACAATACATATAAACATAGCTTATAAACCAGGCAAGGGAATGCGAGGTAATATAAAGAACTCAAGCTAGATTTAATATAACAGAGAAAGAAAGTCATCTTTTGACACACACCAACCACAGACGGAGGCAATCGATTCCACTCATAGAGAAAATTATGTTCTCATGAGAAAAGTATGTTCTTTCTTTAGGAATAACATCTTGCCAGAACTTCTTGGGATGAGTTTATAGTGTGTTCGACAAATCATGATTTTAAAAAACGTTGCTTTGGTTTCCTAATGTCGTTCGTGCTCAATCGCGCACAGTTGTCTTGCAAAAGCCAGTCACGCTCCGTATCAGTATTTTTCATTCTTCTGAATAGTCTTTTTTTTTTTTAGATAACACGCTTCAGCCCACGCTCAAAGTAATGATAAACTTAGGAATAAAATTTTCGTGTACAGAATATATATATTTTTTATAGATGTCCAGTTTTTTTCGACGGAGCGAGCCCGGAAACTGCTTCCATAATTCACCACAAAATTAGACAATGATGCCGCTGTCGCAGTAAGATTAGCTTTTGAGAAATCACATATGACCTTCCTTAGATCAACTCTCGATGTATTTTTTCAAATATACTAAAAATAAACAAGTCTATGATCACTAATTTCGTCAAGCACACGAACAGATGTGTTTTCTAGGTGTGAGGAACAGACGAGGTCTAAAACAGCATTTCCCCGTGTAGGTTAAAAAAACAGTTGTTTAATGAAAAAATAATTTAACATATTTATAAAGTTTCAATATTTATCTTGCCGTAGACAAGTACTATGCAAGTCAATCCTACAGCAGTTAATGCCAGGATAATTAAAATCTCCCGAAAAAGAACAGTGGTGCACGACGATACTTGCACCGAATAAATTATAGAACATTTGTTAGCGTATTAACAAATTCACAAGTTGAATCGGGTGGGCGATAACATACTCCGAAAACAACACTACGAAATAATACATTTTGACACACAAAGTGTTTCAAGAGGCGAGTCAAGGGGCAGCATTTTTCAATATTATTTTCCGAACCGCGATGATTACGCCACCACCACGTTTGGATGCTCGATTCTTGCGAAATACGTTGAAATTATAATTTCAAAGTAAACTTGAGTTTAAACTACTGTCTGAAAGCCATGTTTCGGTTTTTATGGTCACTTCTGTTGAGCAGGAATTGATGCTACCCGGAAGCTCATCCTGCATAGACAACAGACTTCGAAAATTAGCTAATAAAAATGAAAGAGAGCGGCATTGCTTTTGGCGGGCGACCGTTTTACTGGGCGTAGGTGTAGTTTTTGCACGTCCTGGTTGACCACCACGTGACGCGTCAGCAATTCTAACGTCACTCGAGACGGGCAACACACTATCGTATTCAGCGTCGTAGATGCACGTACACTTGGTTGTTGATACGTAGTTCGTCGAAGAAAAGATTTACTCGATAATATTTTGTTTCTGACAATTTCACAAATCCCAAAGCTTTTTTTTTTCGAATTTGCCGCACTCATGGCGAAAAGCTTCCTAGATCCACAGTCGAAGTTGGTCAGTTGGCCTTAGCCTTGACAGACCATAAAGGAACTTTTCTTTTATTTTAGAGTTCAGAAATTTAACAATAATCGATCTAACGAAGTCTTTCTTCTTGAGACCAACACGGAGCGCCCTCTCAAAATCGCACACATTTATTTGCAGCCGGTTTAAAAAAAAATATATATATATATATATATATATATATATATATATATATATATATATATATATATATATATATATATATATATATATATATATATATATATATATATATATATATATATATATATTGTTATACGTTCTAACTGAGATCATGATTCATTTCCAGTGCTGTGCCTGTTATCGAAAATAAGTTTAAAAAAATAGTGTTACTCGTTAGCCTGGAAAAAATCTAACGCCTTACAGAGCTAGGTTACCATTTTGCAAATGTAACGAAATACCTCTGTTGTTACTTGGCATGACTACCGGATGTTACTTTTACGTTAGTTTGTCGTTACTTTGTGTATCACTGTTAGTATATGACAGCTGTTAGTATCTAACTGTAGCTTCTAAACCACAAATGTCTCCACAAGATTGTCGAATCGTTCTTGAGAAACGGGAAGTTGATGCATACGGTCGATCTTCATTCGCTTGAGCAAGGGCGTGCCGGGCGAGTGGGTTATAGTTTCGGTCTTTCGTTTCGTTAAAGGCACCTCGAACTCTGATAGCTTCTGCGAATGGAGGCACTGGAGGAAAGGAAAAAAAATAAGGACTGATGCGAAGCACCGCTGTTAATTTCTAGTTATCAGTGGTGTGGTACAACGACATATTAACTAAATAAATTGCATCACGAATTAGTATAGAAAAAGGTGTCTAAATAAATCGCAAACTTAAACAAATGTCAAATAGGCGTGTTTATATATAAGTGCCATTGATTGATTTACCCACCTTCTGAAATATACAAGTACACTAAATTAAGCCGTTTTCGAAGAGTTTCCGCTAGCTTATATTAATGAGCGTTATAAGATGTAGCTTTAAAATTATGCGACTAACCAAACTATCTCAGAAGAAAGGTGCGTTCTTTTGGCAAACAAGGCTTAACCACGACGTTTTTAGAGAAACAAAAATGAAAGACGTTTACAAATCTCTGTGATGCGAAATTAGAGCGCAGCTCTTGAGGAGGAGGAGAAGAGGGTACGGTACGGGGGGAAAGTAGGTCCCTCCTCCTCCTCCGTTTGCGGTTTTTCTGTCGGGCTCGGGATCGAACTTGGTTCACGGCTCCTGGAGGTATACGAAGAAAGAGCACTTCCGCCATTAACACGCGATGAGCCGAGCATGTCCAGGAACTTTCCAAGTATCAAAGATTGATATCAGTAAGGACTGAACCGTGCATCCGTGACAACATAACAACACTTACTCAAGTACCTTTAACCTGACCAGTAAAGAATGGGAGCTGTCCGAATAAGTTTTCTCCTTCGGTGTTTCAATGACAAGCGTGGACGAACCTAATGGAAACGGATGCGAGACCACTCTCCTGGCTTTGAACTGCAATACATGTGCTTCGTGAGATTGTACGTCTAGGCCAGAACAGTTTAGAAAGCAGCACAGCATGATCCCGCACGGCACGGGAACTATCAACTTCGACAGCTCTTTGGTGGGCCGCACAACCAAAGCGAACCTCCCGTAGCTAAACTACGTATCCAAATACATCGTACACCCTTCACTTCAGACCTCGGGGGTTCCGATAATCAACGAGGGCACAAAAACGTTGCGTTAAAATATATCCTAGCAATATTCATATCAATCCGAGGTCCAAGCAGTGCGAGGACTGATTCTGTCTCGTTCGTGGCAATATTACCGCCGATCTCCAGCAAAATGCTCGCTAGAAGTACCGTTCCTCCGTATTTCCACGTTATACCTACGTGAGAGACCACGCTAGACTCTGACATCGCTTTGGACCGGCTTCAGCTCACGACTCCCGCGTCTGAAATCAACTCGCTCGGACAACAATAACGAAGAAGGCACCCGACAAGCTCCGGCCCAGCTGGGGACAGCACTGCCTGAGCGCTACCATCTTGCTCTGCCATCACGTATTTGGTTAGGTCACGTCAGGAGTATTCACATTTGCGTACAATGAGCGGCCTTTGGGGGGAGGGGAGGGGGGGGGGGTGGAGAGATGGGTCTTATTAATTTACGGACCGGAACTTCAGTTTATCACTCGAAGCCCCTTTACCTCGTTAAATGAACAAAAGTATTCGCCCCCATTTTATTTTTCAACACACTTAGTAGTGCTATTCATTCGGTAGCGTTGCCACACTTTTGGTCCGCCTATATTGTTACTCTTTTTACGCACCATTCCTCTCCCATAAGAGTGAATTACGTCTGCCAAGGCTATCGGGGAGCATTTCGCGAAAATTGCGTTTAGATTTGATCTCGTAAGTACTGTAAAACCCGCCGTATATTTCAGAACCGAAAGTATTTGAGAACTATTTGTACACTGGCGCCACCACGATTTAGTTCACGCGAGAAAGAACAAATAAGCGGTTGAACTTTGCTACAACTCTCTTATAAGGAATTCCGCTGGCAGATATGGAGCAATCCAAAAAAAAAAAAAACGCTTTACGCACTCTGGGATTCCTGTTCACTCGGGGCGGACACGAGTTCCAGCTGAACGCCGGCAGAGCACGCGTGTGGCGCTCTTCCGCTGAACAGTGCTGAACCGGAAGCTGCTAAGAGAGGGACATGGTACACATCTCGTGTTAAACCGTTTCAATATCAGGAATTTCGGAATATGTGAAAATAATTCCACATTTTCAGAAAAACGCTTTACGTGTCTATACTATTTGTATAAGCATCCTAAATATGCATTTTATGGTATACATGTCTACAGACTTGTGCTCGTTACTTGAAAAATCTAATGGATTACAATTACAAATCACCAAGCCTGAAATGATGGATTACCGTTACAAATAACTTTCGCTGAAAAGTAACGGATTACTTTAATCGTTACGTTACAAATTACTTTCACATTACCTTTTCCGTACACTTATCCAGAAAACAATAAAGCAATCTTGATATTTTTCAAAAATGTTCTGCAACACCACTTTTCATTTCTCAAACGCCCGTATACGGTAGTCCTTGTAAAAATAAAATATTGTATTTAAGAGAAAGAGTATAGGTGCACTCCGTTTACCTGTAAGCTGCTAAGGCACCGAAAGCTGCAACACCCCCCCCCCCCCCCCCAAAAAAAAAAAAAAAAAACACTATCCCGCCAGCTTACGGCCTCCGGAAATGATCCCTGGAATTGTGCAGACAAAGCTAGCAGGTGCGCATGCTCAGTACCAGCGTCTACCTCCGCTACGGGGTTCAGAGCTAAGGACGCGATCTACGAAAGCTCCCTTTTGACTCGGATGTTTCGCCTGTCATTCAGAAGAAAATAAAAACTTTGTTCTAACGTTACAATGTATAGCCAATGCAGAATGTAGTGTCTTAGCTTACCTTGATGTGTTTCCGTAGATTAGAGTTTGTTGTTCTTGCTGATGACAGTCTGTGTTTTTTTGGCAAGCAAAGTATGCACTGAGACTCTAGGTTTCCGTTCTCTTTAATGCCATGAATTGTGAACATATCATTAAGAGATGGCCTTGGAGACGACGGACACTCCATGACTGAAAACTCGATCAGTCAGAGAAAAAGTGGCGGTTACGGGTTATCGATCGTTCATCGGCTCTCACTTTCATACCAATATTCGTGGAGGCCATTTGAGGGGAGGGCATAGAGAGCGAAAGACGCGGTGGCCGTCGGTCTCACAAAACAATAGAGGATCACACCATTTTTAAGCGTTCTCTTCTCTCTCTCTTTGTCAGCACTCCTTAGGTGGCCTAACCCCCCCCCCCCCTTTTATGTTGACAGTTGACTGTAAAGTTAGGAGTGGACTTGACCACCATGCCCAGACATCAAAACCATAATAAGTATAGTCCGTACCCTCGAAGACGACTGCTCTTAGCCTCGCGCCAGGCGCTTTTCAGCCGTGCCTTAAGAGCGTGCTAGAATAAAGTAATGCACATTCAAGACAAAAATAAATCATCCCCATCGCGCGAGGCTACATCGTCTGTTACGCGAGTTGTGAACCCGCGAATCGAGGGGGTACGGACCCGCGTTGGATGTCTGTGCAGGTGGCGGGAGACGTCGAAGAAGTTGGAAAGGGTGAAATGGTGTAAAAGACAAAAACAAATAAGCACGAAGAGCTTTCTCCTGCCCGGGAGAAAAAGAAAAAAAAAACGATGGAAGTCGACGGAGAGCCTACTCGGCGTTGTCTTACTTGACTTTTGTATTTCATATATTGTACATGCCTTGCCCGTTTTTTTAGTGGTTCTAGTGACCGGTCATACACAAAATCGTGTTTTCTTTTCGGCTATTCTCCCCTTCCTCATGTTTTCTATTTTGTTGAACTTGCTCTCTCTATGCTGCTGAATGTTCTGCTCGTATTTCTCCGGATACTGTATTATTTTAATATTTTTAAAAAGTAACGAGTAACTAAATAATCTGTTACCAATATTTTGTAACAAAATTACACTTGGAGAGTCACTCGTTGTGATCTATATAGGAATTAGACGAAGGACGATAAAACTATTTACCTAGACAAACAAAATCAAACAAAAAACAATTCTTCAATGATAATCTGAGCATTACATTTCACACTATCACTTCAGTTCCACACCGCAAACTTAACTTCTGAGCTTTTCTTCCCGGTCTTGTTTTTCAGGAAGCTCACTTTCTAGATCGCGATGATTGTCAAGTACACGCGCGGATACTTTTGTTTTTATAGCGAAGCTGCATTTGCCTCTGCACAAAAGATGCGCACAAAAGGATGTTTTTTTTTGTTTTTTTTTTTTAGAAACCCATTAATGAGAAGGAATGAATGTCCAAAAAGATGCCGCTTCTATCCTTTTATAGTTACTGACAAGTTAAGAAACGTGGGCCGTGACTTTACGCTCACGGTTCTTGCTTTGGGACTCGTAATTCGGTGTACTCACCAGTGACTAATGTTGCAATTATGTTGACTCTGGAACGAGAATAGAAAGCTTGTAATTCGCCCCGCCCTGCGTTTCGTGTTCTGCCAGTGATTCTGCTCAATCCTGCGCTAAGCGTGAAAAAAGAAAGCGTAGAAGGAGGCATAAAAACGTAGCGCAAAATAAAAACCGCGGAAGTGTGTAGTTTACTAACAGTCCAACATTTCTAGACATTTACACAAAAAAACAGAATTTACAGGCTGCAGTATAACCATATAAAACCATTAATTGGCATATAGAGAATGGCGATGTAGGTATGCTCCGTAATCAAAATATAAAGTAACGAGCAGATTATACGTACTGTTGTAGACACGGCTGTCTATAACATCGGCAAGTGCTGCGGCATCGTCTGCTTCAAGCCTGGTGGACGACCATGCGGGGTTGTGATCAAAAACTGGAACAGCAAGGCCACCGCGCGTCGCCCCCCCCCCCCCCCCCCCTTATGTGCGATGTGCTCCAAGCCCCGCAAATACGTGGCGCTGGGGGCACAGAAAATTCACCACCCGCGTGTTATAACCAGCTCCCAAGCAGCAGAGTTGGCCAGTCATCGGCCAATGGCTGGCAATGGTCCTTGGCCAAGTGGCCAGACAGTGGCCAGAGACTGGCAGGTGACTGGCCTTTACCTGGCCATTGGCCACTGGCCATCAGCCATCGGCCAAGCAGTGGCCAATAAATGGTCACTCTCTGGCCACTGGCCAAAAGACCATCGCCAGACATTGGCCATTGCTTGGCCAAAATCAGTGCTGCTTGGGAGCTCTGTCCCCGATAGCACTTGTAGCCGCCTAAACGCGCATTCCTTAATAAACTTTGCTCTTCAGGAAGAACACGCAAAAGAAAATACAACCGATCTGGATCAAGGCTCCACCCCCGCCCGTGGCGCTGCAGACGGATCCAGCCGCTGGAGTGAATTCGCTCAGCAAAGGAGAGGACAGCCAACCCACGAACCATGGCAGAGTGGACGAGAAGGAGGCAATGGTGGCCCCGAACAAGGACGTCATCAAGACGGAAGAACTCTTGGGCCACGGCCGTTTCCAGTTCCACATCCTGGTGTGTGCTCAGCTCTCCGCGGGCGTGCTCATCTTCCACCACCTGTCCATCTACCTGTTGGCACCCCAAGTGGACCACTGGTGCCGACCTCCGGGCGACCAGGCCAGCCTGACTCCGGACCAGTGGAAGAACATGAGCATCCCTTTCTATGAAGACGGCACCTATAGCAAGTGCACCATGTACGATCCCTTAGAGTTGATGAGGAATAACAGTACGGAGGTCCCATGCACGCAGTGGGACTTCGACTTGAGGCCCGGCGTTGGCACCATTGTGAGCGAGTGGAACTTGGTGTGCGGGAAGAAATGGATAATCCGCGTCGTGCTCGTTTACTCGATGCTGGGCGGGCTTATTTTCTTGCCGCTTCAGGGTCAGCTCGCGGACAAAGTTGGCAGGTGGCCCATCATATGCGTCAGTATCGCGTTGTGCTTCCTTGCCGCCGCTATGGCAATATTTTCTGTGCAAGTGGCCACGTTTGCCTTGGCTCGCATGTTCCTCACAGCATCTTTCAGCACTCTTAAGATGGTCCTTGTCATTTTGTTGTTCGAAAGTCTCGGAGATGACCGTCGAGTAGCTTACTGCTGCTTCGTTGAGATAGGCTCTGTTGTGGGAAGTCTAGCCGCTACAGTTCTCGAGAACTTCCAAATGGACTGGAAGATAGTGTGTATGATAACGATAGCCCCTACAGTTGTACTTATGGCTGTCTTTTACACTGCGGAGGAGTCTATTCGTTGGTTGTTGAGCGTTTTAGACATAGAAAGAGTGGAGAGAGTCACCATTAGGGTTTCCAGAATCAACAATTCTGATATCGACATCGATGCCATTATCGGGCGCTTGATCAAATCTGATGCAATGTATTCTCGGAGATCCTCGATTGCCCTCTGCGATCTTCTGACGATACCAATCCTTCGATTTCGCACACTCGTGCTTTCGTGGATATGGTTCAGCTTGCTCCTTTCTTTCTACTGCTTGGACATGCTAGGCAAGAGAAGCACGGGAATCCGGCTTAATCTGCTTGAATCCCTTCCTCACCTTGTCAGTGTATTTACTTCCATCATTCTTCTGAGCGACTATTCGCGCAAGGCTGCACTTTCGCTGGCGCTTCCCATCAGCTGCGGCTTGATCTGTGTGCTGGCAGTGTCAGTTACCATCGCGCAACATGACCTGGCCTGGATCCTAATAAAGGTCACCTTCTCTTCGATCTCCACTGATTTCATGCTTGTAAATTTCTACAGTCTGGAGCTGTATCCGACCAGAATTCGGGGCACCGGAATCGGCGCTATTTACTTCTGCGGAAAGATCGGTGCTTCGATGTCGCCGCTTTTGGTGGAACTGTCAAATCGAACGCACCCGACTGTGCCCATCTTAGTAGTCCTCGCCATCACGACACTGTCGTCGCTCCTGGTTAGGTTCTTGCCGGAAACAAGGCACCACATGTTGCCTGACATACTCGAAGACTTAACACAAAAGAAAGTTATGAATCCTGAAAATTCCGAATGTGCCAAATAGGTGCCTTAAACTCTGCAAGGCGAGGTATTGTTTACGGTCTTCAATATAGTTGCGGAAAATATTTCTTGGACAGCCATTTTTTATTTACCAAATTTAGGCGTACATTCATAACCACTCCAGGATATATTTATTTATCTTACAGCTGCTGTAATTTTAAGTTTTCTATTATCATATTCACTACACCTAGATTTTCTACAATGTCTCTTTTGTTAATGATGGTGTTTATCATAATATTTCATGGACCATTTTCTTAGTCTCAATTTTGATAAACATGCGTTAATATATTTGAATCACAAGTATCTGGATAGTTTTTTTGGGGGGGAAAATAAATTTCGCTCAACAAAAGTTACGAACAAGTGTGACATGCTACAAACTCACTGAATGCCTCGACGTGCAAACTGCTGATACCATGCTTGGCATCTTTCCTGGACCACTGAATTCCGTTTTATTTTGTAAGCATTTGTTATCTTGCCATCTATTGTGGCCCTGGTAGCGCTTTGTCCACAGTTCTCATCCTCGAGCGTTCTTATCAGAGGCGATAGTTTTGCGTCTTGCGCATAGAGAAACTGCACTAGTCAGCACTGAACGCTTGATTTTATGTATAAATCATGTGACGATTTATAACACAAAACCCACGTCACCCTTTGCTCCGCTGACTTCAAAAGACAAAACACCTAGCGGTTTCACAAGTGCATCTCATTATCCACGCCTGAATAAACACCTCTTCCAAGGTATTGCAATTCCGTGATTGAAGATTATGGTTCACCACACCCCGCCGGCTCATCTGGCAAGCACGGGTCATCAGATTGATGCAATGGTGTGTGTGAATTAGTCTTAGTGAGTGGATTTACGCTGGTACAGTTCCTGCTATAATTGTCAAGTTATTCGTGTTTTTGGTAAACAGCGGTGGAAACGCACCACCTTTCTTGTCGTTGTTAACTTTGTGTCGTTTGTGTTTCATTATGCTTGTCTTTAACCTGTTATTCCCCTCAGACGAAGAGCCTGCGACATTCTTAGCTCACCATTCAGAGACGTGTGCTCCTAGTGCATGTTTATAGTTTTCTTTGTACAATACTCACTAACGGAAACTCGGCGGAGCATCGTGTACCTCCAGTTTACGGAGGAATAGTCACTTTTGTCCGGAGAAACTGGCATAGGGCGTCCCAAACGCGTAAACATCGCTTCCGTGAGCTACTTCGTCCGTCGGGTGCTTTCGTGATGCAATGCAAAAGGAACTGTTATGCGAAACTTGGCTCGTTTCTTCCTCCACTTGCAGAAAGCGAGGACACCCCAGAAGAGTGAGAATACAGATTCGATGACTCCCAGCGTCAGCATTAGCACGTCGTATCTGCCCAGTGTGTCACGAACGTATCCTGTCAAGTAGAAACAAATTGACAGGATTAGATAGTTACGTGGTGGACAAATATTTCTCTTGCCATAGGGTAGCTATATTAAAGCCTTTTTTTTCAGGTAAGTAGCGTCGCACCCAAACTCACTAATGAGTTCAAAAAACCTTTGCGAAAACAACAACCTACGAAGCTCAAACACCAGCGCAAAGCAGCTCGAAGGGACTCTCCGAGTGGAGTGAAGTGGGGTGAGGTGGTTGCGCCCTTGGCGGCAAGCAAGTGAACTACCGGGTGAAACAAGGAGACGGCAGGCTCTTTAAATCGACCGGAAAATTCGGTTTCTTAACCTATCGCGCTACGACTTTGTGCAGCGTTGCCCACAGATGGTGCATTTTTTTTTGTAAAATTTGCAAAGAGCGAACTTACCTGAGAAAAAAGTAAAGAAAGAAAAAGGCTTAGCTCCTATGGAAACGCAGCGACGCCACCGGTCTTCAAAGAGCACGGCGCCGTTTCGCACGGGACACAAGAGATGGCGCAACGAACGCCGCCAACGTATTTACGCCAACGAACGAGTATTCGGCGCCGAGAGCCAGCGTCTTTAGCAGACAATCTTTTCGACTCAAAAGCGGCGCGCGTTCCGCAGGCGGCGACAGTCACAGAAACAAAAACAGGCGCGGTAACAACAAGCAGCTGCAGTTCCTTGTCTGCTAAATACGCCGGCTCTCGGCGTCTGCTCGTTCGTTGGCGGCTGTTGGCGTCGCGACCGCTTGCGCCATCTCTTGTCTTCCGTGCGAAACGGCGCCGTGTTGTTTGAAGACCGGTGGCGTCGCTGCGTTTCCATAGGAGCTAAGCCTTTTTCTTTCTTTACTTTTTCCTCAGGTAAGTTCGTTCTTTGCAAATATTACAAAAAAAATGCACCATCTGTGGGCAACGCTGCACAAAGTCGTAGCGCGATAGGTTAAGAAACCGAATTTTCCGGTCGATTTAAAGAGCCTGCCGTCTCCTTGTTTCACCCGGTATATACGGAGAAAAAATGCCATTGACTCCCGGGTGATTGCAAAGGCCGTAAGAAGAGAAAGAGAGAGCGCGCTTCCTGTCCGGCCGTGGTTGTGTCCACGATGAAAGCTATTCATTACATTGAATGAATGAAAAACATATATTAAAGGGACACTGACAGGGAATTTAGGCTCGCCAAGGTTTTTATTTGTACATTACCTACGAGAACCCAACTACCCAAACCAAAATTTTGGGCTCGAAATTCGTTTTTGTTCCGGCCGAAAACTGCCGATTGAAAACTGACCGCTTTGAGTCGCGCTCACTCTTTTCTCTGTGGTCACGTGCCGTTTGTCTATGGTTTAGACACACACACATACACACGCACACCAAATATAATCGAAGTCGTGGGTCACCAAAGGCACACACTTAATATTAAAAATAGAAAAAAAAAGATATGATACCCATTTTTTGTGGTTTCTAAAAATCTGCAAATACATTGAAAAGAAGAAAAAAAAGATCGAGGTACAACTAAGCACTTCTTATGAGTTGTGAATGCGAAAGCATGCACATCAATCTTGCTGTAGATGGTTGAGCGTGTTGGTTTCTAATTTACGATAAGAAAAGGGGGACATTGAAGACAGACAAGACATGCTTTCAACTTTCGCTGTTGGCGTGCTGAGTGGCGCTGACTAGAGTTCCTGTATAGGCTCCCTACGGGAGCCAGAGTTGCGCGTTTGATTCCACATGCCGCGTGCCGCCCTCGCCGCTATTCGCCGAGATCCGATCACGTGAGGAGCCGTATCAAGTGTCGTGCAGCAAAGTAGACGTTGCACGCGCCCCGGCGTACGTTCCCAGGCTTTAGAGCCCGCCGCGCGCCTCGAACGCGCGGCGCTGCTATTCGCCGAATTCAGTCACGTGAGGAGCTGGATCCACATGCCATGCGTGAACGCGCAACTCTGGCTCCCGTAGGGAGCCTATAGACCTTTCCAATGTTTACAAAATCACAGTCCAGCGTGCGATCTTCACAGTCCAGCACGTGCGTGTTCGTCGCTTCGGAAAGCGAGCAAAGCACGCGCCATACGCACGAACACTCAAAATGGCACCGGACACACGTTCTTTCTTGGAAAGGTCTATACAGGAACTCTAGCGCTGACTAGAGTTCCTGTATAGGCTCCCTACGGAAGCCAGAGTTGCGCGTTCACGCATGGCATGTGGATCCAGCTCCTCACGTGACTGAATTCGGCGAATAGCAGCGCCGCGCGTTCGAGGCGCCCGGCGGGCTCAAAAGCCTGGGAACGTATACGCCGGGGCGCGTGCAACGTCTACTTTGCTGCACGACACTTGATACGGCTCCTCACGTGATCGGATCTCGGCGAATAGCGGCGAGGGCGGCCACGCGGCATGTGGAATCAAACGCGCAACTCTGGCTCCCGTAGGGAGCCTATACAGGAACTCTCGCGCTGACGGTCACGCAGCGCCATGGGGTGGCCGATCGTTGAAACTGACGCTGCGCGTCAGTCTCAACGACCGGCCACCCCAAGGCGCTGCGTGTCCGGCGAATAGGTGCTTGGTCGGCGCGGGCTAGCCAATGGGATCGCAGCGATGTAAAAGGTGCCGTTGGCTTTGGACGCGCACTAGCCAATGGGACCGAAGTGCTTTCGCTTTCGCTGAACGAAGCGGACTAAACAATGACGGAGGACATCGGGCGTGAGACCTCTAATTCAGAACTGTTGTTCGCGGTACCGGCGAATTTGTCTGGCTTTGAAAGAGAAATCATTTACCGATAAAAAGAAATTAGCATTTATTCCGTGTGACAGGCCCGCCCACCAAGGTAATTTGCACGAAGACTTCGTCAAGTCGTCGCCTCTTCGCCTTGCTAAAGACATCGCTTGTCTTACGAACACGAATGGGTAAGAGGTTGAAAAACGCGCAAACGTCAAGCGCGAAGGGCTTGACTTTGCGTTTTTCGTGGGACGTACGACGTGCGCGTTTTTCGTCTGCTTCGCATGGCCGGAAAAACGAAGAAGAAACAAAACGCGGTCGGGTGAAGTCACGTCACTTCTGGCAACTCTCTCCTTCCCGTTTCGGATTTGGTTTCAAGCAGTTGCGTTTTTTTATTTTAAAAATATACGTGACGCTGTAGCAAAATATTGATTGGTAGTCTTCAGACACCTGAATCGCCTGGAAAAAAAATAAAACAATATTGGGGAGCGTCATTGTCCTTATAATTGGATGTAAGGCGCGCTTGCCTATAGGTAGGTGGTCTTGAGGCGAGAAGGAAAGGGGAATAATGTAAACTAGTAAATGACTATTCGATAATTGATACGAAGTAATGGACATTAGAGTCCCTGATGTAGCATATCACGGAGTACAGAATTTACGTTTTGTGCTCCGCCTTTCCTTTTAGCATGGGTCTAGTCGTCAATGTCACCAAACAAAATTTAACGCAGCTAAATGTCGTTAGTTTTATAGGTCTTAACATAAGAGCCCTTTTTTAATATGTACCCATAAATATGAGTAACAGTAACCTGAAGACGCGATAGCTTACTACCATAAAGTAGAACAGGATTAAACAACCCCGAACATCTCTCACAAGCGATAATATTGACGACACTGCCAGTGAACAAGCACCTCATCTGCTATTTGCCCGGATTTCGTGTGCCTCTAAGCAATAGACCCACTTTGCAATGGGTCTTCTGCATATAACGTCGTCTCGAAGTGTAAAAAGCTCCGAGTGCGACTGGCGCGCGGAAAGTTGTGCTACAAATCCTGACTCCCTTACGATCCAACTGAGTCACGGAAGAGGCAGGAGGGTGTAACACGACTTTTCTTCCGGGCATTAACCGTAGACCGAGCTTTCGCCGCTGCGTGACCTGGGCCTGCACACGCGCACAAAACTTATTGAAAAAAGTAAATTCGTTCCCACGCTTCTTACGATGCGCGGACATCCCGTCTCGGTGACTCGCGGTTGTAACTTAACGTAGACCAACGTTATCAAAAGCGGGTTTCCGCGTAAATGTTTTCCGCCGCCCCGCAATGCTCTCCGCATTTCGCTACTAGATCTGTAACTCTGCAGAGAGGTCTAGCGGTGCGCGTGCGCAGCTGCGGCGTCTTCATTGCGGAGAGCGTAGCGGAGGTCGAAATACCACCTACGGAAACTCCCTTATGTGAGAATGGGCAGTTGTTTGAATACGTGGTGTCACTCACCGATGATGGGCGCTCGGGCCAGAAACGGCACCGCGCACGACACGCTCATCAGCGCGAATGCGACGGGCGTCTGCCGTTTATTGAACGTCTCCGTCAGCAGAACGAAGAGCAGGAAGCCGCGGCTGCCCTGGCCCCAGCCGACCATGAAGCCTGAAGCCACCAGCCAAGGATAGCTCGTCTTGAGCAGGACCATGAGCACGAGCCCGGAGCTCTGGATGACGAAGCTGCTAAAGATCACCGTTTCTTTCGAAGTGACGCCGCCGTCCACGATGGGGGCCATGGACAGACTGGCGCCACCCCAGCCAAGGGACATGGCCGTCATAATCATGGCGGCGTTGTAGTGACTGAATCCGTTGTCGTTGGCAAAGTCAACAATGGTCAGTGTGTACGTGAAGATGGCGAAGCAGGCGACCGCGTTGGTAAAGCAGACGAAGAGAAATATGCACCGGAAGAATGGCCGCGCCTAGAAGGAGCAAGGTGACATGTTACCGTTTAAACTCAGACTTTTTTTAAAACACACAGTGTATTTATCAGCCGAATTGACGTACTGCCAAATTACCCAAGCTTCAAAGGAGCACTGCAAAGGGACAAAGGAAAGTAAATGCTGCTTCGAAAGGCGTGCCTATCAGGAAATTTAATATCAAAGTCAAACACGAGCTTTCAGTGACGACATAGGTCTAGCGTCGGATAATGAAGATATAAAATTTTATACACCTTTTTTCTGTGTACTCTCGTCCCCAGCCACCTAATAGGCATATCCGGTATGGGCGACGAAAAAATACTAAAATTTGTCCACCTGTAACTAGTAAAAAAATAACGGGGAGGCAAAACGATAATGTGTGACGGTTGCGCTTATATCCTAAGTGTCTTCTATTGGCGTGGCGACGGCAAAACAATGTTTTCGCCCATACTGGAAGTGACGACAATTCAAGATGGCGGAGCCCTTGAAGAAAGGGTCTATAGGTAGGACTGGCTGAACAGGGACACGTGACCCCTTCTGATTTTTTCAAGCGCGTGATTCTAACTCAAAGTTTTGCTTGGAACACCCGTAAATCGGTGGGGCGTTCACATCTTTATAACTGGATGGCAATGCCAACAATTAGGAAAGTCGCGCATGGTTGTTGCACGCCCTCTTTGTTTCGGTTCTCTATTGGTTCAGACCAATGACGCAATCAGCAATAGAAATTGTGCTCAAAATTCGGAACCTCTTTCACCTATGACGCATAGAGAAATATAGTAAACGTAAAGAGTGGATACTTGGGGCCCTTCGCGGCCGAGATACGGTGGCTAGAAGGGGAGGTGTAAAGGCTGGCTCACACAGCCCCGATTCCTTACTTTACGTTACGTAAGCTTACGTACAAGCCACCGGGCTACCTGTGCTTCATATCAAGCGTGGCTGCCCATTGGAGGAGGTAGACCTGGCACGCGGCATTCGAGACACGAATGTTTCGATGACTTAGACGAAAACGGTGCTGTGTAAACCAGTCTTCAAAAGTTGAACCGAGCTCAACTCCTTATGTTACGTTACGACGAGCCTTGTGTCCTTGGTTGCCACGGTAACTCACCGTCCTAGCTCGTCGTCACCAAAACATTCGTGTTTAGATTGCCACGTGCCAGGCTATCTCCTTGAATTAGTAGCCACGCTTAATACAAAGCACAGATTTCCCGGTGACTTGGACATAAGCTTTCTTAACGTAACGTAACGCAGGAATAGGGGGTATTCACTGGCCGCCATATTTGAGGTCACTGTTTAGAGCGCATGCTCAGAACGAGCTCCCATTAATAGGCTGCCAAGACCGGCAATCTTGATGGTGCGGGGTGCACGTTGCAAAATAACTGTGAAAGCTCGCCATCAGCACGTGCTCAGCATTAGCGCACACAGATATGGCCGGCAGTGAACACACTCTATACGGGTCTGTGTGAACCAGCCTTAAAGGCTGAACACCATGGAATGAATTATGCGACGAATAACTGACGAACGTCGCCGGACGGCACGCTCGCTTTGCGCGCGACGTAGTAGCCACTGTGCTGATGCCACGCGCAGAGCAATAGCCGCCGTACCAAATTCGTCGCTTTTTCGCAGCATATTCGTCCCATGGAGCTCAGCATTCAGAATCGCGCAGCTTGCTCCATGTGCGGCGGCGCGCTAGTGTTTCATGACGACGATAGGTGGCGCGCTCATCGAATCTGAGATTTCCCATTAATAGGCTGCCACCGGAAAGAAGACGGGCAGACAAGTTTCAGGAGAGACTTCAGGAAGTTCTCAACGGCACGAGTTTCGGGAGATCTGACGAGCTGTTTCAGCCCATTAGCTACGAGGAGCGCCAGCGCGGCGACTCCAGCAACAACAATACTCCAATTTCTTTTCTTTTTTTTTTTTGGGGGGGGGGGGGGGGGGGCGTGTCTGTTTTGCAGACGCTCGTTGCAAAGAGCAAGCGCCGCATAAATACATACATACATACATACAGATTTGTAATGGGTGAGTGCAGACGTTGGATGTTCGGGATGCAGCAACATTCTACCATGCAGCTTTACGCGACCCTCAATATGGAATGCTGCGGTGCGTCGGGAGCACTGTGTTCCCACGGAGGAATGAGGCATAGGATATGACAATTGCAAGGCTGGTGTGACGTCACGCCAGGCATGGGAGTGCAGCCGTTGATACTTGCGAAATTCGGCATGGAGTTTCGTTCAATTATCCGTCGTTGATTACACTAAATTGGGGTGTCGTTTAATGGAATAAAAATGGCCTATGTTAATCATTAGGCTCCCACCAGGTAACCATCACGAAATCTTAAGAACTTCCGGTTTTCACCGGACAATCCCTTTAAAGGGATTATCCGGTCAAATTTTGTATTCATGAAAACATTTAGACCTCATTGTCAATGGCTGTAGGAGCATCTTCCATGACAAATCTGAATTTTGTGTGCTTCCTGGAGGAGTAATTGTATCTTAACCCAAGCGTGCATAAACGGCGTTTTCCTCTTCCATCTTCAGGGAAGCGGAGTTTCTGAGGTAACATCAGGCAAAGAACGCGCCGAACTAATGTGCACTTCGAATTTTGTCCTCCACGTGAGCGGTACGACGTGGTTCACCCTCGCTGCTGCGCTAGATTTTTTTTTTTTTTTTCGAATGAAAGGGTATTTTGTTGTGCGGTTGTCACGCTCCACACTTCTCCGCGACATTTACATGGCAAGTAATATGGAATGCTGCGGTGCGTCGGGAGCACTGTGTTCCCACGGAGGAATGAGGCATAGGATATGACAATTGCAAGACTGGTGTGACGTCACGTCAGGCATGGGAGTGCAGCCGTTGATACTTGCGAAATTCGGCATGGAGTTTCGTTCAATTATCCGTCGCTGATTACACTAAATTGGGGTGTCGTTTAATGGAATAAAAATGGCCTATGTTAATCATTAGGCTCCCACCAGGTAACCATCACGAAATCTTAAGAACTTCCGGTTTTCACCGGACAATCCCTTTAAGAAAACGGTGCTGTGTGAACCAGTCTTCAAAAGTTGAACCGAGCTCAACTCCTTATGTTACGTTACGACGAGCCTTGTGTCCTTGGTTGCCACGGTAACTCACCGTCTTAGCTCGTCGTCACCAAAACATTCGTGTTTAGATTGCCACGTGCCAGGCTATCTCCTTGAATTAGTAGCCACGCTTAATACAAAGCACAGATTTCCCGGTGACTTGGACATAAGCTTTCTTAACGCAACGTAACGCAGGAATAGGGGGTATTCACTGGCCGCCATATTTGAGGTCACTGTTTAGAGCGCATGCTCAGAACGAGCTCCCATTAATAGGCTGCCAAGACCGGCAATCTTGATGGTGCGGGGTGCACGTTGCAAAATAACTGTGAAAGCTCGCCATCAGCACGTGCTCAGCATTAGCGCACACAGATATGGCCGGCAATGAGCACTCTGTATACGGGTCTGTGTGAACCAGCCTTAAAGGCTGAACACCATGGAATGAATTATGCGACGAATAATGAAAACGTCGCCGTACGGCACGCTCGCTTTGCGCGCGACGTAGTAGCACTGTGCTGATGCCACGCGCAGAGCAATAGCCGCCGTACCAAATTCGTCGCTTTTTCGCAGATAAATTCGTCCCATGGAGCTCAGCCTTCAGAATCGCGCAGCTTGCTCATGTGCGGCGGCGCGCTAGTGTTTCATGACGACGATAGGTGGCGCGCTCATCGAATCTGAGATTTCCCATTAATAGGCTGCCCCGGAAAGAAGACGGGCAGACAAGTTTCAGGAGAGACTTCAGGAAGTTCTCAACGGCACGAGTTTCGGGAGATCTGACGAGCTGTTTCAGCCCATTAGCTACGAGGAGCGCCAGCGCGGCGACTCCAGCAACAACAATACTCCAATTTCTTTTCTTTTTTTTCTTTTTTTGTGGGGGGGGGGGGGGGGGTGGGGGTTGGGGTTGGGCGTGTCTGTTTTGCAGACGCTCGTTGCAAAGAGCAAGCGCCGCATAAATACATACATACATACATACAGATTTGTAATGGGTGAGTGCAGTGCGGGGCAATTGAAGACATTCACCGCATTCGGTGGGAGTGGTACACATCGCGACACTGTTAGCGCGAACACGACATCGGCGCATTTTCGCATTTTACTTCTAAATAGTTTTCGCGAGCACACATTTTTATCGTTACAATATAGAACTAAATGAGCTCTTTCCGTAGCAATAATAACTTGGATGACATCCCTTGGTTTCAAAGAGAAAAACTGGAAAAACCGAGGGCGCCACAGTATTTGGTGCCCCAGTAGACTTCCGGTAGTGTATTTATTTCTTCTTCAGTAACACACAGCGATTGGAAAAGAAGATTTTCCTTCGGAGAGGTACCTGTAATAGGTTTGTAAGAACCTGCGCGCTTCGTAGAACGTAGTACAAATAACAAAAGGATGTGTGACAAGAGGAAAAGAAGAGGAAAACCGGAAGCGCGCAGGGGTCCGCCGATAGTGGGCGGCAGCGAGCTTGTTTGCGAACAAACATCGGTGAATTGAGAAGGACCGTTGGATGTTCGGGATGCAGCAACATTCTACCATGCAGCTTTACGCGACCCTCAAAATCGAGATCGCGCCCCTGACTTTCTGTGGAAACACGCTGGGCAGTCGACTTCTTATCGAGGCCCGTGGTGGTGCTTTACGTAACAGACCGTACCGACAGATGTACGACTGCAACGTGATGGACACGATGTGCAGCGTCTGTGGAGCGTGCCAAGAAACAATCGAACTCCTGCTCATCGCGTGCAAGGCACTGCTACCAGCGCCTATAGTGGGAACCTGGATCGAAGCAAGCACCCGATTTTACTGAGGAAGACAACCATATTAGCGGCGAGATGTTTTGGTGGCGCCCTCCTGTGGTTCCCCCTTGTGACGTCATTACCTTGCAAACAACAAGTTCGACGGTGTTTGTTATTAGCATGGTGGAAGCTTGAAATCATTGCGCTCTCAAAGGAACACTGCCAACACCGTCAAAATTAAAGTTCTTTCATTCCTCTTATTTCCGTCGATGATAAATCCCCTTTCCGACGTCATAGTCAGCGTTCGGCCAATCGTGGAAGGCCGACCACAGCGACGCTTTCGGTCGCGCACGGGGCTAGACATGGTGGAAGACTGATCGGTGACACCAGTGGTTTGTTGTTTTGTTTTAGTTTTTGGCGCGTCTACACCTTAAACTCTTGTTGCAAAGAAATTGCGCTGCAAATATACATATATACATACACATGCCAATTGCAGACGCCGCACAGGAAGGGCTCGTTCGCGTCTCTAGAATAGCTCGTTTGTGGTGCTCTTCCTGGATAGATGGCCCCTATTCGTCCAGACTAGCGCGATGGCAAGACGGCAAACACACTGCTTTGTTCCGGCGTGCACTATAGGGTACGTTTCTGCCAGAAGGAAAGAGAAGAAAGCCTCCCTCTTCACCGTTTCCGACGACGACGACAAAAGCGTCGGCAGGTTTATTCTTATGTTACGTGAACCCCAAGTCCAAAACCAAACATAGTCTAGCTTTGAAAAGTATTTTAAGGAGCGCATTTTGCTCGCGATATTTTCTCGCGGAGCAACAATGTACCCGACTCGAAGCGGACGCGAGCAGACGCCGAATCTCAGTGTCGACAGCAGCGCCACCGCTTCCTCCTAACCGACTGCTCTTTCTCTCGCGCGCCGATGCATACACCTCCCTTCCTAGTCACTGTACCGGGCTTTAGCTGTACTGAGATAGGTTCACCATTGAGTGATATACTACGTAGCAAGTTACTCCATTATTTCTAGCGTTGCGTCTGCCGACCGCTAGAAATCGCTGCTGGAAAAAAAAAATATATTACAATTTGATACTGCTGATAACTTGTTCACAAAAACGTTTGCTAACAAACGTAGCGTAATATTATTTGTAGAAATATCGGAAGTGCCTAAATTATTCGGTTGCATCATTAGTGTCGTCGTAGCGGCAGCCCCAGCCTCACGGACGTACGTCACCGCTTGGTTGGGGCCAGCGTTACTAAAACACTCAGGAAACTTACCCTTGAAACCTGGGTCGCTGGCGTCCACCGAGATCAAGCTAAATACGATAACAGCGACACCCTTTAGCGAGTTCATTGAATGTTCCCAGAGTACCGAAACTCCCAGGCTCGAGGTGGCAATATTGCAGCTCAATTTTTTTTTTTTTTTTTTTTTTTGCTCTTGTCACTATAAGCTTTTAGAAAGCATCTTTTTGCTTAAAAACAAACGGAAAATGCTCTTTTACAACTTTTATTGGAGATTAGTACGAAATTATAGGAGCGTGATGTTTGCATAATATTTTAGTGCACAGGGGTTTGTGGCACAGTTAATATTGTTTTTATACAGCCACTGTCTCACCGGTGATTTTAGGTAGCGCGTCTCGACCAGGGCGCGTCCTAATTTCGCTTGCAATTCGCGACGCGTCGGCTTGGAAGACGGGGGTCGGCATCTTTGACACCCTTTCCACCGTATATGTTGCGGCGCCAAAATGGCCGTTTAAAGCCAAAATGGAATTGTCACAGCAGACGCTATCGAATGCGTCCCTATCCGATACAGCCGTGCAGTACCTCGAGTGGCCGCTGCGGGAGAGATGACGGCGTTGCGATCGCCGTTAGCCCGGTTCTGGTGTACGGATCGGTGCAACTTTTTCAGAGGCGGCTCTATGGCAGTTTCCCAACTGAGATGTTTTAGTAACGTTGGTTGGGGCGAAGGAGGTTAAGAAACATGAATGACGGCATGACGTCAGTTCTGTAGCTCCCGCAAGCCATACCCGCTTGACGCTCGCCCCTTTCTTACTCCCCCCGCGACAAACCGAAACAAACCTCCTCAGCGGGGGGCCCTTATACCGTGATGCTTGCGGTTCTTGATGGTCGTACAACCAATCATGAAAGCTTGTCGCAAGAAAACGCAGTACAGAGCGTAACGACACAATAAAATCTCGCATCATAGCAGCTGCGCTCGACAAGCACGAGAGTGCGTGGCGTTCAGTTCTTTGCTAGAAACTCGGGGATTGTCGACAATCGTCGCTATAATTTTTTTTTTTTTTTTTGTGCAGCAGGAGGTGCGATAAACTTGACAGGCGCGCTGTTGGACAGTCACTGAAAGCATGACGGCGATTAATTTTATTGTCTACGTCGGTTGGTGCTTGCGGTGGGGCACATTGCAACTGAAGAAAAATATCAAACGCCTATTGTGTGTGATCTCACGTATATACGAATGTTCTCTTAATCGATAGTTCCTGAATCAAAGCGAGCAAAGCGTATGGCTCTGAAAAGGTATTGCGACTGGCGGAAAACACGTAACTCGATTCCACACTTTGCGTACGACTCGGACGAGTTTGAGACGGTTTGCCGGCCGACGGCTACGCGTCAGCTTCCTCTCTGTTGTAATTTAGTTTTCTTCTTTTTTTTTTTTCTTTTCATGTGTATTTTAGCACTGCACACGTGTCGTGCTGACTGTGCAGAGCGAGCATCTCGTGCTCGCACTCGATGTACTTTTGCAAGTAACAATTAAATCCGTTTCCTGGGTCGCTAAACTCGTCAGACACAACTTTCTTCGTGTTATGACATAGCGGGGGGAGGAGCCGAAAGATTGCTGCGAAGTTTTCTTTTCTCACAAACCCGCAGATCCGTATATCTTCGTGACGTTTCTCATTGAAAGGGGGAAAAATCGCTACTACTCCCTAGGCGCCAAGCTAGAGCAGCACACGGAGACGAACGTGGTTCGTATACGTATAATGTCACGATGAAGATTATCAGCTGCGACCTTGATGGTCTCTAAAAAGGACAGCGGAGGCCTGGGTAATTGCATTCTAAAATCAACACCGTCGAACTTGATAGTCTGATATCGTTCTTATTTCCGCCGATAAAGCAGAATTTACTAAAAAAAACGTCCCTGTCGTCCCTTTTATTTATCTCGGCCTTTTGAATTTGATCAGAGTGTAGCCCGACGTGGCTAGGTCACAAGCAGCCGAGTAGCATTGTCCACCTTTGGACGGATTTCGCTTACAGGCAGTTGTCCCCCATCAGCGGGAGATAAAATCCTTTTATGATAGACTTTCAAAGATAAGCCAAACTGGGATTAATTCTGCGTTCAACTGAAATAAGAGTAATGTCAGTTTGGTCAATATTGACAGTGATGTTTCGAGAACGCGAGGACACCAAGCTTTGATCGTACACAACCAAACTTTTCACCGTCGACTCGAACACGCACCATCAAATTTGTCGTTCACAACTGATCATCCTGACCCTGACGTCAAAGTTATGAACTATAAAAGGACGTCACTGAACGCGCCTGCACACAACGAGCCCTGGTACGAGCCTCTCGATTGAAAGTCTGCCATGGCCGCTCGTAAGTTCATGGAACGCGCCCCGTTTTAATTCCAGAATCTCTAGGACCATAATTTAGAAAATTGCACGCTCTGCTGTTTTTTGTCATCGCTCAGTTGGAACGCCTCTAAGCAGGGTCGTCGAAACAGAAGAACGGGGAGGGGGGCGATTCACCCCCCCCCCCCCAGTGGCGTTCAAAAAGGGGGCGCAAAGGGCATAAGGGTGTAAGGGGGGGGGGGGATATCGCCCCAGCCCCGGACTATAGCATTTTAGAGAGTTATAATAAAAAAAAAAATGACAGACGTTTAGAGTTCTCTATAATGTCGAATTAAAGCGCAGCTCTTGAGGAGGAGGAGGGGAGGGTACGGAGGGGAGGGAATGCCTCTCCGCCCCCCCTCCTCCTATCCTGTTGCTTTCTCATTTAGCGGGGAAACCTAATTGGTGTCAAAAGAGAGTTTTAGTAGATCGTTCCGATACCTCCGATAGCCCCGATAACGATACTATGCATGCACAAGGGAGGCAGTGGCGGAGTATCGTGATCGGCAGTATCGGAGGTATCGGAACGATCTACTAAAACTCTCTAAAATCACGTGACGTCAATTTCCCCGCTAAATTTAGTGAAAAAACGTCCCATAATGCAACGCGCGCGCAGTTACGCCGACGGCGACGCCGCTCATGCTCGAAAGGGGCGCATAAGAGTTGCGCTCTAAACATTCGGGGGAAGGGATATCCCCCTTCTTCACTACTATCACCCCACCCCCCTTCTCTCTCTCTCTCTCCCGAACAATTTCTACGGCCCTTCCTGATCCCTATTTGAGTGTGTGTTTGTGTTGGTTATACCTTTTTTCTTTCCCTTTCCCCGGCTTTTTCTCGTCATCCCCCCTCGCCCCCTCATCTCTCAGACATTACCGACGTCTCTATACACAACGCCTGTGGGTGACCCCGGTGGTGTTGTTGACAGTGGCGGAAGATGAGCTCTGAAACCGCGTACACCGCTCACGGCTCCACAATATTACGAAGTTTAATCTTCGCCTCGATTCCAAAGCGAAGATTTTGACCTCAAAAAACTCCTTCCCAAAGTTGTGAAACGTCACTTTGTCGTCACCAATAACTTCCACAAACGACGATCTTCCGACGAGAAAGTTCAGAGTATTTACAGCCCGCCTAGGTACAATCTACGTTTCATTGACTCTATCGCGGCGTAGGGATGTAGGGACACGCGGGCGCGACGTCATCAGTGCAGCCGTTCAATCGGCTGGCCCCACGGTGTTGCTCGCGCGCGCTCCGATGAAGCTCGCTACAACTTTGTGCCCAACATTCTCGCTGGAATTTGAGCACCGAGAGAGCTTGGATGATTGACATCTCGTCCCGCGTGACGCCAACGTCGCGGGAGTCCAATCAGCACGCTCCGCAAACTTCGTGCCCAACTTTGTGTTTTGACGAGTTTAGCGACCCTGGAGGAGTACAGGGTCACTAAACTCGTCAAACACAAATATTCCTTGTGTTATGACATAGTGGGGGAAGGAGCTGAAAGATTGCCGCGAAGTTTTCTTTTCTCATTAACCCGCATATTTGTGTATCTTAGTGACGCTTTTCATTGAAGGGGCGAAAATCTCTACCACTCCCTAGGCGCCAAACATGAGCAGCACGAGAGAGCTCGCGGAGACGACCGTGTTTCATACGTGTGACCTCACGACAAAGATTATCAGCTGCGACCGACATGTTTGATGGTCTCTAAAACGCACGATGGAGGCTTGGGTAATTGCATTCTAAAATTAACACCGTCGAAGTTTATGGTCTGATATCGTTCTTATTTCCACCGATAAAACAAAATTTACTAAAAAGCGTCCCTGCCGTTCCTTTTATTTATCTCGCCTTTTGATCAAAGTGTAACCGGACGTGGATAGGTCACAGCCAGCCGAGTAGCGTTGTCCACTTTCGGGCGGATTTCGCTTCTGGGCAGTTGTCCCTCCATCGGCGGGATAAAATAATTTTATAGTAGACTTTCGAAGATTAGCCAAACTGGGATTAATTCTGCGTTCATCAACGGAAATAAGAGTAATGTCGGGTTGTCAATATTGACGGTGATGTTTCGAGAACGCGAGGACACCCAAGCTTCCATCGTACACAACCAAACTTGTCACCGTCGATTCGAACACGCACCATCAAATTTGTCGTTCAGAACTGATAATCTTGACCCTGACGTCAAAGTTATGAACTATAAAACAACGTCACTGAACGCGCCTGCATACAAGGAGCCGTGGCACGAGAGTCTCGCTTGAAAGACTGCAGTGTCATGGCCGCTCGTGAGTTCGTGGAACGCGAACTGTTTTAATTCCAGAATCTCTAGAACCATTATTTGGAACGCCTCTATGCAGGAATGCAGGGTCGTCGAAACAAGAGGACGAAGAGAGGGGCGATCACCCGCCCCTCTCTTCAGAGGCTCATAAAGGTGAAAGGGGGGGAGGGGGGGGGGGGGGCGTATCGCCCCAGCCCCGAACCATAGCATTTTAGAGAGTTATAACAAACAATTCGGGGGAAAGGATCTCCCCCTTCTTCACCATCATTATGCCACCCCTCTTTCTCTCCCGAACAATTTCTACGGCCTTTCCTGACTCCTATTTTTGAGTGTGTGTGTCGGTCGTACCTTTTTTTTCCCGGCTTTTTTTGGCTATTCCCCGTCACCCCTTCATCTCTCAGACATTACCGACGTCTCTACACACACCGCCTGTGGGTGATCCCGGTGGCGTTGCTGATAGAGGCGGAAGTTGAGCTCTAAAGTCGCGTACACCGCGCACGGCTCCACATCACAAAGTTCAATCTTCGCTTCGATTCTGAAGCAAAGTTTTTGGCCTCAAATACCTTTTTCCCAAAGTTGTGAAACGTCACTTTGTCGTCACCGATAACTTCCACAAACGATGATTTTTCGGCGAGAAAGTTCAGAGTATTTACGGCCCGTCTAGGTACCATCTGGGCATCATTGACTCAGAGCCTTTTAAGGGCTGTTTATACTCCGACGTTGAGCGCACTGAACGCAGCGTAGCGCAGAACGCGCGCCTTTTATTGGCCGGCAACCAGGAACTCGATATCTGCAACCAATAAGTACCTGCGCGCGCTGCGCTACGCGGCGCCCGACGACGTTACGTTGGAGTATAAATGTACCTTAATACTGGGAGAGTTCGGCGGGTGGGAGTGGCTTACGGCCCGCTAGGTCAAGCGGACTCAGCGGGCGCCGCTTCCGCCATGATGTGCCTCCCGGCGAGTGGGTCCCCATTGACATGCGATGTATACTCGTGTAGGCTTTGCCGTTCGTGCTTTTGTTGGCGTAAGGAGAAAGTCTAAAAACAAGCATTTTGTGACGTTAATCCTACGTTAATTATAACTTACCTCGCACAATCGAGAACTCGAAGTCGGCTTCCAGTCAGCCCTTTTTGGTTTGGTCTCCCAGATCTTGTGCCTTGCGCGGTTTTCTTTTCCTTGCGGTAACCGGTACATCCTGAACCCCTTTTTCGTGTTGTTCGAGCACGCAACGGCACTGCAGCCCCCCATTTCGTTTTCTTCTAACGTCTGGCAGAGCGCTGAACGATCATTTTCATCGTCGTCTCTTGCTCCACGCTAGACGGCAAGGCACATCATGGCGGACAACGAAACTCGGAGTGCGATGCGCACAGTTGCCAGACTGTTTGATCAGTGTTGCCAGACTGGCGGCTAGATCAAAGAACCGCCGAACTCTCCCAGTATAAAAGGCTCTGCATTGACTCTAACGCGACGTAGGGATGTAGGGACACGCGGGCGCGACGTCATCAGTCCAGCCGTTGAATCGGCAGGTCCCACGGTGTTGATCGCGCGCGCTCCGATGAAGCTCGCTACAACTTTGTGTTTCACATTCTCGTTGGAGTTTGAGCACGGAGAGAGTTTGGATGATTGACATCTCGTCCCGCGTGACGCCATCGTCGCGAGAGTCCAATCAGCACGCTCTGCGAACTTCGGCCCCAACTTTGTGTCTGACGAGTTTAGCGACCCAGCTCTGCACTTCCTTCAACACGCTCCTGTCATCTGCTTTGAAGTGCACACGAGTTTAGCGACCCAGCTCTGCACTTCCTTCAACACGCTCCTGTCATCTGCTTTGAAGTGCACAAAGTCACACAGTTTGCATACTCGAATCATCTTCGATGGTGTCGTCACTGCAGCGACGGTGACCGAGGAACGTAAAGGCCGGTTCACACAGTTGCGTTTGACTGCGTTTGACTGCGTTGCGGCGAGAACCGAAAGCGAGTCACCGGCACATCTGTGCTTCGTATGAAGCGTGGAATCTAATTCAAGGAATCTTCTTGGCACGCGATATAAGCAGCAGAGATGTCCTGGTGTCTCGCTGCCGCAACGCAGTCAAACGCAGTCAAACGCAACTGTCTGAACCGGGCTTAACCCATCGCTGCCTCAGTATCGGTGAGCGTCGGAGGATCACTCATTAGGTCTGTTCGATTCGGTCAGAAAGTTCTGAACTAGTTCTGTCCGAGTTCAGGCGAGTGCAGGAGTCGTGCAGCGGCGGCGCAGAAACAGTGCAGCCGCCGCGGTAGGACTGGCGCTGCGATCGGCTTTCCGAGCGGAAGCGCATGGGTGTCGTCTGCATCTGTTGGCTCTTGTTTCTCCACGCCGCGTTGTATGCTACATTTAATTAGTCGCAGTTTGATGAGACCATTCGTGTTTCCTTAGTTTCAAAGTATAATAACGGAATCTTTTCTGTGAACATTTTTTACTCGAGTGTACTAAAAACGTTTTCTGCGCTAAATGTGTTTCTGTCTGCATTTTTAACTGCCGTTCGGTTCTTGTCGTTTCCATAAGCGTTCGTGTCCTTCACATTCATTTAGCAATAGCAGATTAATTACAAGTCTCTCGAGTTTCGCATTTCAACGGTAGGTTCGCGGCATCAGGATGATTTTGCGTCGGGAGTCACTGGCGGCAGCGCGCGGTCGGTACAGGTCACCTCGAACACGAAGGCCTGACGATAACGTTTTAACCAAGACAGTTATCGACCGTAACTTTGGCGCCAAGCTGAAGCGTTTTCTGATTCTCAAGAAAGACTTGCGTGGAACTAGCAAGCCAATGCCGATTCTCGGCGTCTTTCCCAGGCCCGTTAGTGAACGCCCACAGATACCAGCGGACAAAGCATGCAGTATTATGCTCAGCTACGGGTCATACGAGGGCCAATGTACTAAATCCCAGACCTTTGCAATGTATCGGAGTCGTCAGTATGCATCCAAGAGCAACTGAAGGCGGGGACTATCAAGAGTGCAATACCCTTCCCGTGTCTGTAAGGAAGAATATCAACACTGTGGATCCCCACATAGCATCAAAAAGAAACAATTTACGTGAGCCAAAATTTCAAAACTTACCACAAGGAGACAAACCTACACGAGCAGGTGCCCAAAACGCTTTCAGAATATCATAATCAAGCAAATTGCTACCCTCAGTTATGATCTCAATTCCGCGTCCACCGCGGGTACGTTTTTATCATAAATGAGAGGAAACGCAACCTCCGTATCGGCGTTATTGTTAAACATCGCAGACATTTGAGCAAGAACTGCGAAAAATGGCACCGCGAGCAGAGATGGGCGAGGAGTGTCGTCTGCTGTCGCCGTCTGCTCTTGTCGTCTGCTTCTGCACGGACGCTGAACTGACTCCGGAGCCGGTGCAAGATTTTGAGGAACTGGGTCTGAACTCGTTTAGAACTGGGGTGAATCGAACGCGCCAGTGCAGCGGTCGTGCAATTTCCGGTTGAATCGAATGCGCCAGTTCTTGCACTGCTGAACTAGTTCAGCCAGTTCAGGCGAATCGAACAGACCTATTATTTCACGTTGCTTCAAAATTAAAGGGGTAGGGAAACAAAAATTGAAAAATTCAAATTTTGTTCGGAAATGGGTCAAGCATTACGAATAATAACCGTAATTCATAATCGCACGTTTGTATTTTGAACGATTGGCTATATTTTTCGTTCCAAACGGTGCACTCGAGCGAGCGCTCGAAGAGAAGCGAACGGAGGGCGCGATGCGTCATGGGATATCCGGCCCAAGCAAAAACAACAAAAAAGACTCCCCGCATCCGTGACGTGGCAAGACAGGCTTGGTTATGAGCTTTGCCGTTGGTGGCGTTGTCAGCGTTGTAGTGGTGTCAATACCGTCAGCGCGTTACAACCGAGCCGTTGGGAGTGCCCGCGGGCGTTTCACCTGTCGTGTGATCGGCTTCTAAGTGTACAGCAAAGTCACACGAGCCACCCCGCGACGTGCCTCAACGAGTCCATCATGGCGTCTGGTTGACTTTCGCGCTTTCGCATTCTTGGATGGAACAGCGCGGATGAACAGTCACACTCACATGCACACAAGAAGCAAACAGACTCGCAGCGCTGACTTTCAACTCAGTTCTATATTTCTTCTTCCACAAATCTTCAACTTCTTCACCTTTGTCGTTAATGAGAACAATTTAAATTTTTACACACCAGAGACCAAATAGCCAATACACATTAAAAATAACTAATAATTAAATAAATCATGCAAAGACAACTAAAGAAAATAATACTAAAAATTAAAATTAAAATTAAATTTAAAAAATAATAAAGCGAAAAATTTCTCATCACTATTGGTGCTTTGATGATATCTCTAGATAAACCAATTCCTTCTTTGACAAAGCTACGGATGATACACTAACACATTGTTTGTCCAACCTGGCTTTGTCAAAGAAGCTTTGTCAAAGAAGGAATTAGTTTATCTAGAGATATCATCAAAGCACCAATAGTGATGAGAAATTTTTCGCTTTATTATATTTTAAATTTAATTTTTAATTTTTAATTTTTTAGTATTATTTTCTTTAGTTGTCTTTGCATGATTTATTTAATTATTAGTTATTTTTAATGTGTATTGGCTATTTGGTCTCTGGTGTGTAAAAATTTAAATTGTTCTCATTAACGGCAAAGGTGAAGAAGTTGAAGATTTGAGGAAGAAGAAATATAGAACTGAGCTGAAAGTCAGCGCTGCGAGTCTGTTGCTTCTTGTGAGCATGTGAGTGTGACTGTTCATCCGCGCTGTTCCATCCAAGCATGAATGCCAAGCATCCAAGCATGTGGATGCTTGGGCAACTTGCCCAAGCATCCACATTATCAAGCTTTCGCATTCATTCAAAAAGGGGCGAACACGTTCAGGCCGAGGTGACTTTAAACAATTGAGCGTACTTCCAAAGAGCGGCGCTGCTCCAGAGGAATCTGCTACGTCACGACTACGTAGCAGATTCCACAACGTTGCTAGACTACCTCCCAAATAAGCTCCGCATGCATCCACCAGGTGCACATTGGAAGATCGTTTATTTAGCTTTAAAATTAGTTTTCTTGTGCCTTTCAACGGAAGACTGGTGTTTTTGAGGTTAGGATGCAACATGCAACACATTCAAGCAAGAAAATGAGCGCTGAAATTTCGTTTCCCTACCCCTTTAAAATGGTTATGCACGAGGGCCTTACCGGTGAAACAAAATCCCCGCCGAAAAACAACCGGTGAGACACGGCAGCCACTCACAGAGCGAAGCCCCATCGTGGCAACGCGCCACGCCACACACTTTCGTTTCGCTGCCCAACCGCCCTGGTGCATCTGCCCGTAAACGCAACTCAACACACACAAGAAAAAAATACACGTGGCTTCCGTTAGGCATATTGGTGTTTACCAAATCTTGTTGTTTATATTCTCCTTGTTTACATTTTTATGACTAGGCTTCCAAAATATGACGTCATGCCCTCTCCATGTCTTCTAATCTCCTTGGTTGGGGCATGTTAGGGCGCGCGGGCGCGTCTCAAGCCAAGGTTGTCACAAGCTGGACTCAAGCTCCGCAACATTTTGGAATTGTTTCTGAGCTTCCGAAATGTAAATAGTACATTGGGGTGCTTTTTACAGCGAAGCTGTTTATGGCTAGGGTTCCGAGGATTTTTCGTGTGCGTGACCAAAAACTCTACGCTCGCACCACCGCACGCGCCGCACGCGCACGCCTTCCCCGCATAAACGATTCAAAGTAAAAACTCAAAATAAAGCTTTGACAAACGCGTGTGCAAGATGGCATTTGTTTTAGGCTTTTGCTTTAGAGCAGTTACTGCGGCCATAGCCTCCTATATACTGACAAAGCCTGACAGATCGCCACGGGAAGCGGCCGCCGAAATGGAAAAGGTGGAGCTGCACACAACGGATTAGAGGAGAGCCACGTGACTAACGCCCCACTGTGGCGAGACGCCGAACCACACTTCTCCCGAGCGAACAAGTGTGTTTCAGGTCCTCGCCGCTGCGAAAGCTGTGCGCTGACGTCCAGGTTTCCCGAGAAATGGCTCTTTGATGCACTGTACTACCAGATCCTCGCGCTCCAAATCTGCGACCGGGCACTCTATGGCTCCGTCATCGAACTGCCAGGCTTTGAGAGTATAGAGGAGGCTATGCTGCTGCAGACGCCGGCACGTGCGGCGCGTGGTACGCCGTTCCCTGCATTCTCCTTGATTCTGCACGTAATTTAGCGATAGGTCAGTTTCAATTCTCTCGTTGTAATCGGGAGGCCGCGTATAGTCCGGACTCCCGAAGAGCAACGCGCGTACGAAGAGCAACGGCGGGAGCGGCACAGGGAATGTCAGTGACGGCGGCGGGCGGCATACACCAACGATGAAGGTCGTAGTGTTTTAAAATTAAAAACAAACAACTCGCAAGCGAAGCCAAGCAAAAGCTGAAAATACGAACAGAAACAACGTTAAACGAAACCGAAACAAGTTTAGGGCCTCTGCCGACTGCTAGGTGTCCTACCTGCCCTTCAACTATGGACCAACACTCTGTTTACAAACAAACCCGCGTTTGCCCACACCAGGTGAGGGTACTGCGCGTGCGCAGAACCCATATGCGCGTGAGAGGAACCGTCTGCAAAATGCGCAGTACCGACAGCTGCGCCACCGCAGCGGCGTGGCGTCAGAGAGTTGAGTTGGGCCTCAGGGCGCCGCCATCTTGTTCATTGGGGTGCGCTTGGACGCGTCATAATCTGATTACGAAGATGGCGGCGCCCTGAGGCCGGATTTGCAAACGTGTATATGGGCCACTGGGGCCTATTGGAGTGTCCACTATTTACGTTTACTATATTAGTTACATTTTCAGTTACATGTATTATGTTCAAAATAGTCAGATTTCTTTGATATATCTTTAATGTGTTGCTAGTATCCCACACACCACATCAAACAAACGCGATGCAAATTTAAAAAAAAAATTCCCTGAAACGTTTTGCAGGGCTCTTTAAGGGGAAGGAAGGGAATATAGGTCTACGCGCCGCACGTGCTGGCGTTCGTCAACGCCTAATATTGGTTATTTACTTCGAATCTTTAGTACGGGGAAGGCGACCTCGTTAGGCGCGTAAACCAACATTCCCAGCATTCTTCTTGATGATTGGGTCATTTAGCAATAGATCTATGTGATAAAAAAAAAAACTCATAAAGAATCGTCACGAAGAAGTGTGACATCATCTGGCATCTTGACGTCATGCGACACCACGATTTCACTATCATCTACTGTCACGGTGTCACGTTACTGGGACCTCATGATGTCAAATGACATTGTGACGTCACTTGAAACCATGAGGACTTCACAGTCGTGGGACCTCGTGACGTCACGTGACGCCACAGACACGTGTTTTCAGAAATAGACTACTTTCTATTTCTTTTTCGTGACAGCTGGCATCTGATCCTGAAATTACCTATTTCCCTGGTAATAGCGGCAATTATATGCTTTGTTGAAATGTATGATACCCTGTGGTTTATGTGTGTGCCTATTTTATGTACCGTGAGTAATCCCAATATAAAAAGCTCAATACTGACAGGGTTACCTTTGCAAAGAAGGATGGCTTCCCGGTCTTCGAATATTTTTCCGCTGCTCTTGGATCCTTTTCATGTTGTCCGTTGGGGATCTAGAACAAACGACAATCGGTAGCACTTTAAAAAAAAACAAAAAAAACAATCATTTCGCAATCGTGAACAGCGATTCTTTGAAATTATCATATAAAATAAAAACTAAGGTTTTCAGATGATTTAAATCAAGTGAGGTCATAGCTAACTAAAACGCCCTTCAGAAAGAAAAAAAAAGTAAACTGATCCTCTTCTTAATCATTGTTTTGTGTACTTCTATCTTGGTTGCTGTATGATATTTACGTCGACCTACAATGTGCTATGACATCTTACAGGTAACAGCAAAATAAAACAAACAAGTAGGATTATAATAATTTTTAGAAGATAGTCAATTATGCAAGCTTCGCGAAAAAAAAACAGAATTGTTGTGCGAATCTATGATAGAATATGTTACATTACTCTATCAACTTCCCTCTCCCGTCTGTTCGATACTCAAAATAATGTTAATTAGGAGAAGTATCTGCCGAATATAAAAACCTCCGATATCAAACGAAGTGACCCTCACGATAGGATCGCACCAACGGTAATGCGAATTTGGGATTTAAGAATTCCAAAATATCTCTGCGAATGCTGTGGAAGTTTCTTTTAGTTCGCCACTGAATTTCAACGTTACGGCGGATCCGATTCTATCACACTGTTGAAAAACCTAACGAATCGTGTTCCATGCTCAAAGCATGCACACGGCTTCGTCGGTAACGTCCAGTAAAGCACAAGGGACGACACGTCAAGCCTGTTCGAAAGAAATCATGTGAATCGTATGTTTTGGGTCGAACGAACGTCAACTGATTCATTTGTCGTCAATCCGAAATGAAGGCTGAAGTAGCGTTACGGGCTTTAGATGAGCTAGTTTGTCGGTGTTTTCTTAATGCGGAGGGCACAACGATTTACGCGAGATAAGTATTGGACGAAGACACATCTGTGTATTAGTGAATTTTTTACTTTCGAGTTCTTTCAAAATTGTGCAACGGTCCATATTAGCAAAAAAAAAAAAAAAAACTCACGCAGCGTTGATATTTTATTTGTAGGCTGCGCTGGGCTAACGGTTATAATGTCCCAGCTTCGTGTTATCCGCGACGGTGCTAGTCCTCAATTTTGTCTTTCATCAGCCACCAGAGAGACGCCATCAGCATGCGACACATGCGATACACCCAGATGATGATGATCGAAATGGCCACATTGAATTTCGAAAAAAAAAATATATTAGCTGTTTCTATATACGCATATTCGTCTTTTGGAGGCAAGGTAAACAGGTAAGCTGCTGTTCCACTGCTCACACATCATACAAAAGACACTGTGTGCTCTGCAGACATGATAACAGCCATGCTTCAAGCATGTTAAAGGCATGTTTCTTTTATACGTATGTATGCTTTGAACATATCCGCAGGCAGTATTTTTTTAACGTCCATTGAGACAGGACTGTCACGCACGGAATAATCCCGCCTCAGACAGTTTCTACAAACTGTCTTTCTTATGACACGCTAGGAGTGCGACCGGGGCTGTATGCCTTCGCGTCTTACCGAGGAGGCTCCGTTTTCCTCCCGTGTGAGCCTGCAGGACACTCTGGTCTATCGTGGCCACGGCGACGACCTGCTCTCCGTTAGCCTTCTGCGGAGGCGCCGTTGACGTCGCCGCGGGTGTCCACGTCTCCAGCGGCACGCAACAGACGAGCTGGTGCAACGACACCGCACCCAGGACGAGCAGCGTGGCCGCGAAGCCGTACTCGTTCAGGAGCCAGGCGGCGACCGGGGGGTACGCCACGCCCGTCATGCTCAGTATGAGCGACATGAGGCCGAACGCTGTGGCCCTGTACTTGACGAAGTACTGCGAGAGGAGCATGCCGGGCACAACGCCGACCACGGCCACTCCCATGCCTGAAAAAAGTATAGACCGTCGTCGAGCGGGCTTTACGTTGCGACCCAGGATCGAAACTATACTTTGTTTGTTTGCCTCTGGAATGTATCGTAAAAAAATTATCGACTGAAAACGTGTTCAATTACTCGAAATAAACGTTGTCCTAGCGACACATCTAGATTGTATGCAGTAATCGAACAAAACAAGTCGCTTAACTGACGACACGCTTAACTATCAGAGATCAAAAACGGCAGTAGAAACCAACGGCGGCGACACCTTTCACACCTCTCAATGCTAACGTGCGAGTTTTATTTTTAAAAATACTTCACTGTTAAGCTTTAAAGGCTTTAAGGTTTGAACAGATAATTCAACAGACCGCACAATGCAAAACGATTAAAGGATCTAACGGCACTTTACTAGAAACATTAATATTTTTATAGGCTTTGCGTACGAAATCTAAGGGACGCACGTGGATACTTAAATCCCTTCAGAGAGGATGTGATAACGTAACAAAGCACTAAGAACAACTTTTTAATGTTATTGTTGTCTTTCTAGCGTGATGTCTATTTTACGTCTCTGCTTTTAATGCCCATGACAAAAGTTTGAAGTTTAAGTTTATAAATGGCCCGAGACCTGTACGGTGCTAATGGCCTGTTCACGCAATGGCGCTTCCATTACTGTTAAACCTAGGATTTCGGGTAAGATCAAAGCGAGCTGGTGTCAAGAATTGATGAACACATACCATGAATGACTCCCAGGACCACCGTAAGCACTGCGATGTCACCGATGAAGTAGCTGGTGAGAAACGACAAAGACGTCACCAGGGACGCCGCTACCAGAAGTGTCCTCTCTCTGAGCCATCGGGACAGTACACCATACACCAGACCTGCAGGGAGTCGTACGAGGAACGGCATGGTTGCTTGACTATACATTTTTTTTCTACGCGGTTGTGGCCACCTTGAATGGCGGAACTTTCTGAGTGGGCGGAAACATCGTTTACATCTAGCCATTGGAAGGTGATCATGTTTTATTCGGAAACGACACGCGTTATTTTTCTTCCCTAGACCACTAGGTGGTATTTACCGGATGCAAGTATTTAAGCGCGATGTTCAGAGCGCATGCTCAGAATGAACCCCCACTTATCTTCCGCAACATCAGGTGCATTTCTCACCTTGGTGGTGCGGAATGCACGTTGCGGAAATGTTGTCGGAAACTCATCGTGAGGTGGCGCTCAGCAGAAACGGACTCAACTATTACCACCAGTGAATACTGTCCATACCTTTTAATTTTTTCCAGGATGAAATGCACTATTAATTTCTCGTCCCCCACACTCGCTACCGGAAGTTCATGGTTGGGGCTAGGGTGGAAAAAACAAATGTATGCTTCTCGCCTCGAGGAGTAGATTCACACATTTTTAGTAACGTTTTACAGTAAAAAAAGGCGCGCGACATAAAAAAAAAAAATCTTGGAACAGAATGTCGAATGCGCAAAGACGCTGTAATTTATTTATTATTGCGCTACTTTGTCTTAGGTACTATGAGATTGGTGGCTTGGAGCACAGATCTCGGGACGACCCCACAGACCAGAAAGCACTACTACGGCAGCGTTTACTGGGTTCAATCACTCGTGGTGATTGCTTCGTCGTCTATTCTGAATTCAGGACATGCAATTCGCATGACCACCACGTCACCGTTTATTGAGTTTACGTGACCGCCACCACAGTCGCGTCCCCTGCATAAGTGTGAACTCGCAGACACGTGCATCCAAGGCACTGCGGACGCCAACGAGCCCACGCTGAAGGCGGAGCTTCTAGTTTGAGCTTAAGGGTGAACGGAGTATAGAATGGGATTACTTGTTTGTAGAATACAGCAGGAAACAAACGCCGAAACTCTCGGTAAAATATTACGTTATTTAGAGAGGTTTTGGCGGAATTCAGGCCAATGTTTCTAGCTTCTCAGCTCGATGGCAAATTAATATGCTTGTTTGAAGTAAGCCTTATTATATTCAATACAGATTTCTCAAAGTAATAAAGCTTTATAAATTAAATTTCAAGCAAGTTTCGGAATTCTAGGAATACAAAAAGTATGTAGCAAATTTCTAAGTTGCTCCATGTTCTTGAAGGATTTCGCCTTCAAACTAAGCCCATGAGAAGGAACAACCTGTACCTCAATTGCAATGAGACACGTGATAAACATGAATTATTTATGTAGACAGGAGGGTTCTAAGCGGTAGTTAGAAGCTTTCGAGACTCCAAAAACTTCCTTAGGTCCAACTTAACCTCGAAGCAGACACTAGCCCAGGGGTGGCCAAGCTGCGGCTCGCGAGCCGCATGCGTGCGGCTCTTCGCGTGTTAAAGTGCGGCTCGCGGCTCCATACCCTACCCCCCCCCCCCCCCTCCCCCGCCTCCATCCCGGTTACACGAGCACTTGACCAGAAAGAGAAATGGAACGCGTTTTAAAGCGAAAGACAGGTTGCGGTTTAATAGTTTTCCGCTACTGCTACCTTAAGTACAGTTGGAACTGCTTTTGACTCAGATAGATTGAAAATAGCCCGAGGTTCGTTTATTGCTCTAAACATAAATTTGCCCCCCCGCGGCTCTTGAAACTTTTGCGGTTTTATTTGCGGCTCTTGGGTTAGGTCAGCGTGGCCACCCCTGCACTAGCCATTGTCTGGTGGCCTATCATCGGAAGTTGTTTTGTTTTTTTTCTCCAAACAATGTCAACCATTGCCACAAAATTTTATTGTTTTGTTTTAAAAAATTAGCGGAAATTCAAACGTCACATGGTAACTCGCAGAGGCTCGGTACTCCGGCACGACGATGTGCACTGGACACATTACGGGGACTTGATGAATGTATTGAGGTTTGAAACTCAAACGTCACTTTTACCATATTTCGTGCTCCAACTATCTGATATGTGTTTTAGCATTTGGAACAATTTTGCAGGACCACACTTTTAAGAACCAGTTTAAAAACACCTTCCAAGATTTCATCAGCCCTAGAAATGACGATCTTTGTCGAAATGAAATTTTAAAACTTTCTCAAAATCATCTAATTGTTTTCCCCTTTATTTTTTACACCCCAGTGTGAACCGCTTGCTTGTCTAAAAAGTTCAATAGTGTGGTAGTGTGTACTGAAGCATCTCCAGGCCGTAGTTTGTATAGTACATGGCACTCTTCAGAACCAGGCTATGCGCAATCCGTATGAGATTTCTTTTTCCAGATAGGATAACAGTTTGTTGCAAGGGATGATTTGTATATTTAAGATATGCCCCATACATAATATCAAGCTAATAATTGTAATAATTGAGCAGTTTCATGGTTAATACTTATCAAAGAGTGTTTCAGTGTGCGAGTAATATGAAGCATTTCCTACGACGCGAATGGCCTTTTTCTGTAACAAAACCAATTTATTTATTTTTGTAATAGTTGTAATTCTTTATACAATGTGGCAATAAGATAACCGAGAACAGAATAATGCATTATAAGTTATATAGTTTTATATTGGGAAGTGACATATACAGGGGTTGTTTCATCTCAAATCGGGCAGGTTAAAAAAGTCTAATTTTTAATTTTGACGAAACAAAATAGCGCAAACCGCATGTTCCCCAGATATTTTGTTCTCGAGTTACGAAGCGTAGAAGCCGCAGTGGCAGAAACTAGTATTTTTGCCTGCCGTCGCAGGTCGCTTGTTTGACACCCTCTGCCGGCGCTAGTTTGATTTTCCCACGCTTTTAACTGTTTCCCCTCGTTTAAGAGGTACTGTAAAGATACCTTGATGTATTCAAATATTTTTAGAAACTTTATTATTATTTTTTAAAGTCAAGGTTCGTTTATGTCGATGTTTGGTCACCTTTGACAGGTCCTTACTTTCTTTAGCCCTATAGAAAGCCCAAAGCAAGCCCATTATAGATATAATATAACCATTATGATTTGTTGACTAGCCGCTCCGCCGCCTTCAAGTAAAGGTTGTGAGAAATAACAAATGCTGTAAGTTTGAAGTCTATTTTCGCGAAAACGTCATATTTGTAAATTTTTATTTTTAAATATTTTTAAATTGATAGTTGAGTACAAGAAAACTCAATCTAGAAAGGTAATATATTGGTTGTATGTCCTATATTTGAGCCGAAATCGTGTGAAATGTGTGTTCATTTACTAAAATACAGCAAACTTACCGGCATTGTGCGCCTCTACGATTTCAAAAATGTTTTTATATTTGTTTACATTTTCAAAGGGAACGTAAAGTAGGCGAACTTGTAATATTCCTTGTAATTTAAAACTTGAAATAAGCAAAAATCACATAAGCACACTACAAAACAATGCGTAACAAGTATGTACAAAGCAAAAGGCCTCGCAACATGTCAAACAAAATTCATTAAAGAACGGTTCAAATTAAACGAGGATGGCTATTTATTATACAGCTTATTACGATTGAATGCTAAATTCTCACATCATTTAAATTTGTACAAAAATCTTCTACATTTCGTTTAACGAGTTTCAAAAGTGGACAAAAAATGCATTCCTTACTTCTTCATCAGACGCGCCCAGCGAAGAGCAATATGGCTCTAGAAAGCGCATGTAAAGTCAATGTGCCGTCATCTTGCACTTTGATTTTGCTGAAAACTGGACTGTCGTGATCCAGCGCGCGGTGAAAAAACATCACTGGAAGAACAAGTTGGTTTTCATCTTTACCTGCGTGGCTAGGACCGAACGAGGAACGCAAGCTTCGGTGCTATGAGCGACGACATAGTCCATGACTAGTCCAATGCACTCTTTGCGTTCAACGCCGTTGAAGGGCGGCTGGATGAAGTATGGCCTATTTTCGCGCAACTCGTTTAAATTTCAGACGGTACTTCAAGCCACTTCAAAAACAGGCACCAGGTGTACGAATTCAAGAGTTAGGATGTCGTTACCAAGTGGATATTCTTCGCATCAGGGCACCGGAAAAGCTCGTGTGATGGAGTGGGCGGCCTGCTCAAGCACCAGGAATCCATGTATAACTTGGCAAATACAGAATTGTACTCCGTAACGAACGCGCAAAGCTTCGTTGAGGCACTGAGACAGAAAGTCAAAGAGATCGTTCTACTCTCAATTGCCAAAGTGAAGCTCACGCGTTTCCGGGAGCTTAAGAAAAAAGAGGGGAAGAGGTAAAACCACCAAGGGCCATCCGATCCTCACACGTGTGGAGGAAGACGCTGGAGGGAGGCGCCTTGAACGTTGCCCTAGAAAAGGTTCGCGAAAGCCCAAAGTAGCTGTACGCACGTGTCAAGGCATGCACGTACCTGCTTTGTGTCCCGAAATTCAGAGGATTATCAGTGAGTGCGTGCCGGCATGTTCAAAACTGCAACCTTGGACTGCATGGCTCCTAGACAGTGTGAAAACTGATTCACAGTTACGTCGAACTAGTAAACAAATGTACCACCTTCTAAAAATGTGTCATCGATGTTTTTTTTGTGTTTTTTACCGGTTCTGTGCGTGCGTTTCTACATTACCGAGGTGCAAGAACTGTGCAGTCAACCGTCGGCGATCTGCAAGATGTGAGGAGAGCAAAACCCAACGCACATTTCCAGCAGATGTATGTACAAGATTGAAATGGTGCGAGACTGTATCATTAAATTGTAATAGGCTGGAAAATGAGTAGCCATCCTCGTTTACTTTGAACCTATCTATATAGAAAACATTTTTGGCATGTTGCGAGGCCTTTTGATTTGTATATACTCTTACTCATTGGTTTGTAGTGTGCTTATGCAGTTTTTCGGTTATTTCAAGTTTAAATTACAACGACTATCACAAGTTCGCCCAATTTACGTTCCTTTTTGAAACAAAATAAAAAAAAAATATTTTTTTGAAATCGTAGAGGCGCACAATGTCGGTGAGGTTGCTGTACTTTAGTAAAATGAGCATAACATTTACCACGATTACGGCTCAAACAGAGGACATACAACCAAAATATTACATTTCTAGATTGTTGTTTTCTTGTAACCGACTATTATGTCTAAAATAATTTAAAAAAATAAAAATTTACAAAATTAGGGGTTTTTGAGAAAATAGATTTCAAACCTTCAACATTTGCTATTTCTCACAAGGTTTGCGTGAAGGTGGCGGAACGGCTAGTCCACAGATCACAATGGCATTATTATATCTATAATGGGCTTGCTTTGGGCTTTCTATAAAACTAAAGAAACAAAAATTTACCTTAAGTACAGACAAAGTAACGACCTGTCACAGTTGACCAAAAATCGACCTGAACGACGACTTTGACTTTTTTTTTTTCCGAAAAAAAATAAAGGTCCTGAAAATATTTGAATACATCAAGGTATCGTTACAGTAGCTCTTAAATGAGGGAAAAAAGTAAAAAGGGTGGAGAAAATAAACTAGCGCCAGCAGAGGGTGTCAAACACCCGACCTGAGACGGCAGTGAAAAATACTAGTATCTTCCACTGCGGCTTCTACGCTTCGTAACTTGAGAACACAAAATCTGTAGAACATGCGGTTTACGCTCTCCTTAATTTTAGAAATGCCCCCAAAACATATATTTTTTCTTCAAAATTAAAAATTAGACCCTTTTAGCCTTCCCGATTTGAGATGGAACCACCCACAGATATATGAAGAGAATTCCTATTATGATCGAGAGTTTTAGAGCAAGGTTTTGAACATGAGCGCCCCTATAACATGTGCTCGTGGAATACACCTGATGTTTCGACACCACTTGCCAATTCAATTTTAGAAGCGGTTAACATTAACCTAGCTGCGACATTGCGCAATCTAGTTTTTATTCAAATTAATTACTTCAGTTTTATTTTCATTTATTCTTAAATAATTGGAAACGGTCCCCAAACTAAGTTTTTTGAATCAATTATTTGCCTCAAGAACTAGCCTATTAATATTATTTACCGAATAACGATACTCGTACCATCAGCATAAATTACAAAAAAGGAATCTTGCTCGATATTGAAATTATCATTTGTTGGTGATTTGAATAGTAAGGGCCCCAGACAGTGCCTTGGAATACGCCTCTCCGATTTGGTTTCATCATTGAGGAATGGCTGTTTATTTCAGCGGTCTGCTGTCGGCCCATCAAATAGCTTGCAACTAGAGCTAGGGAATGCCCTCTGACTTCAAAAGATTTTAGTTTTTTTTTTTTTTTTTATCAGAGGATGAAGGCTCAGACGATCGAAAGCTTTTAAAAATTCAATAAGAATACCCAACGCTGAACCCGTCCCTTCGACAATTTTTTGAAGATAATTTCTTTTACTTCAATAGGGCAACTTCTGTGGAACGCTTTTGTTGAAAACTATATTGAGAATCATTAAGTAGCATATTTATTTCGCAGAAATTATTTAGTCTTACATGTATCAGATTTTCTAAGGTTTTAGAAATAACAGGTAAGATTAAAATAGGTATGTAGTTGGACAAGTTATTTCTGTCTTCCGACTTATATAAAACAGATACCTTAGCAATTTTCATATTCCAAGAAAAAACCCCAGTGGAGAAGGACAATTTGAAAATGTGATGTAGACGGTGCGGTGATCATAATAACGTATGTTACCGGATATCTCTGTATTCCATTAAAATCGGTAAACTTCATGTTTTTGAGGTCTACAAATGTAGAGTGCACTTCTCCCTCTCATCTGCGGGGTAAAACAAAAATACTATTTTGAGGGGTGTTTTGAGCTTCATGTAGGGTACTACTTGCTAATTGCAAAGCGAAAACAAGTTTATAAACTATTCAATAAATTTGTTTCCTAACTCGACTACAGTCAACTTGCACCCATCTATTTAAAGGTCTTTCATAAAGGTTTGTTTTTAATTTTGATCTAATAACATGTTAACTTTTTTTTTTTTCAAATGACATCCACTTTTAGTTTTATTATAAAACATTTTGTAATAATATGAACCTTCTGCTTTTTTTTAGCATACTGAAATCTTTGGCGCGTTGAAATCACGCATATTGATTGCTTATTTTTCCTATAATTTTTGTGTGTTTTGAAAAACAAATACTGAAAACACAATGTTTTCAGAACTTTTGGGCAAACGTTTTCATAATTTAGGCAACAGAAAAAAAAAACACAAAGAAGAAAATTATAAGCGATTTCGATATCCGTTAGAAAGCTAGTCATTATCACTAACACTATAATAGAGGGCGGCTAATGCTCCAGAAAAATCACACATTAAGAGTAACAAGAAAGTAACCCGTTACTCTGAAAAAAAGTTCTTTTCAATATAACTAACGAGTAACGTTATTCAGTTATTTTTTTAGTAGTGTGTACATGCTTGATAAAATGTCACTCGTATTCGCAATTTCATTGAGCAGAATATAAAATTATAAATAATACTCGCTCTGTACCTGCTAAGTTAATTACTTTAAGCTATTGTAGTGAGAACTTTGGGGTTAAGATTAGTGTATTTTCAGTTGCAAAGAGGTGACCCTAATGTAATTAGATGGCGTCTCTTCTTTTTACACTACGAAGCTGACACGAGTCAGGCGATATTGTTGGCTAACTGATTCCTCTACAATCGAGTCTAAGCAAAACCTAAACATCATGCCAAGCTGTAACTTCCGGCCAACACAAGACTTCAGTCAAGTAAAAATATTTAGCCAAAATTAAACTTTCAGGGGAGTTTAAGCTTCTGCAATATTGATTGTCATTTTAACAGTGAACTGAAACAGGACCTGATATTATTACTCCCTTTAAACGCCTTGCCCAATTGACTTATTTCGGGTCTGTAAAATGGTTCGACAAGGAAAAACATATTTCTTCGAGATGATATATTAGAGCAATAAATGGTATTCTACTGTTAATTATTTAAACAAAATGTTGTAAAGTGGACATTTGGGCTAGTTGGTAGTCTAACATATCGAGGTATTTTGCGCACCTCAATATGTTTAAACAAATATCATATCCTCCCCCATCTACTTTGTTGTCCGAACTGCTTAGTAGCGAAATTACAACCATTATTTAGCGTCGTCTATATATGCCTCTGATCAGCAATAGGCGATCTTGGATAATTGTTTCGACAGAGGTCACTGGAAAGCTCGAATCATCACCACTCTTTTCCCTTATCGTTCGATACCGCCAAGACGATTACTTGTCCGTTCGCTTCACGTGATATTTGCTTACGCACCAGCGGCTCGTGATAGTCGCCATTTTCTTTTTCAGAACGGAACTGCCACAGTTTGCGATAGTAGTGGCTCTCAAATAGGACTCTTCGAGAGCTATATAAGCACGGTGTTCAGATCATCACTGTATCGCTTTGGTATGCTGTAAACTGTTTTAGCAAGCGAAACGATGGAAAAGTACTTCTTGCATTTTCTCTCAGGCACCTCGGCAAAAGCTGGTGAAGACTAGAAACGACGGAAACTTCGTTACTTTGAAGTGTAGCTTAGTAAGCAGCTTTAGATGAAACTTGTTGTCACCTAATGCGCCTGCTATGCATTTTGTTAGAATTCGATATTTAAGTCCGGTTCACATATACATAATAAAGCTAGATCAGTGAAGTCTGCGCAATCTCCAGCGCTGACTGATTGTGTTGAGGCAGGGCTGTGGTGTATGTGTGTGGACAGGTCGTTAAGGACCTAAGAGCGTCCTCTTTCAGTCAGTTAGAATATGTAAAGTGCATTAAGTTGGGACCAAACATTTTTTCGTTGTCCATTTAAGCAAACAACCACATGAATAAAAGCATTAATGCTGCCCACGTTACGCTGACATTTTTTATAACGACGGTCGTTGCCGGAAAGCTCCTCAGAGTCCCTTGAGGCTCAGGTCGCCTTGCATGGTACTGTAAGACCGCGATACGACGCTATTTTTAACTCGCCAGACTTTCCGAATAACTCGAAAATACAATGGTACAAAAACAGGTGCTCAATAGACGCCGCAGAACACAGGCTTTTTTCAACTATACGACCGCTTTCGGCGTCATCTGCGAGGGCATTGGAAGGAAACTAAAACAAACAAAAAGTTGCTGATACCAGAATGGATTGTTTTGAAACTTGAAATAAAAACACTGTATCAACCTTTCTGCAGATACGGCGGTTCAACGATACTTGCCTCGTGCCTTTCTTTGTGTAGAACGTCAAAAGGGTTGAAATAGAACGTACAAAGTTTGATGATAATGAATCTTAAAAGGCCATGGCCCTAACCGCTTTAACTTTAACACAGCTTGTGCATCCAGTGCTCTGATTAGGCATGCGCAAACCTGCTGAGATTCGAGTGAGTACGACCAGGTTTGACTTTTTCGAACTTTAACCGCGAAGTGCGTCAAAATTTCGAGGGAAGCTCCATCATCTACGCGCATGCGCGGAAATTGCAAACGATATGACGCCGCCTAGAGAACGAGCACTGCAATATTTATAGGATTCATTGGGCATTTTCGCTTCAAACTACCAAGCTATTTCAATCATCAAAAGTGTGATTCTCTTTTTTTATTGATGATGATGGTGACGGAAACGTTGTTTATTTACTGAAATGAGTGATAGGGAGCAGGCGAGCTGGTTTACGTTCATGTTTTAAGCAACCCTGAGATTTGGGAAACAAGGACAAACACGACGAAATCTCAACTTTGAGATTTCGTCGTGTTCGTCCTTGTTTTCCCCAGTCTCAGGGTTGTCTTAAATCATATTGTTTATTTACATGAAAAATGGATACATTTCTGTTCTCTTGACTCAAGTTATTATCGCCGAGATGTTTCGGTGGCGTCCTCTTTTGGATTTCATCCACGACGTCACGATCAGGACTTGCTTGCCAATGACATCACGAGATGTGATCCAGTCTACTTATAATCAGCTGTGACGACAAGCTCGATGGTGTGGATAAAAAGCACGCTGGAGGAAGCCCGGATGCATCGCGTTCTATAATCAACACCGTCGGAGTTGAGAGTCTGACAATGCTCATATACCTGTGGTTTGGACAATCACGAAAGGCCGACCATAACGACGCTTTTGGCTACGCACGCAGCTAATGTTGTGTAAAATAATATACAACAAACTAAGGAATAAAAATATATTTAAAAAATATTTTTTTTTGTTTGTTAGGTTTGTGTAGCAGTTGGGCAAACCTGTTTGGAATTCAAACTTCTTTCAATTTCGCAAAAACGTCTGATGGTTAGCCAAACCAGTCGAACTTCCAGGTTCGATTAAGATCGAGATATCCGTAGCACCGACCTCCCGCGGACAATTTTTCTCCAAGGCCGGACGCAACAGGTGTTGATAAACGGGGACGAGCAGGCTGCAACCCGTACATGTTTGTGTTGGTAGAATCCTGTCACTGACGTCGGTTATCTTTCTAACGCGTATACCTTAGTTCCAAAATGCTTGTTCGGCTAACGATGACGTCATTTTGCGTACGAGTCTATGACGTCACTGTATCGCGTGGGCTCTAAACCCGGATATGTTTATGAAAGCAGTGGACTGAGCCGCAGACGATGCTTATCTCTGCGAGCAATGTTTTGAAAGCCATTCAGAGTTTCTTATTCTGTCAAAACCACTTATACCATAGTTTCACTAGCGCTCTTAATCATTAAGCCAACGACAGTTGACTCAATCGCGACTGGCCAGACTTACACGGTGGCGCCAACTGTCAGTGAGCCGCTAACGATCATTGAGTTCAACTGAGCTGGCCTACCTTAGGTTCGCCCCAATATATAGCTAAGAATGGCGGCGTCCGTTACATCGCCGCCCATGTCCAGCGCCAGCGAATCACTATTGCGGAAGATTGGGGGAGGTATCTAGAAAGTATCGTAGAAGCAAATATTGTCGGAAAAGGTATGAGTCGGGACCAGAGCTACCGCTAGAACAATCACGGCACGTCGAGGAGGCCTAAGCTCGGCAGGACGGCTATTGTGATGTTGGTGCCGATAAGACTTTCATTAAGTCTCTCTTGCTTGAATTCGTGTGAAACATTCTGGTTATAGTTTCTTTACTCTAAAAACAAAAAAGGAGCTCATTTTATTTGGTTTTTAAAGTTTATAATGAATCAAAAGTGTCCATATAATTCATTTCCATCACTTTTAAAAGAAAGGTAATGTGACATTAGTTTTTGTTTTGTTTCAACTGTGTTTTTTGACGCGCATCTCAACTGGGGTTGTTAGGCCGTTACATGTTACACCGGACAACCTATTTGAGTTCAATGACAGTTGGGAGATGCGAACAATCGTTGGCTTAATGACAGTTGAGAGCACTAGTGTAACTAGGGTATTGCATGTTTACCGCTTTTATACTGCACTTAGACGGGCAGTTTTAACCACAGTTAATTGTGACTGAGGTCAGACTGAACCGCGATCTAGGGTGCCTGACGGGCATCCGAAACCACAGTTACGCTTACGTATGGTTTGCAGCTACTGCCAGCTATACCCTAGTTACATGGGCACCCTTAACCACAGCAAAGTTTTACCTCAGTCACACTTAACGGCGGTGTAAGTAGAGTTTAGTAGGTGTGAACCCCGGTGAAACAACAGAGAGGTGTAGGAAAAGGTCCAGAAAGGGGGCCGAAACTTCTCCCTGGCTTGGCGCATCACCCAGCAGGGGCGCTTTCGGTTTAGGGCTACCGTGCAGGCGCGGACGCGGACGCGCGCCGCGCGGGCTTGAAAACGTGTGCGCGAATAAGGACGCTTCCTCGATCCTCTGTCATGTCGCACATCTCGAGGCATTCTCCAAAAATGTGAGCGAACTTTCGACACTCTAGCTTGTTTCATGTCGAGGCGGCGATGTTCAGACACTCTTCCACCGTGGTCTGAACTTAACACCTGCAGTTCGTTCATTTTTATAGTCGCGCATCGGTTAGCAAGAAAGGCCGGAACACATGAGAAAAAAATTAACCAAAAATCACGCAAGATTTCGAAAATTAGAAAAAGGTTTTGCATATTTCTTGCCAAACGAACCGTGCGTAAGAATTTATAGTACATAAATAGTAAAGATGTTTTAAACGAAACCATATTTCGCAATATAGGTGCAGCGAATAACCTCATTTCTCAAAAATAGCAGGGAGCGAATTTAGCATAATGCCAATCTAAATCAAATCTCATGTGTCTTTTTTTTTCTTTTAGCTGCAGTTCAGGGTCTGAGCTGTAAATTGGCGGAGCTTGGGTCTGAGCCCGACTGCGAGCGTCCATCGACGTGTTGAGTGGACACGAGGGGCAGCCGAATGCTGCATTTGAAAACGCTCTCGGGTGATCCTTCAAGCCGCTCTTACACTGCAAATACATCGCACGAAAGACAGTCTGCGGACACTCTCTGAGGGGTGCTTTTTCCTCGTGTGACAGTCCTCTCATACTGGTCATACAAAACTGTCTGCAAACAAGATCGAAGCAAACATATACATATGTTGGAAGCAAAGATGCTTCGAACTTGCTTGAGCCATGTCCGCAGACACTTCTGCCGTCGTGTCTGCAGTGAACGTCGTGTCTTATGTTCGACGTACGAGCAGCGTGAACGCGGCATCGGTGCGGGAGTGTCGTCGTACTCACTTCCAACGAAGTAGGAGCACATCATGGCGGTGAACGGCAGCGAGGCGTACTCTCGGGACGCTCCAGACCGTTCGAGCAGGCCCACGTAGAGCACGGGGGTAGAACCGATGCCCGCCCAGCCGAAGAAGCCGTAGACCGTGCACAGGACGCCCAGATACCAGGCCCTCGGAGAGTCCGGCACTTGGTGGCGGGCACCGGGCTTGGACGAGGCCACCGAGGGCGCGACGGCCATTTTGGTCATAGGGGGTCCTTGGCGTCGGAAGCCCTAGTAACCGCCCGCATACAAGGTCCTAGCGCCCTGTACGAAGAGCAGAGTGTGGCTGCGGCTTAGGAAGCTTTGACTGCGGCAACGGCAGTGGGCCGAAATCTCTATGAAAACTTCGTCCAATCCAAGAGTCCGGACGGCAAGAAAAAATGAGACGCGGAACTCTGGAAACAATGAAGTCAATGGGTTAACTGGTGCAATCTCACCGTGACCCGCTTAATCCCAAATAGGGCCCGTATCTTTAGGGTGGAGCAATTGACCTCCTAGCATTTTCCCTCTAAAAGTTATTCTTTCGCTGTGATTCGTCCGTGCCAGTCATGTAACCTTCGGGATAACGACGATTGCAGGAAGCAATAGCTGCTGAAAGTGCTTGAAATGTAGCGTCACAATCGTTTTGTTGTTGTCTCCGAAGCGCCAAAAAAAAAGAAAAAAAGTTCGGAAACAACAACATTAACGACTGCGGCACTACGCTCCAAGCACTGGGCGTAAATGCTTCGGGTGTGACAGGTGACAACCTCTATTAGGTTCTCTCATTCGAGCCCGCTGCCTTCACCCAAAGAGAGCGACTGCAACATATGCGGAACTCCCAAAGTTTCACTCCGTGATGTACCGGGTAATTTGGAACAATGCAAGGATATATTTATTTAACTGTTTAGGTTACAATCGGTTGGTGTTATGAGAAGCGTCTTTTCCGGTCTGCGACTGCCCCCAATCTGTGGCTTCCAGGCGTCCCGTGCTTCTCCGTGGCTCGCTGATCGGCTCTCCCCTGCCGGTGTCACCGTTTGCATCCGCCGTTGTTTGGGCTCAATAGGTCGTGTTCGCAATACGTGGTGAACACGCACGCAATACACGGCACGCTCTTTTAAAAGTTGATTGAACACCCCGCAGGGTCACCTAGGCTTGCTGATTGATTCACTTGAAACTTCACAGAACCACAGGGACTCGGGCAGCAGTGTTACCGTTCGTAAGAAGACCACGCCCTCCATATATTTCATAAATCACTCCATAATCACTTTCACTATACTCGGGAATAGCTTTCTGTGGCAGTGCAGTAAAAAATTCGGGAGCGGGTGTTTGTGCTTAACTGCATTCCAATTAAAACCAACACATTCTTGATAGCATGACTGTAGCGCTGGATTGTGTGCTTTCCCTGCAAGAGACTAACGCAATTTACACACAGGAAACTTGTGCTGCGTCTGCACTCGGCTGGGACTGGTGTTTTTTGGTTTTTTTTTTTTTAACACGAATCTCAATCGAACACAAACGGAGCACTCGTCTGCAATTTTTTCCTGCTCCAGGTTGGTCTCCTGTAGGTTCATGATGGAATATTCAGCCGGCCACGCTATATTTGACGTGTGCTTAAAGCTGCGCGTGAACTCTCCTAGAAAATTCCACAAGAAGTTGTTGGCGAGAACTACTTTTGCGAAATCGGCAGCATTTACATTGCGTTAACCCTTACGCTGAGACTGCAGCCAATGACACAAGCACGAGAGCTTGAGGTCGCTGCTTTCATTCGTTCTTCGGCAGAACGAGCGCTTGCGCTAGAAATTCATGTCTCAAAGCCAGGAGCACGGGCTAGCTCGCACTTGTAGCTTTGGCTGCAGTCTCAGGCCCAGATTCAATTGTGTGGAAGCGTGCTTTTGTTTATCCATGGTTCTCTATGAGGAACGTGGTGATTCCAACTGTCCACATTGCGGGTGGAGACAAAGCATCCTCACTAACGGCACAGAGCACGGATGAAGGGAGCTCTTAGCAGTTGATTCCAGTGCGCGAGCGCTGCATTGGCGCCTCCCATGGCTTTGGCCTCGCGTGCGTAGCATTCGTCTTGCTCCAAGTAAGTAAAAAACAAAGCATAGTCCTGCTTTTCAACACATGAGCCATGTCGATCGAATCTCGAGGCGATTAGGGAGTATTCACTGGCGGCCATAGGTGTGTGCGCGACTGCTGACCGCGTGCTGACGACGAGCTTTCACAGTTCTTTTGAAACGCGCATTGAGCACCATCAAGATCACCGATTTTAGCAGCCTAGTAATGTGAGCTCGTTCTAAGTATGCGCTCAAAACATCGCCATTAAAAATGGCGTCTAGTGAATACCCTCCCCCCCCCCCCCCCCCCCCCATAGTGACGAGGACACCAAATAGTCGCGGACAGTCATGGTCCCCGAGATTCTTGGCGCGCAAAGCCCTTCTCCGGCCCATTCCATTCGTCGGGAGAAACTGACGTAAAGAACAAAGAGGGCTCGCGGCTGTTTCCGCCGCGGTGGCGCTAGGTACACGACTGGAAATCGTCATCATCTGGCTTAGAAATGCACTCGTTTGCCCGAATTACACTCGCTGCATCTTACCACAACACACATTACTTTTTCAAGGGAGCGGTAGACTGAAATCCGAGTGTTGTTCTCTATCTTTGTGCACTGAAGTTTACCCATCGTTTTCGTTCTCCAGTTTCTCGCGTTTTTCTCAAGCAAAAGTGTGAGAGGGTGGCATATAAAATACCATGTAGGAATAAAATATATTCAGCTGCGTCCCCTTTGTCGTTTGTCGTCTCCAGTTAGAAGCGTGTGTAACATTAGCCAGCTCGCATTTTTATTAAACTTGTCTTCTCTCAAGAGTTCCTCGGACCCCGTGTTGTCATGACTTAATTTGCTGTTTGCTGTTTTCTGCGACAATCTTTCCCACTGTGGATTAATGATCAGGGCCGGCATCCTAGAAACCGAGTCTTAGCAAAAGATTGGTGAAAGAAAGCACTGCCAGAGCCAGTGCACGAACTGAGTGGCACTTGAATTGCGTTTCAACGCACTCGCGCGCCTGAGCCTTCGCAGCGTCAACGAAAATACGAGCTGTGCACCACGTGCACACATTAAGCGTTCGAGTTGCCAATGCCAGTTCTGTGTCAGCACCGTCTTGCGGAGCTCTGAACAAGCTGTGGCGTACGCTCCTTCTGCTGGGCAAACAAGAGTTTAGAAGGACCGGAGCGCCAAGAATCTCAGAGGCCATGGCCCTGTGAAAACCATCTCGAATAGTCAAAACCTGTGAACAGCCTAGCTCCTCTACCGCCAGGTAAAGAAGGCTGCCTTTACTAGAATGGCGACAACTCAGCAATTGGTTTCGAGTTCAACGCCGAGCGTATTTCGACACATTGATTGGACTCGAGACCCCTGCCGGACGCAGTACACATTGGTCCAATCTGTTTCTGTTCCCAATCTCACTGTGATTACTACAAAATGCTAGTGCACGGATTCGCTTATTTTTCATGGTGTTAGGCAGCTTTTCGTCAGCGTTCACAAGCCAATTAGATATTTACAGCAAATGGTGGTCTAAACAATAAGCCCCGAAAACAGGGTCGAAAACACGTGATGAAACTCGGCAATACACCATGTCCAATAATCGTTTTCAACGCGGTATAACCTTTTTCGACAGGGCTCTGGAATCCCTCCTGAATATTAGAGGGACAGAAGCTTTCTTCTACGGAACATCAGACACCGCTCCGCAGTTCAATGGCTCGCCGTTTGTTGCTTAAACGATAAGCGCTGGAAAGGCGTATAAAAGCGCAACCTCCATAAAGTATGGGTTGTTGGCTTTCTGTGGTTTCGCAGCACCCCGTAGCTAATAAAGATTGTTACTGTTATTATAGTATTATTTTAGGAAGCTGCGACATTTGCACCACTAAATACCAATGGAACTCGCACTTTCGTTGTCTACTTCAGTAGTGATCTGTGTGGACTTGTACCTGTCTCAAATGTTCGACTCAAGGTACTTCCTTAGATTAAAATATTTAAGCCTTGTCGACATGATAAAACAGCGCACAAAATACGGAGGAAGAGAAAGGACAGGTAGAGAGAAAGAGCGCACCTCAGCTCTACCTGTCCTTTCTCTTCCTCCGTGTTCAGTGCGCTGTTTTATCGTGTTGAAGTACCAACTAGCTCAAATTACTACCTGACTTAAGCCTTGTCAATGTTGCAAGAAATATTTTTTTCTCCTCTGTATTACTAGCAGGAGTGCCTTATTAAAAGTGGAGCTTATATAGATTTATAAAGTGTTTTTTTTTTTTTGTATGCAGGATGAAATGCCTGCATCCTCTCTATGCGGTTATTTGTAAATTGGTGGCTTCGGGGCTTCGGATTTATTGACTTATATGGAGAAACTGCCGATCCCAGTTTGGTATTATAGCTGTACAAAGCACAAAATAGGTACATCATGTTTCATACCTCATAGTGATACCGTAACATACTAATGTTTTGTTCGACTTCGTCCTGTTTCGATGCTAACAGTTTTATGTGAACTCTGTTGTTGCCGCCCATATTTATGTCATTAGTATCGAGGGATCCATTATAAAGTTCCCAAGTTATTATTATGCAGAATACCCGAGACTGGGGTAAAAGTTGGGAAACTTGGTCGAAGAAAGAAGACAGGAGAAAAGAACGTCTCCTGTCTTTTTTCTTCGACCAAGTTTCCCAGTTTTTACCACAGTCTCGGGTATTCTACATCATGATCCACTTCCACCAGCTCGCCTGCGCACTCACTGTTTTTCAAAGTTATTAGTGGTAATGCGCTGGCCAAACTATAACTACATCGTAGGAATAAGACGCCATCTCAAGACGTACTGAACTTCTCTACTCCATAATAAGAAATCTCAAACTGCTGATTTAACTGTACACTTTACAGTAAAGGCTGCATATATAGACACTTTTAGGTGACTGCTCCAATTGACTAAAGTCACCTGGCGAGCTTGGAAGAACAAATTCGCTCGATTCGCCAGGCTAAAACCCAGCTTTCATTCACCGCACGAAGGAAACATTGCCCCGTGCTAGCCTTGACATTGAAACGAGAAGCGACCGGAACACTCACCGAGCGGATGGATCGAGCTACACGATGAAACCACTCTCGGGGCTTCAGCTGCGGTTGACATGCGGGGGACAAAGACACGTCCATAAAAAAGAGCGAGACCAAGCACGACGCATCCAGCGGAACGCGAGCCGTTATCTCTGCGACAGGCCTATTAGCCGAGTCACGTGGGCAATACAATTTTCCAGTTCGGCCGAGTCAGCCCACGACACTGGCCGCGATAGCGGATTCCCACGAGATTCCTACGGCCCTGTCGGGAGGCGGAAGACGAAAAACAAAGTCCAGATAAGGACGGCTCACGGATTTCGTCTTCATCCTCCCGTGAAGCGTATACGCAAGGCTGTGTGCCATATATACGACGTGATTGTGGCGTCTGAGGTTGCTCGTGCCAGCGGCGTCACGCACGCGTGCTCAAGTGTAAGTGTTTTGAAATCTCCGTTAATGTGATGCCTCTTTATACGAAAAAGTAACGACATTCATTGAACGATTTGCCCCCTTGCTCTCTTGGTACAACCCAGGCGTCGCGAACGTATACGCTCGAGCACGAAAAAGAAAAAAGGTAAATGTCTGCATGAAGGAAGGATTGATATTTGCACCAAATACATGCATCTTACTCCGAGAAAATCCAATGTCTTTGGCACCGACAGCTTTGGCGTAAATGGAATGAATACGAGGGGCGTTCATAAAGTTCGTATCATCGGCACAAAAATTTGAAAAAGCGGAACAAAACTGCCATGAACATGAGCGCTCGTCCCGTTAGTTTCCGCACAGTGTACACCCGCTAGGGAATCGAAACCAAAATGGAACCACCCGCCGGTGCCAAGCCCATGCAGTGATCCGTTTTTTGTTTTTTCCATTTGAAGGTAAGCAATGCCAAGGATATTCATTCCAATCTGGGAGCGTTGTTCTGGGACAACGCCCAAGTTTATGAACAAGAGGAAACAAGAGGACAATCAAAGCCAAACAAGAGGAAAGCATTTTAAGGACGACGACCAAGTGATTGCTGAAGTGGAGTGATTCCTGAACACTCAAAACGAGGAGTTCTAAAACAATGACCTCCGGCATGCGGTCCATTGCTGGCAAAAGTGGGTAACGTTTGGTGGCGAACATGTTGAGAATGTCTCAACTCCTACTCGAGTTTGATTGCTGAATCTCTATTCCTTCGTGACAATGATGCGAACTTTATGAACGCCCCTCGTAGATGCGCGCGGCCTCTGTGTTTTTTCCCTTTGAATTGGGAAGGTTGGTTGGACAGCAAAGACAGCCGTCTCCCCTCTCTTGGCGAATCCGGTGTCTCGGTGCGCCGGTGGTAACCCTCTCTCCCTCGGCGCAGCTCACAGGGAGACAGCGTGGAGAGCGAGGTGTGCATGCGTTTTCTCGCATGTGCGTCGCTAGTGGACGATTTAGTGCTGTGTGAGCGCTGTGTTATGCAAATTCTAAGATTTGGTTGTTGAAGGAAGAAACGATGTTTTCGGCGTTTGAAACGTGTACGTCTTGATAAAATAACATAGCGCTAATATCGGGCGCACCTACATGTAGCTTAATTCATCGCATGAAGGGGGAAATTCGTAACGCTCCGCGAAGGTTCAGACTTATTTCTACTACGGTTTTTAAGCTGAGCATGAGTGTAGTAAAATGATTTTTTTATACCGGCAGAGCGCTGTGGATGCTGGGAGTCGATGATGTCAAGCAAGCAACGCATAAAGCGCAACATCAATTATTTCATGAGCTTTACTTAATACAGGCATTCAATCAAACGCAGAAGCGTCATCAAGAATGTACGCATTAACTTTGTGTATATATTTGACTGTCTTGAGGCTAGTAAAGACATTTTTCTTTGGTTCAACCGTCTGCGTTACAACTCCTTGTATTCCGTGACGAACTGTGGCACGAACGTCAGTTGCTACAGCGACCATTTCATCCTAAGCAGTTATAAGCGGTCAAGTCGGTCGCACATTTATTACCGCAAATATCTGAACCGCTTGTCTGTTATTTGCTGCTCATTCACCAAAGTTGAAAACATGTATACGAGGTATCGATGGTCAAGTGTGTTAGTGCACCTTGTAATCGCTTGGTTGTTTCAAATAAAATAACTTCTTGAAAATAAACGCGGTCTTGACAAATGGGTTTTTGGAATTAAAGAAACACTGGTTTTAATATTCTTGATACAATTTTGGTTACATGACGGACACTATTGGTGGTCGCGTACCACCATCACACACACACTCTCGCTTTGAGTCCCGCTGTTAGACTGCCGCATAGTTTTCTTGAGCAGCTTGGTCTCTCCCAAGGCTGTAACCCGATCCGCATCTTGCCCGACGCCAGCCAGTCACGCCCTCAAGGCACGGGCATCCACGTGCGAGACCCGTGGCGCCGAGGAGTTCGAATAAATCACAATCTTCAGAGAACACAACCTTGCGCTCAGCGAAATAAAAGAAAGAGGAAAAACACAATGGCGCTCACTTGGAATGCGCTCGGCAAAATAAAATAAAAGGGCCAAAACAGAATGCCACTCGCTTACATTCGGGCATCCTGGCATTGTTAACGTCCTCGTTAACGACAACAAAAAACAATGCTTATGCAAATTAATAAAGATTAATCTTTCATGTTTCTTAATAATAACAAAATATGAGTACTCAGGAATTGACACCACATATACGTGAACAGCACAATGAACGCATAAATGCTTCAATGCACGTTATGCAACAAAAACAACAACAACAACAGAATCGATAAGAGCGAAAAGTAATATGTGTTGCAAATGTGCTCACTTCGTAATCGCACGCTTACGTGCAGAGCGCCTTGGGAGCTGAACGGTGACTTCCTCTCTGGCGGATTCTGCTTCTTCTGACGATGATGTGTCGTCTTCCAAGTGTGTTTTTCTTTTACGGTCTGGGCGTTCAGTCGTCGATAGTCCACCACTAGACGCTTCTCTCCGTTTTTCTTTTGAACAAGAATCACGGGACTTGCGTAAGCGGAATGCGTCTCGCTCACAATTCCCTCTCGTTTCCATTCGCTGACGATCTCGTGAATCGTTTCTCTTTCTGCCACGTTTGTTCGGTAAGGCCGAATCGCAACTGGTGAGCTTCCCGGCACTTCTGGTATGTCCATTTCAAGGACGCTTGTGCACCCAAGCTCGCTCAAGTTTGTAGCGAAGCACTCCCGATACTCGTTCAGGAGGTCAAGGAGCTCATTCTTTTGCCCCTCGGTCACCGACGGACCTACTTCGATCTGATTCTTGTCTATCGGCTTCCGAATTGCCGTGGTGAAAACCCCTTGTTTCTCGGTTTCGTAACTCTCTTCCGCTCGGTTTCTCTAGTTGTCCTCTTCGCCGGGCGTCTTTACAATGTCGACAGCAGTGACGCGTCCAAGACGCTGACCCTTTTTATTGACTACATCGTTATTTCCGCTTGGGAATACTGGAACAGCAATCTCTCCGTCTTTCATGTCGAGAAGAATTTCTTTTCCACAATTGTTGAAAAGGACGGGGCCAGTGACATCAGATTCTGATGATAGCGTGATCCAATTTATCACGTTCGCTTGGAGGGTGGACCTTTCAGGTGTCTTTACAATCAACTTCGGATCGTCGCTCAAGGGTTCGAGGTGGGAGAAAGGGCACTGACTCTTGTGCCAAAAGCGTAGACATCCGCCCAGCCTAGCATAGGTCACGTACGGGAGATCGGTGAAAGTTCGACCAACGAGCAGGTCGACCGACTGGGCTTCGTCTGGTACAACAAAAATTGGGATATTCTTCCCGGTAACACCGTCAATATCCAAGTCTGCTTTGCATTTCCCAATTGTCCTTACTGCCGGGACGTCCTGGTTGCCGAATCCATAAAGAGGTGTTGCGTCTCTTCTTGAAAATAAACGAGGTCTTGACAAATTGGTTTTTGGAATTAAAGAAACACTGGATTTAATATCCTTGATACAATTTTGGTTACATGACGGGCACTATTGGTGGTCGCGTACCACCATCACACACACACTCTCGCTTTGAGTCCCGCTGTTAGACTGCCGCATAGTTTTCTTGAGCAGCTTGGTCTCGCCCAAGGCTGTAACCCGATCCGCATCTTGCCCGACGCCAGCCAGTCACGCCCTCAAGGCACGGGCATCCACGTGCGAGACCCGTGGCGCCGAGGAGTTCGAATAAATCACAATCTTCCGAGAACACAACCTTGCGCTCAGCGAAATAAAAGAAAGAGGAAAAACACAATGGCGCTCACTTGGAATGCGCTCGGCGAAATAAAATAAAAGGGCCAAAACAGAATGGCGCTCGCTTACAACCTCAGCTCGGAGCGCGCGTAGCGAAAGCTCGCGCTGCAGATCACACGGATCCTAAAAAGTAGGTTACAAGTCAAGAAGGTAGCGGCAAATGCCCCTCAAAGGGAATCATATATCCCTCCGTCACCTCCGCATCCAATAGCGTCCCATCGTTTCCGTGACGTTGCGGCCAACGCGCGAGGAGGTCGTGCCTTTCTGTACATATCTGCTTTATCTCTCGACTTTGACTTAGCATTGTGGAAGCCACGAGAGGGAGATTTAAGGCCTGTTCACATATGCAGCGGAGCGCTACAAGCGTAGCGCTTACCTCGCGCTAAGCGCGTGCTGACGGGAGCGTTCACCAGCTTTGTATCGCACCGTCAAAACTGTTGCTCATGGCAGACGATAAGTAGCTGACGGCACGTGAGGAGCGCTACATCAGCGCTTCGCTGCATGTGAGAACCGACCTTAAAGGCCTGTTCACACATGCAGCGGAGCGCTGCAAGCATAGCGCTAACCTCGCGCTAAGCGCGTGCTCACGGTAGCGTTCACCTGCTTTGTATCGCACCGTCAAAACTGTTGCTCATGGCAGACGATAAGTAGCCGACGACACGTGAGTAGCGCTACATCAGCACTTCGCTGCATGTGAGAACCGGCCTTAAGTCTTCCCCCTTCCGATGGAAACAAAGACGACTTTCGGGGATTAGCTTCCCCCTCCGATTGATACAAAGGCTGCTTTCAGGGACTCGGTTCCTTCTCCGATGAATACAAAGGTCGCTTTCTTAAAAAGGGGGGTCGGAGACAAGTTGGCACCACTCTGTGGCCATTATCTATCCATTGAAGCGGAACAAGGAGCGTTTCTAGTGAACTCTTCTTTCGATTGCGGAGGGATTTGAAACCGGCGCACCACGCTTGTGGGAGGAGCTTCTCCTACCTTCTTAACTTGTAACCGACTATAGTCTTGATCCTCACCCCTTCCCATTTCCATCTGAATGACCATTGTACCGGGGTGCGGTCGTGTATCACTACTGCGTGGTGCACGTTAAAGACCCCTAGGCTAGCGGTTGTACTGCACTAGCTAAATTTCTCATCTACAGCTGAAAAACCAGACGCCCATTGAGGCTGACTAACTCCCGAATGTGTAAACGTACACACAACACAATCCATCTTTTTTCAAATGCGTCCTGCCGCCTTTCAGAACTTCTAGGTTCGAGATGAAGTGGCACCAAAACAGATCCACCATCTTCTCGCTCGCAAGCCTTGAATAATTGAGGTTGTGTAGATATTTATACAGCGTGTATTTAATCAGCCATTTCAAAGTTGCGACGAGTCACTCGATGTAGTTGAGCAATTTAGCCAGTGCAGTTCAACCGCTAGCCTGGGGGTCTTTAACGTGCACCACACAGTGGTGCACTCTTAGAAAAAAGGGTGTCTATAACCCTCTCCAAAAGTGACGAACGGTCTTGTAACCTATGTTCCTTTAGAAAGGGAGAAACTTTCGTTCCTAAAGCAGGGAAACAAAGTTCATCCGCCGCCTGCATCTCATTATGGCGCCCCGAATTGAGCAAATCGAGCTCAATAAGGCTTAACGAGGACGCTTCGTCTCTTGTACGGGAGGAGAGGAGCATCAAATAAAAGCGTAACCCGAGCTTTCCGCGAACTGTGTTCATTTCCGAAGCCAGATCTCCCCCGCAGGTAAAGAAACTTGCGTTTCAAAAGCAGTTACTCAGTCTTCTCGTCGTCAGCACTGCGATGTTAAACGGAGACATCCGATTTCCAGTTACTTCACGCACTTTACGTCTTACCTTTGTTATTCCTCGAGTCACAATTCCTTCGTCAACCGCTCATCACGGAGGAACGACAAACCAATTCGCGAAACCAAAAGCCGCTCTCAAAAGAACAAACTAGAAGCCACTGTTGCACGTTAACCAGAAATTTTCGCGTAGCGTGAAAGAAGGTTAAATCGCTTGCCACCAGATAGCACGGTCAAGCAGAGTAATTGCAAGTAGCTAGGCTAGGTGGCGCTGGGTACCGCCCAATTCATGTTCTATAAAATATATTTTCATTTGCTCCCGCCACTATTGCGCTTCGGGAACCTTTATTATACACGTACGTAGACACATTACGCATACTACAAGCATCAGCTGAACATGGCATGCACATACATGGCACATACAAACATCAATACAACAGCGCACTAACCCGATCACTACTTCCGAGCTCAGCGTTTCCGCCTTTTATATATACTGGTCGTTCTGAACGTCCGGAATTTATCGGTGACCGCCTAAGCAATAAAAAAATATTCCCATCATGTTGATTTTTTTTTTCAGCAATGTCATACCTCTGAGAGTATTTTGAACGGTTCAGGGGATTAATTTCTAAGTAAGAAGTAAACGCCCATGCCGTGATTATTTGAAAGCCAATAAATCAAGCCGCTCCGATGCGGTTCCAAGCAGCCATGTGTTTGCTTCCCCGCACGGCCTGTCGTAGCCAGTATTTCTATTGTAATGTTTGTTTTTCTATTCGGGCTGTTCGTGCATGGCTGCAATTGTCGTCTTGAATTAATCTCTTTAGAGCGGATATTCCCTCAGCTGGAAGTGATGTTTCTCGGGCAGAGAAATCACTTTTCGATCAACTTGAATGCAGTCAAAGCCGCGACTTGCGGCAGGTGTCAAGTGTACGTCGTGGCGAGCTCAGAAACCTCTTGCGCTAATCCCAGCGCGCCACTTGAAGGGCAGTTTCTCCAGGAACCTTAGAATATTTAAACGGCCAAACAAAGAATAGCGTTTTTTTTTATTTTACTTACCATTTTTTTAATGCTAAAATTCCAAACTGTAAATATACGTACTTTCCGTCATATTTTCATACTGTTCAGTCCTTTCCCCAGAGCGCAATTGCTCTTGAGGAGGAGACAACCGACAGTCACATTGGCCACTGTACGATAGGAGCTACGGTTCAGACCAGCGTTAGAACATGACTATCCGCACGTCAATCGATTGCACCTAATCCCTCAAGTAGTCTTAAACTCTTTATTGTAAAGCGGAATGTCAACCTGCGACACCCCGCCCGCTCCGATCGCGGCCCGACCAGCTGCATCAATGTCCGACAGTTTACGTCACCCCATCTTGTTGATACACCACTGATACGCGAACACATGGTCACACGGTCACATCGGCGATAATTGCAGTCTTCTGTTCACAACAAACAACACTGCCATCGCGATGTTGCTGCTATGTTGCTGACACGCAGAAATACAGACCCACGTTGACTACCGGTTGGCACTCGGCATCGGAAAACAGAACCGAACTGAGCACACAAGACACCCAGGCAACCGGCACGGTTCCGCTATCCGGAGATGGCCATCTTGGCCCAGTGTACGTAGCGCTGATGGTACTGCTCCGGAACTTCACTGTTCGGCTTCGTTTGCTCGTTTGGTAAAATTAGTGGTAAAAACGTCAATGCGACCGACTAGAAGACGGAATTACAGGCGGCCTTCGCTACCGCTGAAGCTCAATCAACTCAACAACATTTATTAAACACCGTGCGCGACGTGCTCGAAAAACGAAATCGAAAGAAGATGAGTCGGGAGGGCGAAAGCATTCCCCCGTCTGCTTGAAGAAGGAGAAAAACATCTCGTTCCTACCTTCTTCTCGTGTCCGCTTGGGGGCGCGTCAGTAGAAGGGAGGAAAATGCGCCGTTGCTACCTTATTCCTCCATTTTTCTTAGAGTGTGGTGCTTGACCTCACGCCGGTACGATGCTCATCCAGATCGAAACGGGCAGGGGTTGATTGAACCAAGGATCAGGGTTGGGAAGTACTTCAAGTAAATTGTACTTAAAGTACTACTTCAAGTAGGTTTAGGAAACTTGTACTTTACTTGAAGTACATTCTCTGAGTATGTACTTGTACTTTACTTGAAGTATTTTTTTCTGGTACTTTCCGAGGAAAGTACAATTCCCTACTTCAAAGTACATTCCCCAAATTTGGTTTTATTAAATTTGTATCACGAAATGATGCTTTGTCAACTCCGAAGAAATACAGGGAGGGGTATTCTACTCTCACCAGAGACGCGACCAGACGACGCATCGCTCCGCTTGTTCTGGGGGCGGCTTTCCAGTAGCTTTTTGAACTCTCGCTACTTCACGGTCGGTCAGCGCAAGCAAGGAGGTTTAAGATATTATGAGAGCAAAATAATCATAATCTAGCACCTGAAACTGTGGTGCGGAACAATTAAACTTTCAAGTCGAAGAAAAAGGCAACAGAGGTGAACGTCTCAATGTTTTGAGACATTCTCTTTTGTCTTTCACTTCGACTTGAAAGTTCCTTAATTTTTTCGCATCCCAATTTCAGGTGTCACGTTATGATTAATTATCACCAGCTCGCTTTCACACTCACTGTTTTATTGTTTCATTAAAAAGAGGATTGCTTGCGGAAGCTACGAAGCTGACGTCATGCTCTCTCCTAGTATATTTAACCCCCTTGGGTGCAAAAATCCTGTACAAGGGGCGTCAAACTCAAAAGACGGACTTCTGTATTCGGCTCCATTCCAGAGAATAGCAACTCTGTGGCCACTTGACTTTATTAAATATTCGCCGCTGTTTTTTGAAAATAGGTCTTGCACCCCTGATTACCCCTGGGCAATGCATAGAAGTTAAAAAAAATCACTGTATAGAGGAATTAAAAGACATCATCAAAGATTGTATTAAAATACTTGTACTTTACTTTTAAAGTACATTGTATTTATAGTACTTCAAGTACATTGCACCCAGTGTACTTACTGCTTTACTTAAAGTACATCACGTCTCATTTACTTTGTACTTTACTTGAAGTACCTTTTAGATGTACTTTGCCCAACACTGCCCAGGATACATGGGTTCTGCAGCGCGAGCTTTCGCACCACGTGTTCCGAGCTGGTGTTCAATCGCCCACTCGGCCACCGGTCTCCCCCCCTCGCAAGTCTTGAGAACACAACGCGGTCGCAAGGCATGTCCGACTCGTTTGATCGCGGTATTTGGGTACCTTCGCAGAATTTCCAGGATGTCTAGTCACATACCTTCGGATAAGCGAATCTGTTTCGCGTTTGCGGCGGACCACTGAATCGTCATTCCCCAAACCATGCGAACCCCTCCCAATAATAATAATGTTGTGTCATAGCCTCCTCTATACTCACAAAACCTGGCAGTTCGACGACGGAGCCATTGAGTGCCCGGTCGCAGATTTGGAGACCGAGGATCTGGTAGCACAGATCATTTCTGGTATTCAGCGCACAGCTTTTGCAGCGGCGAAGACCCGAAACATGGTTTTCAAACCCGACGAGAAACGAAGCGGTAGCGCGAAGAACGCGAGGAGCACGAACGGACATTTCATTGCTCGGGTCGTGGCCTCCGCGATCTGCTGCCGGCGGCGCGCCGCGGAGGCCACGCTCGGGTAAACTGTGTTTCGGCTTCTCGCCGCAGCGGGGCGCCCATTACATGCCTCTCTTCTCATCCACTACCGCACTACCTTTTCACTTTCGGCGGCCGCATCTCGTAGCGATCTGCCATGCATTGTCAAAGAGGAGGCTATGGTGTTGTGTATGTTTATATAGCAAGAAGTTAGTCAGCCTCAATGGAGGTCTGGCTCAGCTGTAGGTGAGAACTTTAGCAAGAGCAACACAACCGCTGGCCTGGGGTCTTTGACATGCACCACGCAGTAGTGATACGCGACCGCGCGCCGGTACTGTGCTCATCCAGATCGAAACGGGCAGGGGTAGGGCTTGAACCCAGGATCCCTGGGTTCTCAAGCGCGAGCTTTCGCTCTATGTGCTCCGAACTGATGTGCGCTAGCCCACTCGGCCACCGATCCCCTAACCCCTCCAACGTTCGCGGTATACTTTCAGGGAAACTCTGTTGCTGCTGCACAAGTTCATGCCGCTCACCTCACAACAAAAACACTGTTACGATAGAAGATGAGAGCAGACACAGTGCATACGAAAACTATTTAATGTCATAAAATAAATGACAAAACATTCGACAGGAACAGATAGGTTCACGAAGTCGCGACGCAATGATTGTCGTTGCTTCATTCCTCCCGCACGATCAAACGTCTCATTTTCCTTTTCTTTTCTTCAAGATACGTGCGCATGTCACCTCGTGTTAACGATTGAGGAGGCTGAACGGCTTGGTTTCATACAAACCACCATCGTGATGCAAACCCAAATACGAATGAGGTCCTCCCCGCAAAATGATCTTGGTAAACGAGGCTTGTGCACAACATAAAAGAAGGCGGATCGGTTTTGGTATAATCTCGAACCCAGGAGCGTAGAGCATTGCGCGCATGCACAACACGCATTTCGGAAGAAGGTCGATTATTATAAACCATATCACACTGTAATCCGCTCATACTCTGGCCTGATTTTTTTTATACAGTTTTGCAAGAAAGGATTCTGTGCGCTGCCATTGTGAGCGATGCTGGTGCTGCGTAACGTTTCCGCCATGTTGAGGTGCACCAGATGCACGTCATTGGGCTGCGCGAGGACAAGATGGGCGGCATTTGGTGTGTCACCGACGGCCAGCGTTAGCGACGCACTTACTGTTTCGAAACGCAGGAGGAGGTATCCGCACAGAATCGTAGCATAAAATATTGTTAGATCGGGCATGTTTAAGGGTTGGAGTTGACTTTATACGAGCACAGCCTCTGTTCTAGCACTTCGTGGAAGTCCGAACTGCCGCGAGCGCAGCCATCATTAATGCGATGGTCATGCATATTCTGGTACGTTCTGATAAGCGCCTTGAGACTTTAAATGTTCTTATAATTTATTTTATTTTTTACACTTTTTTAGGTATTTTATTTCATTATTTGTGCTCTTTCGCGGTCAAAAATAACACCTCTATGATTTAAATATCATTTTTAGTATTTTTTTTTTTTTTTACGCTCAGTGGTGTATGCTTCAGCAAGAGATGCTTAACAACATTGTACGACAAGCAGCGAACGTCCTGGCTGGAGAGTAGGTCCGCCTCACCTCGGCGAGCGGTTCGAGATTAAGCCGGAATGGCGCGAGTGCGAGGGGTTATAAAACAACACTAGAAGGGTGTTCACGCAACATCAGTCACATAGATAGAAGGCCTTAGCGCTGTTTTTCATACGTCACCCACTAAGGTCCTTCGAGAGACGCATACATATTGGACTCGAGTGCTATGTCAGCGTCCGGCTGAAACTCGCGTTTCATCAGTCGAAACACGAGTCCCAGCTCAACTGCTGGCAGAGCACTCGTGCTTTTAAACCATGCTGGCCCTCAGTAATAGACATAAATAATTCAGCGGCTTTATATCTAGGTGGTGTTGGTTCCAACTGGAAAATAAGGGAGGAGATGCAACCTTTTTTAACACATAATGTGTTGGTTTAATCAGCCGATTTTCAGGGAGTTCTCTAACCTTTGATTGTAACAGTCGGCTGTAACGAAAAACAGGCATCGAAAAGCTTTACGTTGACACCCGTCACCACCGCGCAGGGATGCGGGTAAACTTTCGCCAACGTTCATTTTGTTCCGTTGATTTTGCCATCTGCCGAAGCGCTGCTGTAGAAGTTTTAACGCATCTTCATTTCGTAGGTGAACAACCCACGACAAGTGAAAGTGAAGTTCCAACGGGAAATGTGACAGCAGCTCCTGGCGAGCTGCTGTCACATTTCTGGCGAGCTGCTGTCACAAAAAAAGGTAGATAAACATTGAATTGAATTGAATTGAATTGAAATGTGACCGCAGATCCTGGCGAGGTCCACTCCTTTTCGAAATGAAGCTCCTGGCAGGCTTACGATATTCGTTGGGGAACACTTTGCTCGGCGAGGTTTATATCGGAGTTCACTCAATGGCGTCTCAAGGACATTTCGCGTGGTGCGATTTTTGTTAATTTGCAGTGTGATTCCTGTCTTTTTGCGGTTCAAATCGCAGTTACACTGTCACCGTCGCAGTTAGCAAAACAAAAAAAAAAAGCTGCGCAATTTGAAAGTTTGTTTTTTCTCCACGGATTGTTTGGCGCAGAGGACTGCAAATTACATTGATGTTTTTCGCACGGTCGCTCCATGTGAAATTGCATTTAGGCATGGGTGAACATCAGTCATTACATGAAAAGAAGGTTAGAGCTCAAACGAGCTGGTGGTAGCTGAACCTAGTAAAAACACCCGAGATTGGGAAAAGAAAGGACGGACAAACAGAGAGGTCTCAAAGAAACGGCGGAGAAACAAAGAGGTATCAGGTAATACATTTCTGTTTGTCCTTCCTTTCCTTTTCCTAGACTCGGGGTGTTTATACTATAGTCATTATATACCTCTCTATTTCAGGATGACTTGCCAGCATATTCATGTGTACATGGGCCTTCATTTGGTTTGGAACAGCAAAGGAAGTTATTCGATGTAGCAGTGACGTCCACGAATGAATAAATCTTCGAGAGACGTGCATAAGAGGGAAAGCGATGGTCCTGTTCTTAGAGGTTCACTACATAAAAGATGTGACCTACCCTAGGGCGTTTGCCCAGACACTGGGGCTGGTCCAGTGCCTCCTAAAATAATATAAGTCCTCATTTGGGCTTCTTGAGTATCGGGTGGAGGGGCAAAAGGTAAACAGGTTTACCTGATGAGGCCCCACCATCCTATACACGGCTCAGCATGGAAACAAAACAGACTAGAAATGAACTATAAAACACAAGTAGAAACGACAAAAAACCCTATCAAACAACGTTTTACTGTGCCAAGTAGGCACAAAGCAAGCCTTCTATAAAATAGTGAATTAATTAAACCACTCCAGGAGCAAGGTACAACTTGGCAGGAGCTAGGAGCTTTCAACCGTAATAAAACGAATAACTGTAGTCAAAGCTGGTTATACGTTATTCAACCCGATGCTTAACCAAAACGCTATAAGGAGCCCATTGTAAGATATATACTGTAACGTTTCATGTTATTTTTGAAGGCAATAAGGAAAATAGCATTCCTCATTAATTCAAAAATTCTTGGATGATCGTTCAAAAGCTATACGCATGAGCTTGGGACCCATGATTTGTTCGTATTTTGGGCTTTGTGCATATTTCATTTCTTAGATTATATTGTGTTGTTTTGAAGTGGTAGATCTCACAAATTTCATTTTGGTCACTTTTGTACTCACGGTATATTGTCATCGCTAGTTTTAAAATAAAGAGTTAAATGATATCTAAAATTCGATATTTTACGAAATATGGGGCTGAATGATCAGTATAGTAAAAGTTTTCAATGCAGCGCACAGATATTTTTTTTTTTTGCCTAACAGTCTGTTTAGATTTCTTTTCGTTGTGGTTACCCAAACCTGTAAGCAATGATGTAAATGAGATTGTATTAGTAGAGCTGGCACTTGAGCCCACAGGAAAAGAGATCTTTAAGTTTATACAAAATTCTAATAGGTTTGCATATGTTAGAGCGAATATGATTTATGCAGATGCCTAGAAATTTTAGGGAGGACACTCGTTTCAATTCGGAGTTTCTAAATTGTACCCTAAAGGTACTACAGAGTCGCTTATGCGCAGGCTGGAACATAACGTATTTTGTTTTGTTATTATTCAATTCTTTTTGACTAGACTCTAGCCGCAATGCAAGTTCGCGTAGCCACATGTTTGGTAAGCTTCTATTACACCGAGATCATATCCGTAAAAAAAAACATTGCTGTCGTGTGCATAAAGTATAATATTTGGAGTTCGCAGAATGTTTACTGTAAAATTTGTGTACTACAGAAACAAATAACGGTCCTACAATTGACCCCTGAGGCACACCATAAATTCTTTTGATTAGTTGCGATTCATGCTCATTGATTTTTACATATTGTGATCGTCCAGATAAATAGCTATAAATTAGGTCCCCAGTTGTTGCCCTTATGTCATAGTGTGGCAGCTTTTCCAGAAGAATGTCATGTTTAATGGAATCAAATGCCTCGCGAAAATCTAGAAAAAAGATCCTACAGTATATAACTGAGTTTCAAAACTATTAATAAGTTTATCTTTGATATAAAAAGGCTTTTTCTGCGGATTTGTTTTTCTGGAAGCCATGTTGTTGCTTTACAATTATGTTATTTGTTTCAAGGCAACTAGAAGGCCTAACGTTGATTACCTCTTCTAAAATTTTTGAGAATAAAGGTAGCACAGAAATTGACCTATAGTTATTTATATTGTCGCGATGGCCACATTTATGTATGACACAAACTCTGGCAGGTGTCATTTTTTTTTTTTTGCGGAAATATACCAGTCGAAAACGATGTGTTAAAAATATCGTCTAGAGGGGGGCTTATAAAGTGTGCAACTGCTTTAATTGGTGCCGTTTTATATCATCTGATCCGGCCGCTGGGTTATTACTTAAATTCGGTAGGAGCCTCGTTGTCTCTGTCTCCGTCATAGGGCAGAAGAAAACTGAACTTTCAGTTTCAGCTGGCGACATATAAGGCTCGAAACTACTACTGGATACTGATGAAGTGAGGAAGACGCCGCAACTTAAGAAGTGAGCGTTAAACTTGTTAGCAAGAAGGGAATTTGAATATGAGAGATACCATCAATTACCAGTTCATCTGTAAGTACAATGTGGGGCTGTGAGATAAGGCACCCTACAGTGTTTCATATTTTTTTAGGATCATTATAAGCGAACGTGAATTTATAGCCGTAATACTGTTTGCGTGCTTTCTAAAAGTCAGCGTTTAACTTATTCCTTATCTTTTTATATTCGCGTAACACCGCCTCATTCTTGTTTATATAAAACTATCATTGAATTTATCTCGCCGATTTATTCTTCTAGAGATACCATGTGTAATCCATAAATTTCTTCTTTTCTTTTTTTTACATTTCGCAATGGAAACGCTTTAAGATAGCATTCTTTAATTCTAGTTTTGAAAATGTCGTAGCATATACTTGGATTGCTTTCACTGTATAAATCATCCCAATTAATGTTTGATACGAGGTTATAGAACTTAGTTATATTGGCATAATTGATACTCCTACAAGCTGTGACAGCTACGGAGTGCTTTGTGTCTATTCGTTTTCGATGAGAAGGAAGAATGCAAAATATAGGTACATGATTACTGACTGGACAGGAAGCAATTCCAGAGATTGTTTCACTCGGTAGGTTACTTGTAATACATAAATCGATTATGGTTGCACTATCCCGAGTTATTCTTGTTGGTGCGGTAATAACGTTACTGCATCCGAATGATTCAATAGTGTCAAGGAAATGTCGGCAGAGCGGATGCGAGCCCGATAGATCGATATTAGTCCCCTGTTAGTATGATTCGTAAATTCTATGAGGTCATATGCCTCAAAACTTTACCTACGTAATTCATGACACCGGATATTGCCCCCGAAGGTGGCCGATATAGAGCAGCCACTTCGGATTCGTCACATATGACAACAATCGATTCATAGTCCCTAGTTACACGTGAGTGCTCGGACATAACACTGTAAGCTATGCTATTGCGAAAATACAATGAAACCCACCTCCTTTTTTGTTTGTCCTGAGTACCCCTTCGCTCTTATAGACTTCAAAACTAACTTGATCACTAGTATTAGAAATCCAAGTTTCTGTGAGAACAAAAACGTCTAAATTGTAATTCAGAGAGTTCAAAAGCATAGTAACGTCATCGTGTTTATTTACAATACTCCTAGTATTTAAATGACAAATAGAAAAATGTTTTTTTTTTAAGAAAGGATGCATTATTTTGCAGAAGTTGTTTAAATGTACCCTGTTTATATTACATGGACATGAAGGTTGTGTGAGCCATTTTACATTATTTTGAGGTGATCATCCTCGGATTCAATTTTAATGGCACGCTCGCCTTTCACCTTTAGTACAAACGCCGTTTTATTTTTTTGCCATGTAAACGTGTACCCTTGTTCACCAGCCTTTGTCTTCCTCGCCCATAGAAGCTTTTTGTTGGAGGCAGTCAAATTATCAAAGAAGCGAATATTGAGACCGGTATCTCTTAAGTCGCCCCACTTAGCCAGCCACTGATCACGCGTCAAGTGCGACAGAAAGCGTACCAAGATTACCGGAATCTTTCCTGGCTTGGGCGGCAGCCTATGTAGGACATCCAGATCATTTTCTGTCAGTTCACTAAGCTCCAGTTTTCTTGCAATTTGTTTTACTTTGCTTAACAGATTTTCATTTTCGCTCCGTGGTAGTCCGTGTATTTTTAAGTTTTGCCGCCGGCTATACTGCTTCAGGCTATTTACTTCTAGTTTTAGTCCCTTGACTTGCTCGGCGTTTCAGAACATCCACCTGTTGTGAAAATATAAAATATTTTCAGAGTGGGCGGATGTCTCTGCGGTGAGTTAGTATATTGCGAGAGATAGAAATGAGGACGTGAAGTTGTTCATGGTTGACTAGTGTCTCCGGAAGGGTACATAACGAGCTGTTATTCGGTTAATTTCTTGAAATATATCCTCCGGTTCTTACTGTTTAGTGCGGTATGCATTAACTTAGTCCTGTATATTATAATATAAAAGGATAAATAGATTATTTTTCTAGTACACTGTTTCATCAGTCATATATCCTAGATGCTAGATCCCACAAACAAAAACTGCGCGACACAAAAGTACATCACGGTACATGATTTTGTGTTACCTGTTTTTACTACGTACTTTTTTATTTAGGTCTGCTGCCAGCGCCAGTTTTCTTCCTTGTTTTAAAACTTTTGACCGGAAAGAACGGCAGTGCGTCTCTCGGGCTGCATAATTCACCAATGCTTACGTCCGACACTCAAACAAAAAATAATAATAAAACGACTGCGAATACACTTTTCTTTCAGAACACGAACACAGTAAATCTCGGCGAACAATGAATCCCAGCGAAGGACGAAGCTGAAAATATTATTACATAAAAACAAAATTAAATATGCACTAGGGAAACGTCATGCTCATTGTCCGGAGGCACATAGGAATTTGTTTTTCTCAAATCTCTTTTTGAGATTTGACATTGGCTGGATCCTATTATTGTGTGCCGTGACTGGCTGTTTTCCAGTTCTATAGAAAAGTGAACTCACAGGCGTTATGGGAGCGCGAAGGGTGAGAGAGATGTCTCCTTACCTTTTAGGATGCACGTGAGAGCAAAGTTGCAGTTCGAGGGGCGCGCCACGTTTCCTAACCATCGAGAAAAGAAAAAAGCGGGAAAAAGGCACAATGCTTTTCATTCTGAAGGGAAGGTGCCGACAAGACCGCTTAAAGCTCGACCTACAAAAAGGTTTTCCGCAAGGTAGGAAAATCATTCTCGCCACCCTTCCCGTTCCCCCCCCCCCCCCCCCCCTGCCACTGATGTCTTCACGACGATGATGTCTTCACGACTTTTGTTGATGCAGCTTGGGACTGAATAAGCCGGGATGAGCAACCGGCTTATCCAGCCCCAAGATGCAGCAACCAAAGGACTCCTCCCGCCGTCAAAATGGCAGCGTACGTGAGAAAAGGAAGTGGGAAGGGTGGCGAGAAAAATTTCTCTTTCGAGCAGAAAATGATTTTGTAGGTCGGCCTCCAGCCTGGGAGAAGCGGACGGAAGTTTAGGTCACACGGAGCGAGCAGGAAGTGGTAAATGTAATTCCGGATGTAAGCGGCTTGTAAACAGACCGCTTAAAGCCGGGGAAAAGCTGAGCTTAGCTATCCTGGCTTATAAGTGGCCGAATAACCAGCATTTAACTTAGAGTGTACACTTTCTTGATGTGAAGCTTATTTCATAATCTACATGTACAATTGGCAAAACTGACTCTATAAGAGGACCTCAAACCAGTGCCGTGCGCAAAGCGCTTGATTTTCTATCTTTCGCCTTCTAAGGGACTAATGTGCAGTCGCTGGACCTTGGATATGCAAGCCACGGCTAGACTCAGCGGTTCTATGTAAGCAATAAAGTTGTGCGAAGGTAAAAAAACAAAATAATTAAGAAAAAAGCAGTATCGGTGGCCAACCTTGTCCGCCTCAGTTCATCGTCCAACCAAAAGCACAGGGTACAAACACACAGAGAGAACTCTCGAAGTGAAAAAAAGTAGACGAACCTCTCATAAAAAATAGCAAGGAAAAACAAAGAACAACGCCCCCGTCATCCGATGCTGTTTTCGTTTCTCTGTCAGACGAAATGTTTTTGAAAGACAAGACAGCCCGAGTGACGCAGACGCACACACATTAGGGTTATGACTGGGGCTAACATTGCCCAGAGAGGGTAATGTGCGATGGAAAAGTAAACATGAAAAGTGTACGGCGGATGCAATTACCTGTTTCTTCATGGTGGTGAGTGCACTCACGCAGGGGGGTCCGATTTCGGTCAAAGTGAAACCGAGAGCGTTCTCGGCTGCTGATTGGACTTGACGTTACAGCTTTCGGCTTGGCGCGCGTAATCGGCCAATAAGAAAAATTGACAGCTATGAGTACCGTACTTTCTCGCGTTTAGTTGCATCTTCGGGGAAACAAACGTGATATTCAGATTTACCGGATAAAAATACGTCAGAATTGGCATCTAATTTTTTTTTTAAGATGTGTTTCAGTTTTCTTTTAAGTGCCTGGGCATTGTGCAGAGCGGTGCATCGTAAGGATCATTTCATAATTATGCAAAATCTATTAACACAAAAAATATAAAACAGATCACATCACAAAGATGATCAACAATTAAAATTCGCATTCAATAATTACAGGCACCAACGCACACAAACACACACAAAAGATAATGTCATGCCAATAAATACGAGACAAATTCAAAATAGTCATTCACGGTCACAAACGCACACACATTAGAAAGATGCGCTAAATAATCACAAGTGCTGCTGTCAAGTCGGCGATAAACATACTTACAAAAGGTGGATCACCGTGACTTACGCACATGAAGTGGTTGTTATTTCTGGTCACAGCTATTTCACTTGACAACTCATTCCAGTCAGTCGTGGCCAGAACAAGGGAAAAATGTAAACAAGTTAGTCTTCGCGAAAATAATAGAGACTTTGCGAGGGTAATCACGACGGGAGGAAATACGTGCAGGTGGTAGGACGTAATATTGACCGAATTCAGATGATCTATGAAATTGTGTTTTTTTTAAAAAGGGACAACCTCGCGAGGTACCTCCTCTGATTCAGAACCAATAAATCGACGGAATCTTTAAGCTGTGTGGCACTTACAGGTGAATATGTATATTTTTTTAGTATAAACCGAGTTGCCCTGTTTTGTATAGATTCAAGACTGTCAATTAGATACTTTTGATGCGGCTTCCAAATAACAGATTCATTGTCTAACTTAGGCCCAATGAGAGCATAGTATACGCGAGAAGTTTAGTTTCCACCGTTGCCATAAACAATTGCTTTCTTAAGGCAGCGGTCCCACGGCGGCCATCTTGATCAAGCCATTAGTTCAACCACTAGATGGCGGCAATCATCCGTGTGGCCTAGAGTTCCTGTATAGGCTCCCTACGGGAGCCAGAGTTACGCGTTCATGCATGGCATGTGGATTCAGCTCCTCACGTGACTGAATTCGGCGAATAGCAGCGGCGAGCTCAAAAACCGGGGAACGTACGCCGGGGCGCGTGCAACGTCTACTTTGCTGCACGACACTTGATACGGCTCCTCACGTGATCAGATCTCGGCGAATAGCGGCGAGGGCGGCACGCGGCACGTGGAATCAAACGCGCAACTCTGGCTCCCGTAGGGAGCCTATAAACCACATTTGGTGGGAGTTGATATCACGAGGGCGCCACAGTATTTGGTGCCCCAGTAGACTTCCGGTAGTGTATTTATTTATTCTTCAGGAACGCACAGCGATCGGATAAGAAGGGTTTCCTTCAGAGAAGCACTGCAAAGGCTGGGGCGCGCGAGCGTCTTGAGACGCAGCTTGAGTCCCGCTCAGCTCGTGCGCTGGCTTTGGCAGTGCTTTCTTTCACCCAGTCTCAGCTGAGACGCTGCTTCTATTCACCACATTTGGTGGGAGTTGATATCACGAGGGCGCCACAGTATTTGGTGCCCCAGTAGACTTCCGGTAGTGTATTTATTTATTCTTCAGGAACGCACAGCGATCGGATAAGAAGAGTTTCGTTCAGAGAAGCACTGCAAAGGCTGGGGCGCGCGAGCGTCTTGAGACGCAGCTTGAGTCCCGCTCAGCTCGTGCGCTGGCTTTGGCAGTGCTTTCTTTCACCCAGTCTCAGCTGAGACGCTGCTTCTATTCACCACATTTGGTGGGAGTTGATATCACGAGGGCGCCACAGTATTTGGTGCCCCAGTAGACTTCCGGTAGTGTATTTATTTATTCTTCAGGAACGCACAGCGATCGGATAAGAAGAGTTTCCTTCAGAGAAGCACTGCAAAGGCTGGGGCGCAGCGAGCGTCTTGAGACGCAGCTTGAGTCCCGCTCAGCTCGTGCGCTGGCTTTGGCAGTGCTTTCTTTCACCCAGTCTCAGCTGAGACGCTGCTTCTATTCACCACATTTGGTGGGAGTTGATATCACGAGGGCGCCACAGTATTTGGTGCCCCAGTAGACTTCCGGTAGTGTATTTATTTATTCTTCAGGAACGCACAGCGATCGGATAAGAAGAGTTTCCTTCAGAGAAGCACTGCAAAGGCTGGGGCGCGCGAGCGTCTTGAGACGCAGCTTGAGTCCCGCTCAGCTCGTGCGCTGGCTTTGGCAGTGCTTTCTTTCACCCAGTCTCAGCTGAGACGCTGCTTCTATTCACCACATTTGGTGGGAGTTGATATCACGAGGGCGCCACAGTATTTGGTGCCCCAGTAGACTTCCGGTAGTGTATTTATTTATTCTTCAGGAACGCACAGCGATCGGATAAGAAGAGTTTCCTTCAGAGAAGCACTGCAAAGGCTGGGGCGCGCGAGCGTCTTGAGACGCAGCTTGAGTCCCGCTCAGCTCGTGCGCTGGCTTTGGCAGTGCTTTCTTTCACCCAGTCTCAGCTGAGACGCTGCTTCTATTCACCACATTTGGTGGGAGTTGATATCACGAGGGCGCCACAGTATTTGGTGCCCCAGTAGACTTCCGGTAGTGTATTTATTTATTCTTCAGGAACGCACAGCGATCGGATAAGAAGAGTTTCCTTCAGAGAAGCACTGCAAAGGCTGGGGCGCGCGAGCGTCTTGAGACGCAGCTTGAGTCCCGCTCAGCTCGTGCGCTGGCTTTGGCAGTGCTTTCTTTCACCCAGTCTCAGCTGAGACGCTGCTTCTATTCACCACATTTGGTGGGAGTTGATATCACGAGGGCGCCACAGTATTTGGTGCCCCAGTAGACTTCCGGTAGTGTATTTATTTATTCTTCAGGAACGCACAGCGATCGGATAAGAAGAGTTTCCTTCAGAGAAGCACTGCAAAGGCTGGGGCGCGCGAGCGTCTTGAGACGCAGCTTGAGTCCCGCTCAGCTCGTGCGCTGGCTTTGGCAGTGCTTTCTTTCACCCAGTCTCAGCTGAGACGCTGCTTCTATTCACCACATTTGGTGGGAGTTGATATCACGAGGGCGCCACAGTATTTGGTGCCCCAGTAGACTTCCGGTAGTGTATTTATTTATTCTTCAGGAACGCACAGCGATCGGATAAGAAGAGTTTCCTTCAGAGAAGCACTGCAAAGGCTGGGGCGCGCGAGCGTCTTGAGACGCAGCTTGAGTCCCGCTCAGCTCGTGCGCTGGCTTTGGCAGTGCTTTCTTTCACCCAGTCTCAGCTGAGACGCTGCTTCTATTCACCACATTTGGTGGGAGTTGATATCACGAGGGCGCCACAGTATTTGGTGCCCCAGTAGACTTCCGGTAGTGTATTTATTTATTCTTCAGGAACGCACAGCGATCGGATAAGAAGAGTTTCCTTCAGAGAAGCACTGCAAAGGCTGGGGCGCGCGAGCGTCTTGAGACGCAGCTTGAGTCCCGCTCAGCTCGTGCGCTGGCTTTGGCAGTGCTTTCTTTCACCCAGTCTCAGCTGAGACGCTGCTTCTATTCACCACATTTGGTGGGAGTTGATATCACGAGGGCGCCACAGTATTTGGTGCCCCAGTAGACTTCCGGTAGTGTATTTATTTATTCTTCAGGAACGCACAGCGATCGGATAAGAAGAGTTTCCTTCAGAGAAGCACTGCAAAGGCTGGGGCGCGCGAGCGTCTTGAGACGCAGCTTGAGTCCCGCTCAGCTCGTGCGCTGGCTTTGGCAGTGCTTTCTTTCACCCAGTCTCAGCTGAGACGCTGCTTCTATTCACCACATTTGGTGGGAGTTGATATCACGAGGGCGCCACAGTATTTGGTGCCCCAGTAGACTTCCGGTAGTGTATTTATTTATTCTTCAGGAACGCACAGCGATCGGATAAGAAGAGTTTCCTTCAGAGAAGCACTGCAAAGGCTGGGGCGCGCGAGCGTCTTGAGACGCAGCTTGAGTCCCGCTCAGCTCGTGCGCTGGCTTTGGCAGTGCTTTCTTTCACCCAGTCTCAGCTGAGACGCTGCTTCTATTCACCACATTTGGTGGGAGTTGATATCACGAGGGCGCCACAGTATTTGGTGCCCCAGTAGACTTCCGGTAGTGTATTTATTTATTCTTCAGGAACGCACAGCGATCGGATAAGAAGAGTTTCCTTCAGAGAAGCACTGCAAAGGCTGGGGCGCGCGAGCGTCTTGAGACGCAGCTTGAGTCCCGCTCAGCTCGTGCGCTGGCTTTGGCAGTGCTTTCTTTCACCCAGTCTCAGCTGAGACGCTGCTTCTAGCAAGCCGGCCTGTACGTTTGTAAGAACATTAGTGCATTGCACAAAGTAGTGCAAATAACAAAAGGAGGCGAGACAAATGGAAAAGAAGAGGAAAACCGGGAGCGCGCAGGGGTCCGCCGATAGGGGGTGGTAGTGAGCTTGTTTGCAAACAAACATCGGTGAATACAGGAACTCTAGTGTGGCCAGAAAACAAGCTCGTGGCAGTGATGTTCCTCCTCTGCTCTTAATTTCCTCCTTTCTGCTGCTCGCCCGTGCACGTTCAGCGCTCAGCGCGTGCTCCCGCTGACACAAATGCCAGCAAACGTGCCAGTGGTGGTTGCAGTGCCCAGTTCGCACAGAAGCGGAGCCCAGCTAGCTCATCGACCCGATCGAGAGTGCCTAGATCGAGAGGCTCACAAGCCAGTAGCTATCGTTTTAACTATTCAAGAATTAAAAACATAGTCAATCAATCAGTGAAGAATGTTATCAAACGTTAAAGAACATATATAAGACATGCCTTGTCAGCATTTCGTTAATGAAAGATCTTTTGCACGACAAAAACGTTTAAATTCATTTTCGCTGTAAGTCAGAGCGCAGCCGACATAACAGGTCAATGAGACCAATCAAGCAGAACCAAAAAAACACTATGTGACGGAGCTCAACATCCTATAGTGCTTTTGTTGTCACCGGTCAAAGCAATCAAGCGCAAACCATGCACTATGGCCTTGCGCTTTTAGTATGCGTGTTTGTGCTTGTGTATCTTATAGTCTTTGACTGCATTTTGATCTATAATAAAACAAGCAATAGCAGACTTTTTTTTTTCAAGACGGGTGTTCAGAAGCGCGCTTTATATAACTCATCATTTTGATGGTAGGATTAAACTTGAATACCAATTATCTGACCTTATAAATAACCACCCTAATATTGTTGAAATAGTACGCCGAGGTCGAAGACTCTGCATGTTCAAGAAAAGAGTAAAAGTGTATTTTGTAGCCCAAGTGGCTTAAATTTTGTTAGGTGAGTGGGTAGCAGATTTCAAAGTGCATTTTATGGTGCTTTTGATATTTTTTGCATTATTATTTAGGTCTATTTATAATTTGATGTTGAAAAAAAAATATACCAACCTCTTACATGTATCTTTATCTATATATATTTTCTGTTTGATTGCAACAGATACGAAGAATTTTACAGTAACGCTGACATTTATGTTAATTAATGTGATCCTCAATGATGTCGATGGGAATGATTTTCATTTGAAACGTTTGATGACGTTGATATTAATTATGATAACTACGATGTTTAGCTGATGTCAATTTTATGATTTTATGCATAATTGATTTTTATACTGACACTGGTCCTGTACACCGTTGAATGCTGTAAAAAGGGGCTGATGGCCTGGTCAGAAGACTTTTAATGCGAGAAACGTATTTGCCCCACCACGCGAAAATCCGGCGGCGGTGGCGGCGGCGGCATGATACCAAAAATGGCCGACGGCGCAAAGAGTAAAAACACGTCAGAAATGCTCGGATTGACGTCAAAC